>JARHVA010001788.1:0-495000 GCA_037957365.1 Torreya grandis
AGAGAGGAGAGAGAGAGAGAGAGAGAGAGAGAGAGAGAGAGAGAGAGAGAGAGAGAGAGAGAGAGAGAATATGGTCCCTTGGATATATATGCATTTAAATTTCTAACATGGAAAACACTACATTTTAGTGAAGGATCCAACTTTTTGCCATTAGATTTCCCAATCCAATTAATCATAACATTCATAATGATCAAATTTATGAATATACCATTGGATTCCCCTCGACACTAGCCCTCTAAATCCACCACAAAGCTCATAGTATAGTCACCATATAGATATCTAGGCCCTATATATCTATCTTCAAGTCTCGGCTGACTCCCACAATCCTTTCACCATATCACCATATTAGTAATCAAAAAACAATCTCCATGGGCAAAACACTTCCTAGAATGCTATGGCATTCACAAAATAGTTACAAACTCATTCTATACAACTTGTATTCTAACTTCACCATAAGCGATCCTTTTGGCAATGGCCAGTTCAAGTGTTGCGCTTTCCTCTGGAGTCTTATTAACTCTCCTTGACCGATATGTCAATTTAAAAGGAATGGTAGAGGCAAAACAAAAGTGAATTAAGCTATAATGTCATGGCATTCAATAACAATTGACTACAAACTTTTTTTTAGTAACAATGCTTTAATTTAGCTATCTTTTTCTTTAACAGTGGCTTCTTGTTGACAGATCCATCCATGCAGTTTGTTATTCCCCACTATGGCTTATGTTGTGCTCTTATACAGTCACCATACTCATCTACAACATTTATGGGTTTTAATAAAGGCTATTACATTTCACATTACCACCATCTACTTCTATCTAGCCTTTTCTCTGTGATTTGCCTTCAACAACTTCTGGAGTCTTTAATTGAGTGCAAAGAAATCCGTCCCATGATCTCTTCCATTCTAAACTCTTGCCAATGCATGTGTAATGTTTAGTGACATGTCACATATGTGAATGCACTATGTAGCTTCCACCAAACTGATTAAGTCAATAGATGATTGAAACAAACATCATCTCGATGAACATAGATGTCTCTATTAGGTATCTTTCAGCCACATATTATCATGACAACCTTATGTTTGAGAGTGTATTTTTGGGTCAAAGAGTTTAGTAAAGTATTTTAAAAATATTTTTTGTTTAGATTATGCATTATTATGCTGTGAGGGATTAGAATGCCACAATACCTGTATAGAGCATGTAGAAATTGGAAGGTGTGTAATTTTATATTTTTGGTAAAGTGGTCTTTTTTTAAGTGAGAGAATGTAAATAAACAATCATACCTCACTCAAAACCATGATGGTTAACCTCATATTACCTTTTGTGTATGAAGCATTCTATGAGAACTAAAACCAAATGCACCAAATCTCCCACTAGGAAAGTCAGTCGTATATATAAAACAATCCATCCTTGTGTCAATGGTTGTTTGTACATAAAAGAAGATTAACATTGCACATATTAAATGTGAAATAGAGTTAGCATTAATGTGTGTCATGTAATTTAAAATTGTTAATTCAAATTCTTTCACTTTACACAACCTTACTTCATAAAATAAAAAAATCACCCTATTTATCATTCTAACTTGTTCAATAATGTGATTGTGCCTCATGGTTCCTTTACCACGTGTGCACTTAATAAGCCACTTATCTCATTCACAACTCTATGAAAATTATCTTAAATTTATTATGTGGTTTAGTTTCCCACCATCCCAAGTCCCACACACACATTTTGAAGCATTGTTTCTTAGAGGGATCATTAATGTTGAATAGAGTATTGAATTCAACTTTGATCAGGGTAATTGCCCTACAAAATTCCATATACCCCTGTAATAAGTATTATCTCTCTATATAACCCTATTTCCAATATGCTTCATGCCCAATCACATAACAATTTTTCTCCTCTTCTTTCCAACTATGATGGATACATCTCTTTATTTTCTCATTCTCATTTATGCATAATATGGCCTGAAAGCCAAAGTTTGAGTGACAAGGGACTTATACCAATTCCCATAATATTGTTGGAGTTATCTATACTTCTTCAAAAGCTTTGGAAAACTAAAATTGGGATTATAAGTTTCTTGAAGACAATAATGGGCATGGCGTACATGTAGCCTTTACTATCGTGGCTAGTTCTAATTTCTTTGATTTTTCTAGTGGTAGGGCTAGAGGAATATCCCCTCAAGTGTGGCTTGCATAGGATTATACTGGGTCATACTTATCACTACCCTCTCTATAATATTTTATGGAAGTTTCCTCTCCCCACAATGTAAAGCTCCATTGTTCCAATTCATCTGGGCTATCAATTTCATGAAAAAAATATAATGCTTGGGGGGTGAAAGATTAATCAATGTGAACCATGTACTCAACCATGATCTAGCATTGCATTTTTAAAAATGGACTTTAAAGTCATGTGGCATAATATATTTTTAGATTTTGATGTGTGTGATGTAGAGAAAAAACATGGCTAGGTTGTGGCAATGTATGAGAAAGAAGTTATTGCTTAGAAGGAACTTGAAGAACAAGTGGCCACATTTAAGCAATAAATGAAAGAAGCCACAATAGCTAAAGTAAGGACTTTAAATTTATATAAATCTATTTTGGTCCAAGAACCGACATTGGTAGAAGGGATACCTTTAAAGGGAGAAGTTGCTGATAAGTTAGACACCCTTGTAAATCTCCTATTAAAATAGTGCAAGGAATAGCTTGTGCCTAGAAATGAAGCATTATGGGTGGACGAGAATTTTAGAAAATTCATATAGTTCTATATACATGTACTTAAAAGAGTTGGTGAAGTGATCCCCATCTTGGATGGGATTTTTGAAAAATTGGCATGGCCCAATAAAATTTTGGAGGCTCGACTCAACACATAGGAGTGTCAAAGGAAGTAATTGGTGGATGTTGCCATTTTAATAAAAGACTCTACCAAGCATGCAAAGGTATTTAAATATATCTATAGTATGGAGGAAACAATAAATGCATATTAACAAAAAATAAACTCTAGTTTTATAGCTCTCCAAGGATAGTTGTAGTTAGAGTCACTACACTTAAAGGGGTCCATAAAGATGGTAATACATTTCTTGACCAATTTGTTAATAACATAAGTGAGTATCTAGATCAACTTGAGGAGTTAAAAAAGTTAAAGATGATAGTTGAGGAAATAAAATCCAAACTGCTTGACACCTTATCACATTAGGATGATGTCAGAAAGTAGATTGAATAAATTGGGCTTGAATTTTTGGCTGAGGTTGAGACCAAGAATTAGTCCAAGATAGACTAAGAGCATAGTGTGGGGGTGATATTGGACCCTCAAATTTTGACTAAGTATTTTGGCTTTGTAGCACATAACTAACATAGTGCAAGAGGAACATGGAACATGAATATCATGGTGTGGAAATAACATGGAGCAAAAAGATTGTGGCACAGAACCAATGAGGTGCAAGAGGATAAAGGCAGAAAAGATAACAACGTGATAAGACCCAGTCAAAGATGGAATATAACTGTGAAGAACTTGAAAGCATAAGACTTGATACAATAAAAAAACTTGAGGAACATGATGGAAGTGAGAAATGGTTTAGGAGCGATTCTTAAAGATAAATAAGGATTTAATCATTATAGAAGTTCTACATCAGCCTACACAAAAGACACTTGCAATCAAACATCTAGCATCAAACTAGAATATAGGGGGCATGAGGCCTAGACCCTTAGGAAAAAATAAGTAAATGAATGCCATGAATCTCAGTCTACTAGAGATTGTTGGCCAATTACCCATTTATCATTGAATTATGTAACTACTTGGTTAGGGATAAAATAAGTATAAATACCCCTTTGTAGAAATATATAAGGGGACTGATAATGAAACTAAAAACTATCAAAACAAATAAAATTACCAATAGGCTAAGATTCTAAACAATAACTTGTATTGATTCATATTAAATGACTTGAAATAACTACAAACCCAAACTATGCTAAAATAAGCATCAAATAAGAATTTAGAGTTGACATGCAAAAATTTGAAAAAATATATAATCTAAAAAAATGTCTATTTTTAGCAGCTACTATTTATAGTAAGTTTTGCATGCAAACACATGATACTCTAAAAATTTACCAAAATAACCTAAATACTGAAATTAGCCTATGAAATGAAATTCAACTGATGTTGATGTTCGGTTCTAAAAATATACAATTTCTAAAAATAGAAAATTCCCCAAAAAAATCATTAAATGTTAATTTTGGACCCTCAAATGATCATGTTTGGGCTCCAAAAAATATCAAAATCAACTTTAATAAGATAAAGTAGCTTAAAACAACATCAAACTTTTTGAGATGGTCATTTTGGTGCATGAAAGAGCTCAAACGGAGCCAGGAGTCAAAAGTTATGGCCTCCGAAAGGTTAGTGTATTTTTTTTGCATCATTTTCCTCTGGTTGAAACAACTCAGTCCCTGTGAGTTGGATTGATTATACTACTACCATTTGTCTTTATAAATTTTCTTTATATCCCATTCTATAATATAAGTGTTATCTTCTTTCTACAATCCTTCCCACTACACCAAATCCCTGTTATAATTCCCTTACCTTCTATTCATTATCTTCATATCCAAAATTTGCACTATTTTTTCATTCATTTTCTTTAGAACCTGCTGCTCCCAAATTACTTCTTCATCTTTGTCATCTTCACCATCTTCTCCATGGAATTCATATTTATCTAAAACATTAAATATTGGAGATATCTCAAAATTCTATGGTAAACTCACCTCATAGGCATTATAATTGATTTTCTTCACAATTCTTCATGTTCTAATTTTATTGTACATCAACTTATTGTATGTGCCTTTTCAAAATCTTTCTTTCCTCAAGTAAACCATTTCCAACTCTCCTTAATCAAATACCTTGGATCTTCTTCTGACATCTGTTGCTGCTTTATAGTTCTCATTGCTTTCCTACAACTTTCTTCGTACCCCTTCTTGCAACTGCTACATATGCTCTGTAAATGCTTCTACATCATCACTAATTCAATATGCAATTGGAAACTATCCCAAATCTAAGATACCCATAAGATTTCTCCCATATATAATTTAAAAAGGTGACTTTCCTATTGATCTATTCACTATATTTTTATATGTAAACTCAGCTTGTCGTAAATCCAAGTCCCATTGCTTGGGATTCTTTCCCACTATGCATCTCAATAAATTTTCCATGCTATTATTCACTTTTATCTATCCATCTATTTTTGGGTGGTATGCACTATTGAATTTTAGCTTAGTACCCATCTTCTTCCATAAAGTCCTCCAAAAATGACTTAATTTTTTTATGTCCTTGTCTCAAGTAATAATTTTTACAACACCATGCAATCTCACAATATCCTTAAAAGTTAATGTTACAACTCTAGTGGCATCATTGGTCTTCTTACATGCAATGAAATGAACCATTTTATAAAATCTATCTACAACAAAAATTGAATCATTACCTCTCTATGTGTTTGGCAATCCCAACACAAAGTCCATACTTAAGTCTATCCATGGTCCTCTTGGAATCGGTAATGGCATATATAGTCTAGTATTTTGTGCATGTCCTTTAGCTACCTGACATATTCTACACCTTAAAACATACCTTTTCATATCTCTCTTCATATTTGGCCAAAAATACTTTTCCTCCACCAAAGTTATTGTCTTCATCTTATCAAAATATCCAACTAAACCACCACTATGTAATTCTCTTATTATATTGTCTCGTAGAGACCCAACTAAAATGCACAATTATTTCCCTTTGAAGAGATAACCTTCTAACATAAGATAATCATGATGAATAACATATATCCTAATTGTTAACGGATTCCTGCACTTCTTAACTACCATGCTAAAATATAGATCAGTATCATATCATTCTTTAATAGCTTCAAATCTAACTACTTCAATCACCATAGTAATTAATAACGCTACCCTCCTACTCAATGAATTAGCTACCTAATTTTGTTTTCCTGATTTATGCTTCAACACAAAAGTATACCCCTGGAAGAAAGAAACCTAGTTTGCATGCCTACTTTTCAACTTCTTTTATGTATTCAAATACTTCAAAGCTTCATGATCTATAAATATTCTACACTCCTTAGGCACCAAGTAATTTGTTTTAATGCTTGTACAATTACATAAAGTTCAACATCATAAGTAGAATAATTCATTCTTACCTCATTCAATTTCTCACTAAAATATGCCATTGGCTTTCCTTCTTGACTCAACACAGTACCAACTCCCACAAATGAAGCATCACAATCAACCTCAAACACTTTGTTAAAATTTGGTAATGCTAAAATTGGTCTTTCTATAATCTTCTTCTTCAAAATTTCAAAACTTTATGTGGCTACTCTGGTCCATGCAAATTATTTTTGTCTCATGCAACTTGTTATTGGTGCCACAATACTACTAATTTTTTAAATATTTTTTCTATAAAAAGTTTCTAAACCATGGACACTTCTTACCTCTATAATGCTTTTTGGAACATGCCACTCAGCAATTTACTTTATCTTTTCTTCATCCATTTTCACACCATTTTCTAAAACTACAAATCCCAAAAATACCAAACTATTCTTCAATATCCTACACTATTCAAAATTTCATACAACTTCTCCTTTCTTAACAAATCCATTACCATTCTCAAATGGTGTAAGTGTTCTTCTTTAGTCTTATTGAATATCAAAATATCATCAAAATAAACAACCATAAACTTACCAATATACTCTAATATCACTATATTCATCACCCTCATAAATGTGTTAGGGACATTAGATAATTTGAATGACATCACCATCCACTCATATAAGTCATCCCTAGTCTTGAATACAATATTCCACTCATCTCCTTCACAAATTTGAATATGATAATAACCACTCCTTAGATCAATCTTGGTAAAATATTTTTCTCCTGTAAGCACATCCATCATATCATCTAAACGAGGTATAACAACCTATACTTTATTGTAATTTTATTAATTGCTCTACTATCCACACACATTTTGCATCCTCGATTTTTATTTGGAGTAGGAAACATTGGTGTTGCACATGGACTCATACTCTCCCTTATCACCTTCTTTCTTAACAATTCAATAACCTATTTATTTAATTTTACATGTTTTGTTGGACTCATCCTATAAGCTGCTTGATTGGGTAGAGCCGATCCTGTAATAAAATCAATGAGATGTTGAATATCTTTCTTCGGTGGTGAACCATATGGTAACTCATCAAGCATAACATCTGCATATTCTTTAAACACTCTTGTTGCTTCTATTGGTATTGGCACCATTTCTATTTCTTCATTCTTTGCTACTAATACATAACAATAACCTACCACCTTCATATCTAGGATAAATTCTTTAGTAGAGAGCATGATTTTTATCTTATTTTCCTCTTTAAGCAGTAACAAAACTAACTTTGTTCCACCTTTCCAAAAAGTTTACATGTTATTTGCTTCATCATGAATTATTTTCTTATCAAATTACCACGGTCTTCCCAATAGCACATGACATGCATCCATTATAATAACGTCACACCATATTTCATCATCATAACTCTTTCTTATAAAAAATTTGATTAACCACCTTTTATCTACCATAACTTCATTCCCTTTCTTAAACCATGAAATTCAATAAGGATTGGGATGCTTTTCACATTGCACATTATGTTTCTCAATCATCTCTTTAGAAACCATATTTTTACAACTATCACCATCTATAATTACTTTACATACCTTTCCACCTAAAGTACATCTTGTTTGAAAAATATTTGATCGCAGCCATGCATCACCACCATCTTTATTCTTCACTTTTTCCTTCCTTAGAGTGATCATGGTTTTTCTCATCATGAGATTCTTTCCAACATCTGCTGGTGCAACTTCAATATTCTGCTCTTCTATTTAATCTTCAACTAGATTTACTCTTAGGAGATCTTCTTTCCTCCTTTCTTGATCTTAATAGTGTGGACACTCAAACACTCTATAACCTTCTTATCCAAATTTATAACATACATAAGATCTATGTTGATTCAAAAACTAGCTTCTAGCACCACCATAACCTCATCCTCTCTGAAATCCTCTTCTTCTTTTTTGGTATTGAAACCCTTGCCTATTATCATCTTGTCTTTTTGCACCATGTGACGATTCACCTTTATTGCCATTAAAGCCACCTCTAGTGGTATTAAACCCATCTCATCCCTTTATTGGAGGGGATCCTCCTCTTTTTGGATGAGGAGATATCCTTCTAAAATTTTATCTATTTTGTTTTTCTTTTCTCTTCAAAGCTAATTGATAAGCCTCCTCCATGTTAAGTATTATATGCATGCTTAATTCTTCTTAAATAGAAAATTTAAAACCATTTAAATACCTTGTAGCCATATGCTCTTCTATTTCATCATGTTCCACTCGTATTGAAAGATTATAAAATTCATCTGTATACTCTTGTATACTATGATCTTTTTGCCTCGAATTCTAAAATCTTTTGTATAGGTTTTGCACATAATCCATAGGAAGAAATCTATCCCTCATCTTCTTCTCCATCTTTTTTCGTTAATTAATCTTCTCTTGACCTTTTATTTGTCTCTCTTATTATAGGTAATCCCACCAGATCATTGCATGACATTTCAATTTCATGCATGCAAACCTTACCTTCTTATCTTCTCTCATAGTCTTCCACTCAAAGAACTTTTCCATGCAATTTGTCTAATCTATCAACTCATTTGGTTTTAAACTACCTCCATAATCTGAAACATCAACCTTGATTCCTTCATTTCTTCCTTATAAATCCTAAACCATCCTCTCTTCCATTGATGGTGGCTACTCTTGATTTTATTCTTCTTGCTGAACTTCTTCATCATGATCTGTGTCTTCCTCATCACCACCTTGTCTTCCTTGTTGATTGGTGATAACCTCTATTAATTATTGAACTTGGCTCTTTAACTCTTGTATAGTCCAGTTCATCTATGCAACACCTCCTCATCCTCTCACTATTCTTTACTCCTCCAAGATTTGAATGTGCTCTGATACCAAATAATGAAATTGAAAAGAATCAAGATAAATAAAATTATTAATAGGCCAAGATTCTAAACAATAACTTGTATTGATTCATATTTAATGACTTGAAATAATTACAAACCTAAAACATGCTAAAATAATCCTCAAATTGGAATTTAAAGTTGACATGCAAAAATTCAAAATAATCTAAGATCTAAAAAAACATCTATTTTTAGTAGCTACTAATTTTGTAATTTTTGCATGCAAGCACGCATGACTATAATTTTCCTGAAATAACCTAAATACTAAAATTAGTCTAATGGACAAAATTCAAATGAATTTGACATCTAGTTCTAAAAATATATATTTTTTAAAAATAAAAAATTCTCAAAAATATCATTAAACGTTAATTTCAAACACTCAGATGATCATGTTTGACCTCCAAAAAACATCAAAATCAACTCTAAGCTGATAGAACCGCTTAGGGTAGAGTCAAATTTTTTGATATAGTTGTTTTGGTGTGTGTAAGAACTCAAATGGAGTTATGGGTCAAAAGTTATGGCTTCTAGAAGGTTGAACTATTTTTTCTGCATCAACTGGATATCAATATTATGTAATGACTCTTTATGGTAATACAATAGTATGAAATTTACAATCATATTTGGTGTTATGTTTTAATTAATTGATAGTTAAAGACACTAAAAATGGGTTTGTATTGAGTAATATGTGGCTTATAATTCATTATGAGATTTATAGAATATAAATTATACGAGTTTGTGTAAACAACTCTTTGAACTTCATGGCATAAATCTTCCCATTCTTGATTGTTGTGACAAATGTGACAAGGTCCAAAGTCATACATTTATTTTTATATGTAATCTTTAATTATATATATGAATAAACTCAAGAATATTATTAATTTATTAATACACAACATAACCCAAGAGAACCAATTTCTTGTTGCATGCTTTAGTTAAGCACGCAAGACCTTAGTCTTGCATGAAAAGCTAGTGCGTAAGCTTGTTGGGACTACACTTTAGCACCCTAAGAAGAACTTGATAGAAAAATTACCTAACACTTATCTTCAAAATTCATTGCTTGAAATCTCCATTCATGAGAATTAATTATAGAGTAGCGGTCACTATAAACCATCTATCAAATTTGATTTTTTTTTATGATGTTATATTTTGCAAGTCTAAAATAGACACATGGTACTTTGTCATGGATTTTAACCACTTAGTCATCCATTTTGGTTTTAATAAACTTTGCTCTTTTACAATTGTCACTCTATCAATGAGTCATGGCTTTTGGACATGATAAAATTGTATATGACTATGTCACTATTGGATGCATGGCATCTTTTCACATAACACTTAATTCTCACCTATCATTGAGTCTTTGGGTCATGTCAGTGCATGGAGCAGCAAATTAATGTCTTGTGCCTGATGACTACCTCAAATGGACATGTAGTGTGATCAATATATAACAAGTGGTAGTTGAATTTGCATTATATGACACATGATAACCTATCATTACATCATTAGGTATGTACCTTTGATCACTTTCATTTTTTCAATTAGCTCCTATGAAGTGACATGCTAAGACATGGCATGATATCGCTTGGTTAGGTGACCAATTGAATTTAATAACTTAGACTTATACCTCAAGTCTTGTAATAAAAGGAAATTAAGACACATGGAGTGATCTATCTTTCTTGAGTATTCATTGGTTTTTGTGTCTCAGGGCTCTATACCAAAAGGCACGATGTAGTAAAATGAAGACACGTGGTTGAATCACATGTAGTTATCTAGTTGATGGATTTCATAATTAAGCCTTCTATTTGGAACATGTGATGAACCAAGGAAGTGACACTTAGGATAATATCACACAGTTGGGTGGTTGGGCATTTGTGAGACTCATAATATTGAATTGTTACTTTAGATATAACAAGGATGTGATGTGTGTAATGATCTCATTCAATTGGGACAATGAAAGCATGTCAAACTTGGTAGATTGAATAGACATCAACAATCTAGGGTTGACACCTGCCAATAAGATGTTGACTTGTAAATTTCAAAGACTAATAGACTTAACATGCAATCATTAACCTAGTTAGTTAAATAAATTAAAAATTAAAACCAAATTAATTTCTAATTTCAAGCCATAATTCATTAAAAAATGGATAAAATCACTTAGGATTTATTGTTAAATTATTCCAAGGCCACTTTATGTCTCGATAGGGACTAAACATATGATTTTTCTTAGGACAAGTGTGTCCCTATTTAAAATTTTCAAAATGGGGCATGTTGATCACAAAAAATGGTGACTCAATGAGGAATTACTCTCAATCATTTTAGAATCCAAAATTTACGGTTTGATTATAATAAAAAAACTTAAAAAATTAAAATAGATAAAGTAAACAAACTAGACAATTGAAAGAGACTTCAACATATTCATGTAACATACTAACCCTTCTCACTTTCAAATCATATGTGATTATGTAAAGGTTATTTCCTCTTATTATGAGAGTTTTAAAAAAAATAAGACAAAATTTGAGGTCTTATTGAATTTTATTTCTTAAGTTATTTTAAATTTTAAGTACACATATGGGAAGTCAGGCATTGTTCTCCTACCAACTATGCATCCATATCTTCAAATAGATTATTTGAATCACCCTTATATATATATATATATATATTCTTGGAAGAAGGGTTGGGAACCATCATTGGCTAGGTGTAGAGGGTGTAGAGGGATAAAATTCATTGTAAATTAGATATTTCAATCATATTTTATCTTTACCAATGATTATTATCTTTGAAACAAGTCTTAAGTATGTGAGTGTGTAGTTGATCTTCCAAAATGAGAATTCTTTCTAAAATTTGTATGAAAATATCAAAACAACCTTCAACAATATAATAAATTTATTTATCCCAAATAAAACTTTCCATTCATTCATGATGCATAGCTTATTCTAAGACCCAAATTCATTGTAAGTAAACCCCTAAATATCCTCAAGTGTGATTAACCGCCTTCTAGGAGAATTTTTTTGGCAATGTGTCTACATGTGGGTTAGAATGACCTTATTGAAACCTACAAACTAATTGAAGGGAAACTTAATTTAGGAAAAAGAGAAATCTAATCTAGGAAAATAAGAAAATTAATGTAGGAAAGAAAGAAATATAATATAGGAAAGTAGGAAATCTAATCTACTCCTACTAATAAATCAAAACTCATAGTCATTTAGAGATGTTCCTAGTTGGAGCAGCCATGAAATAGTATTCTAAAAACTATCCATTAACTAGAAAAGTTAGGTAATTATCTTGGAGATCTCTTTTAAATAAAAAATATTTTTACCCAATTTTTTTGAAATTCAGTATGGTCCAATTCATAATGGAGTGAAATTATCATGTTGCCCTTTATTTTCATGTGATTTATACCATATAAGGGTCAAATCAAAAATCGTAAAAAACATTGATTTTTGATCTCTTAATAAACCAGCTCTTGAAAATCTATTTATGTTTGATGAATTATTGTAAAGATTTTATTTGTGCATCCTAACTTTGAATAATGTCTAGAAATATCGACTGAACTCTAGCATCTTCTCCCATATACTCTTGCATGAACTGATCTACTGGTAATTTGGGAGTAATGAGGAAGATATGATATTGTCCATATACCAGTTGGAAAGATGATGCCTTTAGGTCCCGCTTATGTCTAGTCCTATCGGCCCATATGTGTATTTCAATAATAAGTGCCACTCCCTTGGTTCATTTGTTATTGATTTATTTTTGGAGTCCATCAAATTCTTATTGGTAGATTCAACAAATCCATTCCCTTATGGTAATAATTTAAATAACACTTAATAGTAATTTGATTGTTATAAGCCATCAAATTATATGGATAATAATTTAGGGTCATTGATTAGAGCAATGTCCATGAAACTTACGGATGGGACCAATATTGAGGCTAAATCTCAAGCATTGGTGTTTGGAGTTATAATGGTAATCCAATGTGGTATCGAGAAGTTGGTCATTGAAGGTGACTCAATGGTAATTATCAATGTTGTGAGTAAGTGCAAGATTAGCGCTTGGAATCTTAATAACATCTTAAAGTGATGTTGGGAGGATTTTGAATCTCTCTTAGTCTTGGAAGCTTCCCTCTACTTCAGAGAGGCAAATGATGTGGTTGATTCCTTATCAAATAGTGGTATTGATCAGTAGGAGGAATTGATTTTTGATAGCTCTTGAGAGGTTTGGCCTAATGTTGATATCAAGTCATTTACCTGAATTCATTTTATTTCTTCTATTTGGGGTGGTCGTGTTTCTTTCATGACTTGATTTTGATCTAATGTCATGTTAGTTGGTTCACACTTATGTGCCTCACATGCATGGGTGATTGGTATTGATGTTTAAGTTTGGTTGTAGTTAATTACAAAGTGTGATGACATAATTGTAATTGAGTTGTGTATATGGCTCTCATCAGGCTAGGTTTGTGGTGGTGTTTCAAGCTGCCATGGATGAGATGTTTCAATGAGATCTTATCATGACATTCATTCTTGTGATATCTATGAAACATGAGATGGCCTTTTATGGTTGAGTCATCTTAATAAGGTGTTCTAAATACTCACTCTAACATTGTGTTGGACATGGTCTGTGAACTCATTGATCTAGTTTATTTGGAAACTACATGCCAAACTAAGGTTAATTCTGAAATTGCCTCTATATTTATGGGTAACCTTCTACTCCCATTAGAGGATAAGGCATTGGTATGCATAATTTTTAAAATAATGGTTAAACCATGGTTTTAATTTAGTTTGGCTAGGATTGTGGAGTTTTTTTTGGGGCCAACACCATAGTCTTTTATTTTTTTTGATTTGTCAAGTGTGGGGATTGTTCTCCTTGCCACCTTATTGATTGCAAAGATCGTTATATGACAATTTTGGGCTTTTTAGAGAAGCTGGAGTCAACCTTGCATTAACCCTCACCTTCTAGGAGCTTTATCTTAGTTATGGACATTCAGGTCTATAAAGCCCCCATCATGTCTCTAGCTATGATGTTGCACATTTGAAGATCAAGAAATGTGTTCTTGATGGCATGGATTCTAATAAGGTTATATAGAACAATCGACATCAAATTTCCCTCCCCTAGGTGGTGTTTTAGGCTGTCGCTTGGTGAGAGGTGGGATGATCATGTAATGACATGCAGTATTTGGGGCCATGTGTGTCCATACATGGATGCAAATCCTCATTCTCTAGTCTTGGATGGTTGTATGGTGTTAAGAAGTGTCAGGGGAAGGTGAGTTGGCCATGACAAAATATGTGGTCAAGGTGGTAGGTCTATTAGATTAGTGGAGGCTCTAGTTTTTATGGAGGTCATTATCTTTTAGAGTGTGGTGGACCTGGGGACCCTACGTGAAGATGAATGGATGGGAAATGACGAGATGGTAGCACCTATGGTGGGTGTTGGAGATGGTGGTCAAGCCTAATCACTATGACGGTTTTGAATTTCTTGGAGCTTGGATGATGTGGTGGTGATGGTTTCTGCCTTGGGTTACTATTTTTTGGTAGTTGGTCTTGGCTTCTATTGGTTATATATTTGCTATGTTGGTCTTGGTTTCACTTTGGTATTTATAACCGGGCTTGGTCTTTGGTCATCGATGGCCATCTTAGGCCTTTTTCTAGTCTTCTATAATAGTTGGTTTTGTTTAATAAAATGGGTGAGGGACCCCTTTAACTTTATTAACTGAGAAAAATAATAAATATATTATTATATTATATTATAATGATAATTAATTTATTATAAATGTTTAATAATATATTAATTATCACTATAATGTACCATAATAATATATTATTATTATGTAGATAGGTGTTCCTACAATGGCATCTGGAGGTGGTGGAGGCTTGTAATGGAGTGTGTGTTCACTTTTAATTGCTAACATCACTAAGAAAAAACTTAAAAATAAATAAAATGAAATATACGTATTAAAAAAACCACATATTTTAAACTTTAGTAGGACATGTTTTTTTCAATCGCTAACATACGCGACATTATGAAAAGTACCTTACCCACCAATGGAATGATCACTAAGGATGCTTAAGAGACTGTGTAAGAATGCAGTATAGATTTTATAGTCTTTTTTTATTGGTAATCGATTTTGATCGGAGTTACGGGCCGGTCTAGGACATAATAGGGCCCCATATCTCCAAGTAATTAATCACCAAAATACCACAAATGTTCACAACTAGTATCTAGAATAGTACCAATGACCACAACTAACTTCACATGCTTAGCGAGATTTGAACTTGGGTTTGTCTTGAAATAATACAGCCACTTTACCAATTCATCCACATCTCCTTGATAAGTTTATGACCTTTATTACCAATTATTGTCTTATATATATATATTTTTAAAATCTTACACGCTTTTTTACAAAAATATTCTTATATTAGGTGATTTAATTAAAATTTTATTTATTTTCTTGCATTGATAATTTTAACTAAGTTAGGCATCCCCTTTCAAGTATCCAAGTTTGTGCTTAGACACAATACAACACTATGGTTTTATAATAATCATGAGCATGTACACCAATATTTTCAAGATTAATGCATTATAGATAATCTTCAAGATTTATCCCAAATGAAAGTATGAACTGATAATATTCATTAAATGCTAAAAAATTGTTAGCAAAACTTGATGCATCTAATCCTATAGGACAAATTATATACTAAGCTATTGTCATTATTTTATCATTTGTGCAATGTCCGGATCATGAAATAATAAGCTTTGAACCTTCCCAAAAATTAATAAGCTATGCAATAAATACAATATTTATTGAAAGCACATATCTATCTGGTCCTAAGAAATCATTATCATGTTTGTATTTAAATAGTTTAGAATGTCCATATTACATAGATAATAATTCTTATTCGGATATGTTAAATATTTTGAGGTTTAATTTTTATTATTTGTTTTCGATTCAAATCTTATTTATGAATTGTTGGTTTGAACATTTGGTCTAAATTCAAGATTACAAGGATTTATATTATATTTGTACAATGTTTAAATTTTATTAAGTCGAGCGACATAGTACAATGGCATTTGTGGCTCTGTGGTGGGCTGTAATGTAGTGAATATGTTAATTTTTGATGCCAATCTCAAATTTGACATGAATTTGAATGCCACTTATAAAATTTTTGCTTTAATAAAATGATGTGACATTATTATACTATATTAATTTTTATTAAAAATATAATTTTATGACTAGGTATTATTAAAAATTAAAACATGACTGACATTATTATACTAAACTAGCATACATATCTTAGATACATCTATTTAAAAGGTCCATCAAAAGATATCATTCTTTGGGTGCATAAATGATTTTGGATTTATGAAATAAATAGAACGTAGAATCTTGAAAATGAGCTCTCTTTACATATTTTACATAGATTTCTTTAAGATATATATGTTATTAATATATACTATTATATATAATAGAAAATATGTACTCTTAATATAGTAATAATAATTTATATATTACAATAACATTTATTAATATTTATACTTCTAAATATATAATATAGTTATCTATGTAATATATTATATACCATTAAAATATAATATATTGGTCTCCTTTTGGAGTGATGTTGATACGGTTGGGCCCCTTTCCCATCCCGACCTATTGGTTTGCTTAGCTTCCCCCTCTCGATCTCCTCAAGTTAAGCTCAAAGCCCCTTTAGACACAACTGACAAAAGGAAAGGACGAAGGATGAAAGCAAAAACATTGAGATCCGATGTTGAAGACTTGGTGAAAGAAGGGAACCAATGGACTATGAAAGGTATTCTCTCCCAGCGTGGAAGATGACTAACCCCAGTCATTGGTTGATGCCTAGTCTTGGTGTTTTACTGGATAGTTCTTGGTACTTTTGATTGGTTTTGTTGATGTCACCTTGTCCATTTATGGATTCCCCTTAGCATATTTTTTGGAAGATGTCTGGCTGACGTTTGTAGCATTACGCCCCTCTTGGTTGATTTCTCACGGTTATTTGTTTGTTGTCTTTCTTGTTGGTTGTGTACTTGTCATTTTGAATGTTAAGTTTGTTGTTTCTATGGTTTTATCAGTTGGTGTTGGTTGACTTTGTATCGGGTTGAGTGGTCCCATCAAAACCCTTACTTTAATGATGTATAAAAAATATGCCAATCTTTCAGAGGCCATGACTTTTGACTCGTAGCTCCGTTTGAGATCTTCCACATGCCAAAATGACTGTTTCAAAAAGTTGATTTCAATATTTTTTAGAGGCCATACATGATCATCTAAGGGTCCAAAATTACCATTTAATGATTTTTTTTGATAATTTCCTATTTTTATAAATTGTATATTTTTAGGTCCAGACATCAACTTCAGTTGACTTTTGTCTTATAGATTAATTTTAGCATTTATGATTTTTCAGGAGTTTTTTAGCGTTGATTTTTGCATGCGAAACTTACTATAAATAACAATTGCTAAAAATAGATTTTTTTTTTTTTTTAGATTTTAGGTTTTTTTTAAAATTTTGTATGTCAATTTTAACTCTGAGTTGAGGCTTATTTAAGCATGGTTTAGGTTTTAATTATTTGAAGTCATTTAATACGAATCTATACAAGTTATTTTTCTCAGAAGCTTTGTCTATTGAAAATTTATTGTTTTGATAGTTTTCGGGTTCACTATTTTACCCAATCAAATAAAAAATAAAATAATATTTTTATAATTAGTATTTATAAATATAAACTTCGAAACGTCAATGTCTTGTCCCATGTTAGAGGCATTATATTGATGATTCGATCTACACATCAGATGTGGACCCTATGGTAAGTAAATCAATTATCATGGCATAATCCTCCAACCTTGACAATGGAAAATGACCTACCAAAGACGCTAACATCTATAAGTTATGGATCCCTTTGCAATGGGTACATGTCATGTAAATCCACTAGCTACCTTGAATCCGAGTTTGGTGTATGAATTGGGCTCTTTGGTGTATGATCTCACCTGAAATACCCTATCAAATTGGCCCTCACCATCATCACTCAACCTACTTTTAAATACATCACCACTTGCATGTTTTGTATGACTTTACCATTCACCACTACTTTGTTTTGTTGACTTTACCATATTTCACCACTACTTCACTATTAGTCAACCTTATTATAAAATAAAATGTCTCTTCCTTGTACAACACATTTCCATGCTATATGAAGAAACACACAACTTCATTTTCAATCATCACTTTTACTAAAATATAAAAATATTATTATTTAACTTTATATACATAAATATTAAAATATAATTAAAAATCATTAATTTATACTCATTCATTTTATACAATTCTATTTTAGAAAATTAAAATATTATATCCCTTCCAACTTAACTTTCACATATTGCTAGTCATATTTTTAGACTAAAAGCAAGCAGCGCCAATTTTTTTTTAGATTGAAAGAAATATATTCTTATCAAATCGAAGGGTAAAGTTCCATCTCCAGATCTCAATATCATTGAAAAGCTCCACTTTTAATCGATATTCAGATTCTGAAAGTAAAGAGAAGCAAACGCCAAAATTTTGCTAAATTATGGGAAGTATATTCATGTCAAGTCGAGGGGTAAAGTTCATAATTGGTATAAAATGCCCTGCAATACGGATGACCATACCCTTTCATCATCATTTATGTTGGCTACTTCTAACACCATAATGCGGGGATGCCAGAATAATACATACTTTAACTTTAATGCGTGTATTCCAGAATAATTTCTAAGGATCTCCATTCAAAAGAGAGATATTTTCTTATAACTTTAGCTTTTAATCATATGTATTCCTCACATTCCCTTGGTGTAAAAGCATCGAAGTACATGTACGATTATAAGCATGTCGTCATAACTGCATATTTATTAATTTAATAGATTTTTATTATTTATAAAAAAATTAGATTCTTTTAATTCTATAAAATAGTTATTATATTTTTATTTATACAAATATGAGTGGAAGGAATCAAATTTTAATTGATTTTGACAATTTGTTTAATTATAAGTTCAATTTTAAATTTAAATTAAAATAAAATTAGAAACCTATTTAATATTTTTTCAAAATTTATCCCACTATATATTAAAACAACCAAACTTCAAATATTAAATAAATCAACCTAAATTAAAAATAGAAGAAAAAAGAAAAAATATATTCAAAAATCTAATAAAAAAAGGGAAAAACCATTAAATTTTAATTTCGACTACAAACACCCTATATGCTCTAAATAATTAACATGCCACCGTTAAAGCCTACGACTCACAATCACTACCGACTCAATCCCATTATTAAATCATTTGTAGAAGAACAGATTCATAAAGATACAATGAGATACATGGCTTCTGCTTCTTTTTTTTATTATTATTATTATTATTATTAATAATAATAATGCTGCATCTTTTCCTTTCATCTTTTCATCTTTTCAGTTTTGACTCTGCAATTTCATTTCCTTCTTACTATTTCATATTGTTTTAGTACGTTCAAGCTATGGCTTTTAAAAGGTATTGAGGTATTGGTTCTTGAGGTATTGGTCTAAACCGACGAAGGTATTGAGGTATTGGTTCTTGTGAGAGATTATTGGTATAATTTTATTTGGTTTGTATTATATATTTAATTTGTTATCATATATATATATATATTTTTTAAATCATTAATTTTGGTAATTTTATTTTATTATGTTGATTTCAACACACATAAAATTATGTATTATAATATTTCGTAAAATGTTTTTAAATTAAGTAAATTAAAACAAATCTTATTATTTTGAAGGTATTTGTAAGATTATATATCATATATTTTTTCATTGTCTCGTCAATTAAAAATGTTAAAATAAATTTATCTTTTTAAAACTATATTGAACTTTGAATTATGTAGTATTCATTCTCATACATGTGTATGATTGTGCCTACAGATATAAAGTGATTATCATTATTTTATAATTGAAGTTTCAATACTTTGATTGGTTTACATCCATATTTAAGTTCGATATAAATAGTAATAATGAATCCATTATTGAAGATAAATATGTTGTGAATAATATATAAATGACTCCATTTATTAAATTAGAACTATCTTTTTCATATATTTTGGTGAGAATAAGTTATAAATTTATCATAAAACCAAAAGAAAAATGCAAGGCAGTCAACAATTATAACACACATCCATGTGGAAGGGAACACAAAGACAATATGTATGTTTAACCTCACTTTCTTTTTCAAATCAAAATAATACTAAAATTTTTTAAATATATCTTTGTACTTTGTTATTATTATTATTTTTTATAAACAATATTTATTGATCCAAATAATCATGTAGCTTGTTTATTCTTCTACAAAATTAATTTTTGATTCCATATCCTGCTCAATTTATGTTTGTGATGATTATATACTTCACTCTAATTCAAAGTTCTAATGTTATTTTTAAATTAATTTAGTAAAAAAAACATTATAAACTAGTATTTGAGTTTCTTTATGCCAAAAAAACAAATGAAATACATTAAGTTTTCTAAAACTTTATTTATAAAACAGTTAAACATTTTTTTTTCATAAGATAATATTTCATTGACTCTATGTATATTATAAGTATTTCATTATCTATATCTTGAGAAAATGAAATTCAAATTGAAATATTATAACTTTCACTATATTTATAATTTTATGAGTTCATAATAAAAATATATTTAATGAAAAAGAGTAACATTTAATTTTGAGAAATTGTTATAATTTTTTTATTATTAGTATATGTTTATTTGCATGAAAATTCATTTCTCACCAAAAAATACATTGAATTACTTATTAAAAAAATATATAAATAACATTTATTAAAAAATAAATACATCTCTTTTTCATTTTTGTAAAGAGCCTTTAACTAGTTTTTTATAATATATATTATAAGATTTTATATCAATAATTAACTATAGAAATAAAGATAAAACTTATATTAAAGTTCACGATACACATGCTTGTTTAAGATCTCTAAAGTAAGTTACATTCCTCAAAATTTGGATGATTTGTATATAAACAAGGATTATATTGTATCTATAGTATCCATATTTTTACAAGGTATAAGATTAGGGATGCTACATGTATTGGGTTGGGAATTAAATAAATACGATTTTATTTGTAGTGAGAATATCACTAAGATAAAGTCATGGTCATTTTCTATTCCTGTGATAGTTTTCATTAGAATCAACATAGGCAAGTGTTTTAATTGTTGTATATTGTTTGAATTTTTTGCTCTATGATTTATTTTATAATTAAACTTATTTTATAAGTAATACAAAAATGTAATATAAATCGTAAATTTATAAATGCATACCTTTTTGATTGTTTGATTTTATATCTGGATGTTTTATTTGATTGTTTTGTTCGATGTCTATTAAAATGAATTGTCAATACAAAATAATTAACTACAACTTATTGATTTTTTCGTTATACTTTTATGTTTGAATGTACAAAATGCACATAATTAAAATATATGTAAACATTAATAATGTAAATAAAACTATTGCATAAATTAACTTGTTCTTTCCATTGAAAGTTTTTTTTGACATTTTGCATTTGCCAAATTTGTTTGTTTACAAAAAGCTTTGTAAAAATATATTCATAAAGTTATTTCTTTAATTTTGAAGAGGAAATGATAATAAAATTGCATTATATGAATGTAAGAGATTAGTGTGTGTGTCTATGATTATGCTTGCATTTGTAAACTTGACATATTTGGGACAAGAAACAAATTGTGTCTATAGATGAAGTGACTTCCATTATTTTGTAATCAAGGCCTCAATAGTTTGGTTGGATTATATCCATAATTGAGTTTGATATAGGTGATAATGCTAAACTAGTTACAGAGAACAAATGCATTGTAAATCATTATGTAAACGAATCCACTTGTTAAATTGAAACTATCTTTTACATATACTTTGTTGAGTGCAGGTTATATATTTATCATAAAGTCAAGAGATAAATGTAAGGTAGTCAACAAATATGACATAGATCCATGTGGAAAGGAAAAAAAGGACAACATGTATGTTTAATCTCACTTTCTTTTTCAAATCAAAATAACACTGAGATTGTTTAAAAATAATTTTCCACTTCATTATTTTTTTCTTTTGTGAATAATATTTGTTGATCCAAGTAGTTATGTAGCTTGTTTTCTTTTCTCCAAAATTAATTTTTGATTCCCTACTATACTAAATTTATACTTATGATTTAAACACTTCACCTCTAATTCCAAATTATAAAGTTATTTTTTCTATATTTTTTTAATTAATTTAGTAAAAATTATATTATAAGCTAGTATTTAAATTTATTCATTAAAAAAATGAAATAAATCAAGTCTTTTTAAATTTTATTTATAAAAAAGGTTATCAATTTTTTTGTTTTTTTTGTATAAGTTAATATTTCCATGTATATATATATATATTATAAGTATTTCAGTGTCTATATGTTGATGAAATAAAGTGAGTTGAAATATTATAATAAATTTTTAGTAATAACTTTCACTATATTTATAATTTTATGAGTCTCTAATAAAAATATATAATACGTCATTAAAAATATAAAGAGTAACATTTAATTTTGGGAAATTATATTTTTGTTATTGCATGTTAGTATATGTTTGTAGATAAGTGTAGTAATTGTCACTTCCATATTGTTTGAATTTTTGCTTTGTGATTTATTTCATAATTAAACTTATTTTATAAATAGTGATAAAATGTCAAAAAATAGTAAATTTGTAAATGCATATCGTTTTGCTTGTTTGTTTGATTTTATATCTAGATCTTATGTTTGAGTATTTTGTTCCTTAACTACTAAAATGAATTGTCAATAAAAAATAATTAGAAATAAAATTATGATTTTTTATTGTATGTTTATATTCGACTATACAAAATATACATAATTAAAATACATTTAAATATTAATAACATAAATAAAACTATTATATAACTTTTAACTTAATCTTTTTAATGGAAGTTTTTTATTTACCATTTTGTATTTGCCAAATTTTTTTGTTTACAATATGTTTTGTAAAAATATATTTATAAAGTTATTTGTTTATTTTTGGAAAAGTAAATGCAAAGAAAATTGCATTGCGATGAGTTTAATATCCACAAAAGAGATTGAAAAATATGTATATTTTTTCAATATTTATTGAAAAGTGTTTGATGATTGTCTCTGCATTTGTAATTGGTATATTTGGGATAAAAAACAAATTGTGCTTTTAGATGTTCTTGTAAAGCTTTGTTTTGTATCATGTCAATATTAAAGTCACCGACCAAAATGATCTTTATATCATATTTTAAAGTTGAAGTAGTTTGCTTATAAATGTTAATATCTCTACAAGAGGAGCCTTTAGTGCTTAATAGATATTTGATATGTGCATGCAAATGTTTAAATGTAATATGTCAATTGTGATTGTTTTTAATTTTTTTTTATAATAATAAATGATATATTCATGTAAGACGGTGAGGTATGTTATGAGTTTGGGTAAAATAGAAGGATAATATAAGCTTTGATAAGGTAAGAAAACACCATTTTCAACCAGGGCGAGGAAACACTGATTCTTAACGACCACTTTTTTGAGGCCAAACAAGCAGAATGTACCATTTAATCTTTTAAAACATTCGTTTTCCATATTTTCATGTATATTTATAATATGCAATTTATTAAAAATAAACTATTTTTAAACGTACAATTTGTTAAATATATTTTTAAATAAATATTTTTATTTAAAAATGAAGTTTTTTTATTAAAATAAATGTGAGATTTTACAAAGATATTACAATCTAATACAAAGCTAATAATGATCATTAAAATGTTGTTTTATTAAGGTAAATATAAGGTTTTAAAAAGATCCTTTAATTTAATACAAAGTTAATAATGATTACTAAAAAGAATTGAACAAAAATTAATAATATATCAATTAATTGATCAAACATGTCACTAAATAACATACAAATACTAATAATACAATCAATAAAATATGTCATTAAATAATATAAAAATATTAACAATATTAAATAAAAAGTTTTGATCAAACAAACTATTAAACAAGTATCGTGGAGCAGTTTAAGTACCTGACAGTTAGAGCTGAGAGGGATATTGCAATTGATATTATAAAATCATTTTAATATTGCAGTTGATATTAGAAAATCATTTTAATATTACAGCTGACTATAACCAACAATAACAAAAAAATCAATTGAGGTAATGAATGCTGAGAAGCATAATCAATGAGTAATAGATAAATAGCCACAAATGACAAGTACAAAAGTTTACACAATGCATTAGGGAGTTGTATCCATAAAACTTCATTAGATGACAAAGCTAGTTTGATGAAGGAACTACAGAGAACCCATAGCTTAATAAATGTATACACTTTGAAATAAAAAATAGGTTAAGCTTGAGAAAATGGGCTTACTTTTCAAGTGTTTCACACCATTTCAAGATAGCCTCAACATCTGATGACATCATTGGTATTTGATTTCTTCCCTTTGCCTTTGCCATTTTGTAACACAAGTGTTAGAACTTTCAGTCCAACAAAGGAAAGAAAATGTGAATAACAAGCATAACATGTTAACAGTTATATCTGTCCCAAACATCCAGATCTGGAGTAAACAATTGCATCATTAAAATTAAAAACAATAATTTGAGAGCAAATTCTCTATAATAACTCAAATAACTCAGGTAACCTAAAAAATAATTCATTAACACGATAACTACAGCTATACATTTATTGTAAATCTACCATACTTTAGTTATTATATATACAACCATTTTTTGTATCCATGGACATAAGCCATCTGAACACTATTTTATCCCAATTACAATAAAATAATTTTCCATCATGTATTCTGAAGTGGATATTTTCCTTCCTTTTGAATTTGGTTTGTATGTCTAATTCATCTAGGCTATTAGAGCTTTGTTTAAATGTGGAAGTAATATCACTACCATTGATATAGTTACAACTATTATCTAAGGCATTTTCATTTCTATGATACATTACTAGCTTTTAACTAGACGAATCCTTCAGTTTGAGGGTATATATTTGATTTCTCTTAATGTTGGTAAGAATTTACCAACATCTAAAGAGAAGGATATTTTTTACTGGCACATGAGTCCTTCACTCCTTAGGTTTGACGTATTTTGGTTCCAAGGTCATAGTCACTTATCAGGGATAGTTGAATATCATAGGAAGTTTAAAATTTAAAACAAAATGAAAATCATAAATTATAAGTCATTTATTTTTCTAAACAACCAACAATAGACTGGATGAGAAATAAGAACATACATAACTTGTTTCAATTGGCATATAGTTAGTTGTTGTAAACATGTAAGAGATATAGTTGGCTTCCATGTATGCTTATCATCAAGAGGATGTAACATTTTGTATATAGATTCATGCTCATCAATATGCAGTTCTCTTTATGAGTATTATTATCATATCTGAATGTAACATTCAATATATGATTTTATGCTCATCAACATCCAGTTCTCTAGTTGCCAATAAATGGTCCCAGAGTTTTTCAGAGGAACATAATGAAGCTTGTGCTAGATGTTTAGCAAGATTTGAGCATGAATGTCTCTGTAAAATCTCAGGATGATAACTCTTACTTTTTAGTTTTGGTTTTTTAGAGTTAAAATTTTAATGAATATACAATAGTTATTATTCTTTGTTTTGTGATAGAATATTTTTTCTAGATGGTGATATTCAAATGTGGTTTTGCATAAGAATATGATCTAGTATCACATCACAAAGCATTTATGGAAAAAATAAGGATTCTGACCTTACAGCATAATTTAGTGCCAAACAAATAGAGATTTGAAAATCAGGTATTTGTGACATAATGGTGTGGATGAGATTGACCTACAGATACATTAGTGAATTTTGGTGCATTGTATAATATGTTGCAATGTGTCAATACTTGACTTGGGTTGAAGCATTACATCCTCTAGTATTAGTTCTTATGTTGGACTTATATATTATATGGACTTGTCAATAGTCCTGTGCCCTATAAGGCTAACTATTGGTCACATTAACATGAAATGATACTTTGCCTGAACACTTCAAGAACATAGAAGAGGAAGGTGGTGCCATCTACTAGAATAAATGTGGTTTATATTGGAAGTTGTAAGATTTTTCCTATAGCTCCAGTGTTTACTTTGTATTTACCAATCCTAATTTTACAATGGGAATTGCAAGAGTAATGAAACCAAAAACTAACAAGACAAATAGAATTACCAATAAGCCAAGAATTTTAAAAATAACTTGTATTGATTCACATTGAATGACTTGAAATAATTACAAATCCAAACCATGATTAAATAAGCCTCAAATCAGAAATTAGATTTGACATGTAAAACTTCAAAACAAAAATCTAAAAAAAATGTCTATTTTTAGCAGCTACTATTTATAGTAAGATTCGCATGAAAATATGTGCAATTCTAATTTTTTTATATAAATAACCTAAATAATAAAATTAACCTATCAGATAAAATTCCACTAAAGTTGATGTCTAATTCTAAAAATATATAATTTGAAAAACTAGAAAATTTTCAAAAAAATCATTAAACATTAATTTTAGACCCTTAGATGATCACGTTCAGTCTAAAAAAATATTAAAATAAAATATAATGGGATAGATCACCTTAGGGAAGAATCAAACTTTTTGATATGGTCGTTTTGGAATGTGGAAGAGCTCAAATGGAGTTATGGGTCAAAATTTATGGCATTCAGAAGGTTAGCCTATTTTTTTGCATCATTCTCCTCTTGTTGAAAACAACTCAGTGCCTACGAGTTGCCTTGATTATACTAA
This sequence comes from Torreya grandis, assembly GCA_037957365.1. Classification (NCBI taxonomy): domain Eukaryota; kingdom Viridiplantae; phylum Streptophyta; class Pinopsida; order Cupressales; family Taxaceae; genus Torreya; species Torreya grandis. Next base: position 26,860 of record JARHVA010001788.1, read on the forward strand.
TAATATTTTTCCTTTTCAATCTTCTTCATCTCTCATTCTATAATCTAAATATTGTCTTCTTGCTGCAATCTTTCTCACTGCACCAAATACCTGATATAATTCCCTTGCCTTGTGCTCACTTCTTCGTATCTAAAACTTAAACTATTTTTTATTTCTTCTTCTTTGAAACTTGCTTCTTCCAATTTACTTCTTCATCTTTTTCATCTTCACCATCTTCTCCATGTAATTCATATAAATTTGAAACATTAAATAGTGGAGATATATCAAAATTCTGTGGTAAACTACCTCATAAGCATTGTCATTAATGTTATTGACAATTCTGCATGGTCCAATTTTATTTTACTTCAACTTTTTGTATGTGCCTTTTAGAAATATTTCTTTCCTCAAGTAAACCATTACCAACTCTCCTTCAAATAATTTATATCTTCTTCTGACATCTGCTGCTACTTTATATTTCTCATTACTTTATTGAAATTTTCTTCTTACTCCTTGAAACTATTGCATATGCTTCACAAATACTTTTACATCATCACCAATTCGATCTGCAATTAGGAATTGTACCTAATATAAAATGCCCATAGGATTTCTCCCATAAATAATTTAAAATGGTGACTCTTCTGTTGATCTATTCACTAAACTATTATATGTAAACTCAACTTGTGGTAAAGCCAAGTCCCATTTCTTGGGCTTCTCTCCCACTATGCATCTAGATAAATTTCCCAAGCTCCTATCTATCTATCCATCTATTTGTGGGTGATATGCATTACTTAATTATAACTTAGTATCCATATTCTTCCACAAAGTCCTCCAAAAATGACTTTTTAATTTTGTGTCCCTATCTGAAGTAATATATTTTGGAACACCATGCAATCTCACAATATCCTTAAAAAATAATTTTGCAACTTTAGTGACATCATTAGTTTTATTACATGCAATGAAATGAATCAATTAAAAAAATCTATCTATAAAAAAAATTGAATCTTTACCCCTCTATGTGTTTGGCAATCCCAACACAAAATCTATACTCAAATCTGTCCATGGTCCTCTTGGAATCGATAATAGCATATATTGTCCAGTATTTTGGGCATGTTATTTAGCTACATAATATATTTTTCACCTTGAAACATACCTTGTCACATCTCTCTTCATCTTTGGCTATAAATACTTTTCCTCCACCAAAGCTATTGTCTTCTTCTTACCAAAATGCCTAGCCAAACCACCATTATGTAATTCTTCTATTATATTGTCTCATAGAGACCCAACTAGAATGCATAATTGTTTCCATTTGAAGAGATAATCTTCCTGTATATGATACTCATCATGAATAATATCTGTCCCACCTGTTAATGGATTCTTACACTATTCAACTATCTTGCCAAAATATAAATCAGTATAATATAATTCTTTGATAACTTCAAATCCAACTACTTCACTCACCATGGTAGTTAATAACACTACCCTCCTACTCAATGCATCAATGACCTAATTCTGTTTTCTTAATTTATGCTTCAACACAAAATTATATCCCTACAAGAAAGAAACCCACTTTGCATGCCTACTATTCAACTTCTTTTGTGTATTCAAAAAATTTAAAGCCTCATGATCTGTAAATAGGAAAACTCCTTAGGCACTAGGTAATGCATCCAATGTCTTAATGCTTGTACAATTGCATACAGTTTTACATCATAAGTAAAATACTTTATTCTTACCTTTTCATTGAAATATGCTATTGGATTTCCTTCTTGACTCAACACAACACCAATTCTCACAAATGAAGCATCATAATCAACTTTAAACACTTTGCTAAAATCTAGTAATGGTAAAATTGGTCTTTTCATAATCTTCTTCTTCAAAATTTCAAAACTTTTTATCGCTGCTCTAGTCCATGTAAATTCTTTCCCTCTCATATAATATATTATTAGTGCTAGAATACTACTAAATTTTTTAATAATTTTTTTATAAAAAGTTGATAAACCATGAAAAGTTCTTACCTCTATAATCCTTCTTGGAATAGGCCACTCAGTAATTAACTTTATCTTTTCTTCATCGATTTTCACATCATCCACTGAAACTACAAATCTCAAAAATACCAAACTGTTCTACATAACTTGCACTTCTTCAAATTTACATACAACTTCTCCTTTCTTAACAAATCCATTACCATGCTCAAATGTTGTAAGTGTTCTTATTTATTCTTATTGAATATCAAAATATCATAAAAATAACCAACCAAAAACTTACCTATATGTTCTCGTAGCATTGTATTCATCACCCTCATAAATTTACTAGGTGCATTAGATAATCTGAATGGCATCACCATCCACTCTTATAATCCATCCCTAGTCTTGAATGCAATTTTACACTCATCTCCTTCATGAATTTGAATATGATAATACCCATTTCTTATATTAATCTTGGTAAAATATTTTTCTCCTACAAGCACATCCATCATATCATCTAAATGAGGTATAGGAAACCTATACTTTATTGAAATTTTATTAATTGCTCTACTATCCACACACATTCTCCATTATCCATCCTTATTTATAGTTGGCAACATTGGTGTTGTACATGGACTCATACTCTCCCTTATTACCTTCTTTCTTAGTAATTTAGTAACTTGCTTATTTAATTTTGTATGTTCAGTTCGACTCATCCTATAAGCTGCTTGATTGAGTAGAGATGATCTTGAAATCAAATCAATGTGATGTTGTATATCTCTCTTCAGTGGTAAACCATCTTGTAACTCATTAGGCATAACATCTTCATATTCTTTCAACACTCTTACTACTTCTATTGGTATTGGTACCATTTCTCTTTCTTCATTATTTACTACTAACACAAAACAACAACTTGCCACCTTCATATCTTGGATAAATTCTTTAGTAGAGAGCATGATTTTTGTCTTCTCTTCCTGCTTAAGAGGTTAAAAAACTACCTTTGTACCAACTTTCAAAAAAGTGTATGTGTTCTTTGCTCCATCATGAACTACTTTTCTATCAAATTGCCATGGTCTCCCTAATAACACATGGCATGCATCAATAAAAATAACATCACACCATATTTCATCATTATAAGTTTTTCCTATAGAAAATTTGATTAAGCACCTTTTATCTACTGTAACTTGATTTCCTTTCTTAAATTATGAAATATGATAAGGATTAGGATGCTTTTCACATTACAAATTTAGTTTCTATATCATTTCCTTAGAAGCCATATTTTCACAACTAACACCATCTATAATTACTTTACATATCTTTCCACCTGAATTACATCTCGTTCAAAAAATATTTGATCACATCCATGCATCACCACCTTCTTTATTATGAACTTGTTCCTTCCTTGGAGTGATCATGGTTCTTCTCATCATGAGATTCTATCCAACGTCTATTGGTGTAAATTTAGTATTTTTCTATTGTATTTCAACCTCAACTAGATTTACTCTTGGGTGATCTTCTTGCCTCCTTTCTTGATATTGATAGCATGGACACTCAAATGCTATGTGTCCTTCTTTTCCATAGGAATAAGATCTGCATTGATTCGTAAACCATCCTCTAGCACCAGCATAACCTTGTACTCTTTGAAATCCCCTTCCTTTTTGTTGGTATTGAAACCCTTGCCTATTTTTATCTTGACTTTATACACCATATGATGATTCACCTTTATTGGCATTAAAGCCATATCTAGTGGTATTAAACCCACCTCATCCCCTATTCGGAGGGGAACTACCTCTTCTTAGAATAAGAGATATCCTTATAAAATTTTGTCTATTTTATTTTTCTTCTACCTTCAAAGCTAATTGATAAGCCTCCTCCATATTAAGTATTCCATGCATGATTAATTCATCTTTAATAGAAAATTTCAAATCATTTATATATCTTGCATTCATCTACTCTCTTTTTTCATCATGTTCTACTCGTATGGAAATCTTATAAAATTCATCTGTATACTCTTGTATACTATGATCTTTTTGCCTCAAATTCTAAAATTTGTTGTATAGGATTTATGCATAATCCATAGGAATAAATTTATCCCTCAGCTTATTTTCCATCTTTTTCCTTGAATTAATCTTCTCTTTACCTTTCCTTTATCTCTCTTTCTACAGGTGATCCCACCAAATCATTGCAGGACCTTTCAATTTCGTGCATGCAAATTTTACCTTCTTGTCTTCTCTCATAGTTTTCTACTCGAAGAATTTCTCCATGATATTCATCCAATCTATCAAATCCTATGGTTTTAAATTGCCTTTATAATCTATAACATTCACTTTGATTCTTTCATTTATTCTTTCTAAATCCCAACCCATCCTTTCTTCCATTGATGGTGGCTACTCTTGATGTTTTTCTTGTTGAACTTCTTCATCATGATCTATGTCTTCCTCATCACCACCTTGTCTTCTATTTTGATTGGTGTTAACCTCTTTTAATTATTGAACTTACCTCTACATCTATTGTATAGTCTAGTTCATCTATGAAACACCTCCTCTTCCTCTCGCCATTTTTTACTCCTCTAAGATTCGAACTTGCTTTGATACCACATAATGAAACCAAAAACTAACAAGATAGTTAAAAGACCAATAGGCCAAGATTATGAACAATAAATTTTACTTATTTGTATTGAATGAATTGAAATAATTAAAAACCCAAACCATGCTTAAATAAGTCTCAACTCAAAAATTAGAGTTGACATGCAAAACTTTGAAAAAAATAAAATCTTAAAAAAGTTTATGTTTAGTAGCTGCTATTTATAGTGAGTTTCACATACAAGCGCACATAGATCTAAAAATCTCTCAATATAACCTAAATACAAAAATTATCCTATCAGACAAAATTCAACTAAAGTTGATGTCTGGTTCTAAAAATAGAAAATTCCCCAAAAAATCATTAAACATTAATTTTGGACCCTCAGATGATCAAGTTTGGCCTCCAAAAAATATTGAAATCAAATCTAAGGGGATAGAGCCCCTTAGGGAAAAATCAAACTTTTTGATATGGTCATTTTATCATGTGGAAGAGATCAAACAGAGTTACGGGTCAAAAATTATGGCATCCAAAAGGTTGGCCTATTTTTTCTGCATCAAAGAGTGATATCCACATCTTCAAAACATAGAATATATATGAAAAGTTCTAGTAGATTTGGAAATTAGAGGAATTATAGCTTCGAGTTGATTTGGAAAATAGATATTGAATATCAAAAAGGTCACAAATCTTATGAAACTAAGATATTGATTTCCTACTGTAAAGCAAAGATCAGTTGTAACAGAACATATTGTGTTGATGAACATCTAAGGATATGAGAATTGTCTATATTGAATTTCGTAGATATGAAAGTTCTTATTGTTTACATTATGATGTGGAAGTTGGTGTATTAAAGAAAGTAATGCTAGCAGATGGAGCTATGGTGACTATTTTGATTTTGACATTGTCCTAACAAAGGCAATAACATATCAAAAATAGCTAAGGGCATACAACTCACCTTTTTCAGACCTACAAACAATGGTTCTGGAGTCACCAACATTAGCCATGGTTGCATCTTTTGATTGGTATCTAGTCAAAATTGCATTTGCTCATCCTGTATATTTACAAGTCATTCAAAACCTTCATGTCCACTATGTTAAAACAACTCTACATCACCTTTTGACATTGGGGTTCACTTTGTGAAGAACCTCATACAATTAATCTTTGCAAGAAAATACCACCATCATTATTTTTGTCTTTGTCACTACCATTGCCGCTGCTACACTAGCTAGAGAAGAAGATATCCCACTTGCTCAACAACACAATAGTTGTCCTCACAAGAAACTAGCAGTTACATGATAGATATCACATGGCATGCTCTTCCTTCACATTGCATCCATCTACATTGGTAAATCATTACCGCATCTCCACTACTGCCAAAGGAATCAGGGAGAAAATAAGTGAAATACAATCATTTGATTTTTTGCATGCTAAGACACTATTCAATGTTTAACCTTAATTAGGAAATAATTAAAAAATAAACATCTACCTCTAAACTTACAAACATGTTTTCCCCATACGGACATCAACATTCTCTTATTGGTCAATGAAGGAGAGCAGATACTAATAATTGCTTTAGGCAAAAACAAGAGTATCATCAGGTACTAATAATATAAGAACATTATTAATATAATCAACAAAACATACCACTAAATAATATAAGAACACTAACAATATAATCAACGAAAAGAGTCAATAGCAATCATCAAGAAGCCAATAAAAAAAGGTCTGATCAAACGGTCCATTAAATAAAAAAACATGCCACTAAATAATATAAGAACATTAATAATGTAATTACCAAAAAGAGTTAATAATGATTACTAAGAAGCCCTGAGCAAAATACTAACAGTATATCAGTTAACTCATCAAACATGCCACTAAATAACATAAGAACATTAATAATACAATCAATAAAACATGCCACTAAATAACATAAGAACACTAACAATACAATCAACATAGAGAGTCCTGATCAAACATGCCATTAAATAACATAATAACACTAATAATACAAACAAAAAAGAGTACCACTAAATAACATAAGAACAATAATAATACAATTAACAAAAATAGTCATGAACAAAATGCTAACAACATATCAATGAGGAATCCGTCAGCGGGATCCTCTTTCCCCCTACTTGTTCATCATAATGGCGGAGGCCCTTGAGAGATACATTCAAGATAATATAGCCTCTAAACATCTAGTGGGCATCAATCCTGCTTCCTCCCTTCCCCCTGTGGCTGTACAGTAATTTGTTGATGATACCATTCTTTTTGGCATCTCTTTGGTGATTGAAGCTCAGAGATGGGAGAATACTTTAAATAAGTATGCCATAGATTCTGGGCAAAGCATAAATCTTTGAAAGAGCAATGTGTACTTCTTTAATACTCCTAATGACCTCTGGTAATAAATAATTGACATCCTAGACTATGTTGAAGCTGATCTTCCTACTACCTATTTGGGCCTCCCCCTTATGGTCAAAGAGGTGTCTCCAGGTTTCTGGAATGGAATATTGGAAAGAACTCAGAGGAAATTGATTGGCTGGAAAGGGAAACTTCTCAGCAGTGCAGGCAAATTACAACTTCTTCGGGCCTCTCTACAAGGGATACCTACTTACTTCCTGTCTCTCTTTAAAATACCTACGTATTTTTTTGACAAATTAGAATAGATTCAAAGAAAAATTTTATGGATAGGACTGGAAGATAAATAGAGAATGTCATTGGTCAGTTGGGAAAAAGTGTGTCTTTCTAAATCACATGGTGGTCTCAATATTAGATCCATCTGAAGCATGAACAAAGCCCTTCTCTCCAAAATCAACTGGAATCTGATTCATAAACATAATGATTGGGGGGAAATCATGCATGCCAAATATCTGCATATTATTGATGGTTCCAACTTTCTTCAGCAGGCAGGGTTACCTCAGGGATCTGTGATATGGAATAAAATGCTAAAATATAGAAGTCTTCTTAAGCAAGGGATTAGATGGAAATTGGGAAATGACATGTCTATTAAATTTTGGAATGACATTTGGATAAAATACAAGGCTTTTATTACAAAATGGGATTAGAGAAATTGTTGGCATTGCTACTTAGTTTTTTGGAGATAAATCCTGTGATTACATGGTTAATAATAATGGCAATAAGAGCTATAAAAATTTGTTGGATTGTTGTGCTCATCGGCCTGATCTCTCCCCTAGAGTTCAAAATGTTCAACAGTTTATTCAGGGGGTCAGAATCTCTCTCTTCTCGTGAGAGGATGAACAGTATTGGTGACCAGATAAGAATGGTTGGTTCTCTATCAAGTCTGCTTATCATTTGATGGTCCCTGAGGTTCATAGAAAGGAGATATGGAAAAAAATTTGGAACCATAAACTTTTACCAAAAATCAACATGTTTTGGTGGACTGTTATTCATAATAAAATTTTAACCCAAGACAACTTATAGAAGAGAGGGTTTACCTTGGTCAATAGATGCTATTTATGCTGCTTAAAGGAGGAAAATGTTTCTCATCTCTTCATACACTGTGATTTTGCCTGGGAACTTTGGGACATAATCATGAATTTTTTTGGCATTCAGTGGGTCTATAATGCAGACATTAAGGAAGTCATTAATAGCTGGTATCCTACCTTTTCTCATCCCTGGCTCCTTGAGTTGTGGAAACAAACTTTGCCCTGTTTGAGATGGATTCTATGGAAAGAGCGCAACCATAGATTTTTTAGGGATACTATTAGAGATGCCTCTCAAGTTTTTCATACTTTTGTTAAGACTGTATTGGAAAGTGTCACTAATGCCCATATCCGCACTATGGAGAAACCTCTAACTCATGAAGATGAACAAATTACAGCTAATTGGAAGATCCTAAATCATATTCCTACTCATAATAATTCCAAAATATTACAGAGACTTAATACTAGATGGATTCCCCCAAAACCTAACTAGTTGAAACTTAACTTTGATGGGGCCTCTAAGGTTGATGGTAAAGCTAGTGGGTGAGGGATTATAAGAGATGACAAAGGGTGGATGATTGCTGTCTATGCTGGTGGATTAGGCTGTCAGAGCAATAATTATGCTGAAGCAAATGCTCTTCTATGGGGGATTAAATTGGCTATATCCCTTGGCATTAGGAATTTGAGTATCTAGGGGGACTCAAAAATGGTTATTGATGCGGTTAACAATTTATCGATTTCTAGTATTAAGCTAAAAGATATTATTAGGGATATACAAATTCTTCTGCAAAAGTTTACTAGGGTAGACATCTCACATATTTATCATGAGGGCAATGGTGTTGCTGATGCCTATGCTGATATTGGCCAATAATATTCAAATTAGCAATGTTGGCACCAAATTGATCACATCCCTTTAAATATTAAGGATCTCATTCAAAAGGGAGTGACGTGTTAAAGATGAGTCAGATATATTGGAAAGATAGCTCACTTTGTTAGCCTTTTAGAGGGTGCCGACGTGTATCTTGGAGTACAGGGCCTTTTGTACTATTTTGATTATCATTTCTGATTTATTATGCCTCTTTGATAAGGCAAGCAGACTGCTCCATCATTATGGAGATTGCCAAGAAATTATGTTTAAGCATGGGATGAGTAAGTGTCATCTTTGCATGATGTTCATAATTATGTGATGTTTCATCACCATTATCAATATCTGTTCTGTAAGTCCAACATGGGTGGCAATAGAATATGAACAGAATCCATTTCTTGTTGTGAGTTCAAAGACAACCTAGTGATCTTGCATTATTACAAAGAGGGTAGGATTAGGCCCTATCTAGAGAGGCTCAATAGGTATGATGAAAACCTTTCTAAACAATTCACTAGGTCATGGCTAAACTGGTGAGTCTCAGTGGGGAGAATTACTTTGAGATTTCAAAGAATGTGATTGTTATGGCTACTAGCATGTCTACTCAGGGGATTAAACTAAAATGGAAAACTAAAATTGTGGACCTTTCTAGTCAAAAGCTCTTTCTCGAAGAAGGCAAAGAACTAGTACCCTACCAAGGGGGATTTGATCGAGCCAAGCTGCCCGAGCTTTGGGATGACATGTGTTATATTCTTATGAAGTATTTCACTCTAAAGGAGCACTTCACCAGGTTTTACAACTATCATCTCCCCCTTTTGAACTAATTTAGGTGAAATGCTCACATTAGCTTTCCTTTTTATCTGATTTCTTCCCTTGAGCATTCTATCCTTAGGGTTAGAGCTAAATTGGCTAAGAAACCTGCTAAGAATCCTACCCACCTTCATCAGGGCCTTATTCTTTGTCTTTATAATTTCCATCATGCCCTTGAGCCTTCTAAGGCCATTTAAATTGATAGTGGGGAAATTTCTTCTAACCCTAATGCTACCAATGTTTTCTAAGAGCCTTTCCCTTCCGTTGTCTCTACTAAGACTAAAGAAGTTTCCTTTTCTACTCCCGAGGAAATTCCCATAGACACTCCGAGCTCTACTATGAGTACGAAGTGCAAGAAGAGGAAGACATATGATGGTGAAGCAGGCACTGTTCGGACTACTGTGGGGACCCCAAAAAATCCTTGTAGGATCCTCAGGGGTCAAGGTAGTAAGTCTCACTCATTTACTAAAGCTATTAAAGAGGGTTTCTCCTCAAGAGTTAGGCAGTCAGGGTGAATTACTGGAAAACCTGCTCCCAAGGCTAGGCTTATCGACTACTCTGAGAGCACCTCATATGAACCCACTCAGGATGATGAGGCCAAGGACATGGATGTCCAAGATATCTCTACAGATATTGAGGGTAAGAAGGAGACAAAATAATTAGAGACTACTGTTGAGGATGCTGCTGACTTTGCAAAAAATGCTGGCAAAGCGGGAAAGATGTTTGTGGAAGAAGCTGATGATGAAACTAAAACTGAGGCTGGGTTGGGATCTAAAATTGCAGTCCTAAGGGGTTACATTCAGAAACTAGAACATAACTTTTCTACTATACTCCAAAATTCTATTTTCCTTAACATGTTTGTACAGCAGGACTTGGGTGTTGTTGTTATTACTGACAATGAGGAAAACTCTTAGAACTTGGATGACCTTATTAAATCCATGTTTAAGCAAGGAGAGAACCTACCTCGTTAGTTTTTACTTTTATTCTGTTACTCTACTTCTCTGTTATAACTATCTTAGTTTATAGTTACGGTTTATGCTGGGTCTGCTGGGGCACTGCCTGTGATGTTTCTATTTTGAGACACTTTTTGTGTTGGTTGCCTATGTGGCTTTTTTGATGCTTGTAAGGGTCCGGCCCCTTGTTTAGCTACCTTATATTATCAAAAACATATCAATGAACTGATCAAACATGTCCCTAAATAATATAAGAACACTAAAAATATAATCAATAGAACATGCCACTACTACCAATTTACTTCTTCATCTTCATCACCTTCACCATTTTCTTCTCCATGGAATTCATATAAATTTGAAATATTAAATACTAGAGAGATATCAAAATTTTGTGGTAAACTCACCTTCACCATCTTTTTCTTTAGTCAACCATGTAAATAGAGAATGGTTTATGATTTTGAGGATATGGAAAACATTATAGTTATTTATAATTAGACCAGTAACATATAGAACACAACAAAGCATGGGATAATACTCTAAAAGTAAAAAAATGATTGTTGGTGTTTTTTTAATTTTTATTATTAATACAAGAAATCCATAAGCGGTAATAACATGTATGCGGTATTTAATGTATGCAAAATACACTAAGTCCTAAGCCCTGAGACCTAAACACTAAACACTATACCCTAAGGCATAAGCCCTATACCGTATACCCTAAACCTTAATCCCTAAACCCTATACCCTAAGCTCTATACCTTATATTATAAACCTTAAACCCTGATCTTTAAATCCTATGTACCTTATACCATAAATAATATACCCTAAAATATAACCCTAAATCCTAAGCATTAGAGACCCTAAACTATAAATGGTAAAGTCTTCAAGCTCTAAACCAATCATTTGAGCCCTAGTTAACATCATTTAGACTAAAATTTTAGATTAAAGGGCTCAATTTAGCCCAAATCACACCATTAATTATCCCAATTGAATAATTTACTCAATATGTGATGACATGGGGGTTCTATGTGATAATGTAGCAGACAAAAATGTAATGGTGAAAAATATAACAAGAAAAATATAGTATGACAAAAATGTTATGATGATAAAATATAATGCAAAAAAACATAGCTATATTGTTAATGTCAAAAAAATGTTATGAAGAGCATACTTGAGACATTTTAGTGATTATCACATTGTTTATTTTTTATCTAGTTCATTTTGGTGATATTAGTTAACATTTCATGGTGGAAAATTAATGCACCAAATTTAAAATAAAAATAATGGAATAAAATATGATTTCATGAGTTTGGACATTTAGTTGAAAGTTATGTCGTCTTCTATGTGAGTGCATCATTTACTATGTTTTGTCCTCACTACATTTTCTCTTTGCTATATTTTATCCTCATTGCATTTTTCACTCTGTTTTTAACCGCTACATTTTTTTGTTCACTACTTTTTAAATGAATGTCGACATGGGGGAAATCAAACCCAAAAAAACATTACATGCTCATAAATAGGTTCAAACAACTCAAATTAGCCTCAATTACCTTTGTGATTAGAACCTAAAGCCTAAATTGTAAATTGTAAGCCATAAACTCTAAGCACTTTAAACACTAATCCCTACTTTAACCTATACCTTAAACCCTAATGATTCAGCCATGTAATTAACATATTTTATAATAATAATTAGGTTTTTAGGGATCAATTTGGCCCAAATTACATCACTCATCGCCCCAATTGACTAATTCACCCAATCTACGGTGACCTAGGGGCCAATTGAGACCAAAATCACATTTTGTAATCATAAATAGGTTCAAATATTTTAAATTGGTCTCCACTACCTTTGAAAATAGACCTTAGTCACCCTAAAATATTAACCCTATGCCCAAAAACACATTGTGGTCAAAAATAAGTTCAATAAGCTCAAATTATCCTCAATTACCTTTACGATTGAACTTTAAACCCTAAACCCTATATTGCATATATACCTAAAACTCTAATTCCTAAACCCTAAATTATAAACCTTAAACTAAATGATTTATCTATGCAATTAACATCCTTTACAGTAATAGTTAGGTTCACTATGCTCAATTTGGTCCAAATTACATCACTCATTTCCCCAATTAACTAATTTAATCAATCTATGGTGATTTAAGGGCCAATTGAGACCAAAATCACATTTATTATTCATAAATATGTTTAAGGAGCTTAAATTGGTCTCAATTGGCTTTACAATTAGATCTTATTCACCCTAAAAAATTAACCCTATGCCTAGAAACACATTATGGTCACAAATAGGTTCAATCAACTCAACTTGTCCTCAATTCCCTTTGTGATTAGACTATAAACACTAAACCCTATCTCGCATATACTTGAAAATCTAATCCCTAAACCCTTAACCAAATGATTTAGTCATATAATTAACATTCTTTATAAAAAAAATTAGGTTCATAACACTCAAACTAGCCCAAAACACATCACTCATTTCCCCAACTGATTAATTTACTCAATTTATGGTAATGTAGGGGCCAATTGAACCCAAAATCACATTCTATAGTCACAAATAGGTTAAAAGAGCTTAAATAGATCTCAATTACCTTTACAATTAGACCTTATTAACCCTAAAACATTAAACCTATTCCTAAAAACACATTGGGGTCACAAATTCATCCAATCATCTCAAATTATCCTCAATTACCTTCATGATTAGACTCTAAACCCTAAACCTTATCTCTCATATACCTAAAACCCTAAACCCTAAATTATAAACCTTAAACCAAAAGATTTAGATATGCAATTAACATCCTTTACAATGATAATTAGGTCCACATGGATTAATTTAGCCCAAATTGCATCACTCATCGGCCCAATTAACTAATTTACTCAATCTATGGTGACATGGGGGCTAATTGAACCTAAAATCACATTTTGTAGTCATAAATAACTTCAAAGATCTTAAATTAGCCTTAATTACCTTTGTGATTAGACCTTATTCACCCTAAAACATTAACCTTATGCCAAAAACACATTATGGTCACAAATGGGTTTAATCAGTTCAACTTGTCTTCAATTACTTTTATGACTAGACTCTAAACCCTAAATTCTATCTCTCATATACCTGAAACTCTAATCCCTGAACCATAAACCCTAAATTATAAAGCCTAAACAAATGATTTAACCATGTAATTAACATCCTTTAAAATAACAATTAGATTAATGTGGCTCAATTGGGCCTAAATAACATCACTCATTACTCTAATTAACTAATTATCTCAATCTATGGTGACATAGGGGCCAATTGAGCCCAAAATCACATTATGCAGTCACAATAATGAACCCAAAAAATATCAAGAATAATAAAATTACCAATAGGCCAAGATATTGAAACAATACTCAGAATTGATTTGGATTGATTGCTTAAAATAATTACAAACCCAAACCATGCTTAAATAAGCCTCAAATCAGAATTTAGAGTTGACATGCAAAAATTTAAAAAATCTAAAATCTAAAAAAAAAACATCTATTTTTAGCAGCCACTATTTATGGTAAGTGTAGAATGTAAGTGCACGTGGATCTAAATTTTTACTAAAATAACCTAAAAACTAAAATTAGCCAATGGGATGAAATTCAACTAAGTTTGACTTTTAGTTCTAAAAATAGAAAATTCCTAAAAAAATCATTAAACATTAATTTTAGACCCTGAGATGATCACATTTGGGCTCTAAAAACTATCAAAATCAAATCTAAGAAGATAGAGTGGCTTAGGGTAGAGTCTAAATTTTTGATATGGTAATTTTGGTGCATGGAAGAACTCAAATGAAGTTACGGGTCAAAAGTTATGGCCTTCGGAAGGTTAGCCTATTTTTTTCTACATCATTCTCCTCTAGTTGAAAACAACTTAGCTCCTATGAGTTGTCCTGATTATACTGCTACTATTTATCTTTATCAATCTTATTCATCTCCCATTTTGTAATCCAAGTGTTGTCTTAATGCTGGAATCCTTCCCACTGCACCAAATACCTGTTATAATTCCCTTGTCTTGTGCTTATTGTCTTCATATCCAAAACTTGCACTATTTTTTATTTCTTGTTTCTTGGAACTGATTGATCTCAATTTACTTCTTCATCTTTGTCATCTTCACCATCTTCTCCACTGAATTAATATAAATATGAAACATTAAATACTGGAGATATATCAAAATTATGTGGTAAACTCACCTCATATGCGTTATCATTGATTTTTTTCAAAATTCTACATGGCCCAATTTTCTTGTACTTTAATTTATTGTATGCGACTTTTGGAAATATCTATTTCCTCAAGTAAACCATTACCAACTCTCCTTATTCAAATACCTTGGATCTTCTTTTGACATTTGGTGCTGCTTTGTATTTCTTATTACTTTCCTACAACTTACTTCTTACTTCTTGTAACTGCTGCATATGTTCTACAAATGCTTCTGTATCATCACTAATTTGATCTGCAATTAGAAATTATACCAAAGCTAAAATACCCATAGGATTTCTCCCATAAAGAATTTGAAAAGATGAATTTCCTATTGATCTATTCACTAAATTGTTTTATGCAAACTCAGCTTGTGGTAAAGCTAAGTCCCATTGCTTTGGCTTCTCTCCCACTATGCATCTCAATAAATTTCCCAAATTCATATTCACAACTTCTTTCTATCAATCTATTTATGGGTGATATGCACTACTGAATTGTATCTTAGTACCCATTTTCTTCCACTAAGTCCTCCAAAAATGATGTAAAAATTTCATGTCCCTATCTGAAGTAATAGTTTTTGGAACACCATGTAATCTCATAATATCCATAAAAAATAATTATACAACTCTAGTGTCATCATTGGTTTTCTTACATGCAATGAAATGAAACATTTTATAAAATCTATCTACACCAAAAAGAATTGAATCATTACCTCTCTGTGTTTGGCAATCCCAACACAAAATCCATAATCAAATCTGTCCATGGCCCTCTTGGAACCGGTAATGGCATGTATAGTCCAATATTTTTTACATGTCGTTTAGCCCCCTGACATATTTGACACCTTGAAACATACCTTATCACATCTCTCTTCATCTTTGGCCAAAAATAATTTCCCTCCATTAGAGCTATTGTCTTTGTCTTACCAAAATGTCTGACCAAACCACCACTATGTAATTTTCTTATTATATTGTCTCATAGAGACACAATTAGAATGCATAATTGTTTCTCTTTAAAGAGATAACCTTCTTGTATAAGATACTTATCATGAATAACATCTATCCCACCTGTTAATGGATTTCTACACTGCTCAACTACCTTGCTAAAATATGGATCAATATCATATAATTCTTTAATAGCATCAAATCCAACTACTTCACTCACCATAGTAGTTAATAATGCTACCCTTATGCTCAATGCATCAATGACTTGATTCTATTTTCCTGATTTATGTTTCAACATAGAAGTATACCCGTGTAAGAAAGAAACCCACTTAGCATGCCTACTATTCAACTTCTTTTATGTATTCACATACTTTAAAGCCTCGTGATCTATAAATAGTATAAACTCCTTAGGCACCTGATGCTACCTCTAGTGTCTTAATGCTTTTACAATTGTATAAAATTAAACATCATAAGTGTAATACGTTGTTCTTACCTCATTCAGTTTCTCACTGAAATATATTATTGGCTTTTCTTATTGACTTAGCACAACACCAATTCCCACAAATGAAACATCACAATCAACCTCAAACACTTTGTTAAAGTATGGTAATGCTAAAATTGGCCTTTCTGTAATCTTCTTCTTCAAAATTTCAAAGCTTTTTATGGCTGCTCAAGTCCATGTAAATTCCTTCTCTCTTGTGAAATCTGTTAGTGGTGCCATAATAATACTAAATTTTTTAATAAATTTTTTGTAAAAAGTTTAAAAACCATGAAAACTTCTTACTTGTATCATGATTTTTGGAATAGGCCACTCAACAATTGCCTTTATCTTTTCTTCATCCATTTTCACACCATTTGTGGAAACTACAAATCCTAAAAATACCAAATTGTTCTACATAAACCTGCACTTCTTCAAATTTGCATATAACTTCTCTTTTCTGATCAAATCCATTACGATTCTCAAATGTTGTAAGTGTTCTTATTTAGTCTACCGAATATCAAAATATCATCAAAATAAACAACCAAAAACTTACTAATATATTTTCATAGCACTATATTCATCACCCTCATTAATGTGTTAGGTATATTAGATAATCTTAATGGCATCAACATCCACTCATATAATCCATCCCTAGTCTTGAATGCAATTTTCCACTCATCAACTTCACAAATTCGAATCTGATAATAACCACTGCTTAGATCAATCTTGGTAAAATATTATACTCCTATAAGCACATCCATCGTATCATCTAAATGAGGTATAGAAAACCTATATTTTATTTTAATTTTATTAATTTCTCTACTATCCACATGCATTCTTCATCCTCCATCTTTATTTGGAGTTAGCAATGTTGGTGTTGCACATGGACTCATACTCTCTCTTATCACCTTATTCCTTATCAATTTAGTAACCTATTTATTTAAATCTATATGTTTTGTTGGACTCATCATATAAGCTACTTTATTGGGTAGAGCTGATCCTAGAATCAAAATAATGGGATGCTGAATATCTCTCTTCGATGGTAAACCATTTGGTAACTCATCAAGCATAACATCTACATATTATTTCAACACTCTTATTGCTTCTATTGGTATTGACACCATTTTTTTTCTTCATTCTTTTCTACTAATGCATAACAACAACATGCTATCGTCATATATTGGATAAATTCTTTAGTATAGAGCATGCTTTCTTTCTTCTCTTCTTCTTTAAGAGGTAACAAAACTACCTTTGTACCACCTTTCTAAAAAGTGTATGTGTTATTTGTTTCATCATGAACTAGTTTCCTATAAAATTACCACGGTCTCCCCAATAACACATGACATGCATCCATTGGAATAACATCACACCATATTTCATCATTATAAGTTTTTTCTATAGAAAACTTGACTAAGTACCTTTTATCTACTGTAACCTCATTTTCTTTCTTAAACCATGAAATTCAATAAGGGTTAGGATGTTTTTCACATTGCAAATTTTATTTCTCAATCATTTCTTTAGAAACCATATTTTCACAACTACCACCATCTATAATTACTTTGCATACCTTTCCACCTGAAGTACATCTTGTTTGAAAAATATTTGATCACTATTAGGTTTTTTCTTTACGTCAGTTTTGAAGCCTCTTCCCAATAGGATAGCGTGTTAGCCATATCACATGAGGGATAAATCTCACTTGTTCATCTAAATCATTTAATGAAAGATTAGTTTCCCTTATTCATTTATCTTTTGAATCTATACTATATGTATCCCAATTCCTTAATGTACCCTATCTAACTTGAAGGCATAAGCACTCACTATGGTGGGAGAGCTTGGTTGACTCATAGTGGGTTCATCTGTGATGATCTAGCCTATTTTTTGATAAGATAATAGTGGCAAAGTTTATGGCCCATAAGTGATGGATTCCTCATGTGCATCTGGCTCCCTATAACTCTTCATAGTGCTCCTTGAGTGCTCCCAATTTCTTCCTGTGCCACTAACTCCCATGATCTTCTGTCAGGATTCATCATACTTCCATTTTCATAACACTCATTGGCTTGCTACCATGTTGAACCCATGATCCTAAACCAACTAGTATTCTCCCCTCCAAATGTGTGGCTCATGCACATGAGATTTTATCCTTTCATGGGTAGTGTTTCCAACCCAAGATCGATAATGAGATTTTTAATCTCAGAAGGAAATAGTGAAAGATATCATCCCCTTGGTTCTCATAGAAAATTAAACTTTGCCTCCTCACGACATGAATATGTGGTCAAAACGTATTCTAGGATGTAACTATTATGAATACCCTTCCACTAGTAATCAACTGATTGCATCTACAAAACTTTTATTCATGTTAAACTCCTTTTCCATTCTAGTGTCCATGACTATCTTCATCCAAGGTTTTGAAATTGTCCTTGAGCATATGCTAAGATCCAGGTATGTAAAATAACAAGGACCTCATAAAACAAATTCTCATATAATGAGCTGTAGATGTTTTGTTCTACCCACTGTCGCGTAGAGACTCTAGACTCCAGATATGGAACTAAAAAATTATCTTCAACATTGGTAATCCATTCCTCAATGTTCTCTAATGTGATGCACTCAAACATTTCCCATGCTTGTGCTCTAACTACTTTGGGTCCCAACAATAGAACTAAAATGTTGGGTTCTCTCTTTATGTTGATGCTGAAGCCTCTTCCCAATAAGCTAACATGTTAGCCCTATCATGCGAGGGATAAGTCTCATGCACTCACCTAAAGTGTGAAGCAAAAGACCAGCTCTTGAAGACTTTGAAACACGTAGTGTATTTACTCATTTATTATCAAATAAATATCCTACTATTATTTCTTAACATATTATGCTACCATCACTAGCTAATTTTAAATGAAAGATCTCATGACTTTTAATTACTTAACACATTTCACTATTCAACATAGTTCATAATCCATTTCTCAAAATACAATATGATAAAAATTGAATTCTCATTAAGTAATTTTTTATTACAAGAAAATACTTATTATCTCTTCAAAGGTTCCTCCTTCCATTTCTTTGATGAATGCTTACAACAGGGATTTTAATACTTATTTTTCTCTATCCAAGTGTCAAGTTCCTAACTTAAAGACAAATGGCACACAGACTCCCAACAAGCTGGGTCATGGCTCTTAAAACTATTTGTTCCTAAAGAATTGGGCCTTACAACTATTTTTTCCTAAATAATTGGGCCTCTGCACCCCTAGATGCTTGCTCTATGTAATATATTCAAATTCAAGTGTTTTGTTCCTTGCAAGCTAGTATAAAGCCTCTGATCAGTGGGTCGAGGTGTCCTACTTGATTTATTCTTTCTAACTACTCCCACATTCTTCATGTTCCACCTTCCTCATTCTCCCCTAGTCTTCTAATTTTTTTCTGAGATCTTTGTTCTCAGATTGCTCATGCTATGTTTTCTCTTGACTGGGTCCTCTTGCATTGGGTCTTCTGCATCATTATCCTTCGATGCCCTTCAAATATAGCATTGTTAGTTTCACACCATAGTCCTCCCACACCATAATTCTCCCATGCCATGATGATACTTGTATACAAATGGACAATGGTCCCTCTATGTGCATGCTGAAATTGGAACAAATACTTGGTCAAAATTGAGGTGCCAACATCACCCCACACTAAGCTTTTAGTCTGTCCTAAACTAAGTTGTACCCACATTCTCAAGGAACTCAGGCCCTTTTTAATTGAGTTCTTTCCTTAGCTCATCCCAATGGGATAAGGCATTGATAACTTTAGTAGTTATTTTTTAAATGGAATCCTTTACTACTTTTAACTCTTTAGGTTGAGTTGGAGTCTCAATCTTCTTCATCTATTCCTCCAAAACTACGCTAGCTTCCTTTTAGATGTCTTCTAATTTGGAGACTTCCTTGTCAAACTATCCTCAAAGTATGGTAAAACTAGCATTTATTTATTGATGATGGTTATTAATAGTGTCTTCCATCATTTCCACATCCTTAAATTCCTTCACGCACTCAGCATGGTCTTTTATTAATAGAGTTGCATCAACCGCTTACTATCTTAAGACCTCTTCATCATTTAGTCGGGCCTCTATTACTTTATTTGGGCATGCCATGTGTGAAAAAATATCATCTAAAATAGGGATAAAATCCTCAAATCTCTCCAAAATACTGTGGTAGATATCTTCTATAGTGTTGAACTACTCTAAAAGTTCCTTGGATTCATCTCTAGGCATAGGGTACTCCATATTCTTTTTGAGTAATAGCTCAACCAATGTTTCTAGATTCCCTATGGTGTCCCCATCCCATGCTATGCCATCTTTAAATTTTGGCTCTTCTTTCAAAATTGTTGTACAAAGTGTTAATACCCTTACCTTGGCCTCGATGGTATCTTGAAGTTGTTGCTTCAAAGATACCACTTCCTCGGCTAGTGCCTGCTTTTTAGAATACACTTTATTATACATTTTTAAGACCCTATTATGTTTTTTTTAATCATGCACATGTTTGACTTTGACAAAATATTCTAGTGCGTCACTTCATGGGAAGTTTCAAAAATGTGGTGCTGGGCATTAATGGGGAGAGTCACTGTGGATCAAACTTCATAAGGTTTGGCAGACCTGGGGCATCTAGGTCGGAAAAAATATATTCCAATGGAATGTTGAATTGAGGTTACTCATTATACATATCTAATAGGAAAGACAATTGCTTCCTTATTTTTTGGGTCGCACCATTGGGGTATAAATGCTTCCAAAGATAGTTTTTTTGGTCATTTACACTGAATTGGTATCATTCACATAGATTAGATGGCTCTTTTATTCTGTTCCCCCCTTAGTTAGTCCCTTCCCCTTTTTTGCATATCTCTAATGTTCTTATTGGATTTTGATATCCATCACATCCATTCCCATCTCTTCAGTATAAACTTGATCAATATTCAAGACCTCTCACACTGAGGATGGAGTCTTCTCTAGATCAGATTCCAAAATATGTGTCTGTTCCTGGGAGGGGTCATTTTGGGGAACTTGTCTTGGAGGGGGATGAGGTGCTGACCTAATGGTAGTCCTTGGAAAAAGTGGAGGTGAATATGGTTGAGGTGGTGGAGAAGTTGGAGGATTTGGGTGAGGATATGGTCGAGGTGGAGAGGATGGGGGTGATGTAGGTGGTGAAAAAATGTGAGATGGAAGTGGAGATGAAGACAAAGGATGAGGTGAAGGTGAATTGTGAGGTGATGGTTGTGGTGGAAAATGTACTAGCCTAGAGGGCTATGCCTCCACTATCCTCTACTAATTTTGGGAGCCTTGTTGCCTATTTGTGCTAGTGCTTGGCTTGGGTGGCCTCTTCTTCAATGGTATTTAGGGGATCCTCTCTTTGGGTTCCCCATCTTAAGGATGTAGGTTGAGGCATAACATATAAAAAAAATTATGTACCTATTGTCCAACCAAGATATTCTTCATATTGATACTGGTCATACTTGTCTCTCCTCTCTTTGTATAAGCCTTCTTGTCAAGGTAAACAAACATCTTCTAGAGGGTATGGCACTTTGCATCACTCTATTCTAATTATATATTAATCAGATGTGCATCATGAATTCTATTCATAAAATCAATGAAGTAGCATGTAGAGAAGGCATAGGGTAGCTTGAGCCACGTTGAGAGCTCCCTTAAAGGATTCATGTGAATATGTGCCAAGGAGAAGTGTTGCTTCATAGTAATTCTGATTGATCCTTTGTTTAGGAGGGTAGATCCTTGGGAATGCACCATTCATTCCCAAAGGATGCCTTCATTCTATCAAACCAGTACTTCATCTTCAAATTATATGTTGAAGTGATGTGTTGAGGGTAATTGAAAGCTTTATATCACTCAGCAAGGGACTTGTGAGTGGGAGGATACACCCACTTTAGAGATCCTAAACTATAATCAGGCACATCAATTTCATCAAAAACCAATAATAACAAGATTGCCCCCAAGGAAAATTAAACTTAGGCATTGTATGTACCTTCTCTATATCTTCGGCTATATTTTGGGTGAAGTATAATTCCCAATTGTAATATATTCCTTGAAATACTTAGTTTGATATATGAAGGTGGGCCATATCCACCTCCTTCCATAGTCATTCCTTTTGGCCTTGGTGGAAATGATCCATGCTATGATTCTTTGAGTAGGATCCTATAAGTTTGTGATGTGCATTGCATGTCCCTACTTTTGGTACATAAGCATGGTGGTGGTTTGTTAGATTTTCTCTGTATCCACCAAGTCATCCAATACATTGCCCCTGAGCATTGGAGTCCTATGACCTTACTTACCCTCTATGTGTTGATCTTTATGTCATGCCCTGCAAAGTGGATGTAATTCTTATGAATGCATGAGAGGAATAACTGAACTGCCTCAGTAGGCTTTCCAAAATATGGTAGTTCATAGAGTTGGAAAAGTCTAGCTTTATCTAGCTAGTTCTTGATGTTCAGTTCATAAATGACCTAGTTTCATGTGTTGGTGGTCTAGGCCAGATAATCATATTACAACTACACCTCGTTTCTCAGCTGTTGGTGGTTATAATCAAATACAGTCATAGTTGCCACCTGATAGACCTAATTGTCCTCATGTAAGACTGACTCAGGGTATTACATCTCTTATATCTAAATGGTTTGAGGGGGAGATGGTGAAGTGGTCTATGATGAGAAGGTATGTGCCCGCTTTCCCTTTTTCACCATCCCGACTTCTTTCATGCTCTTACTCTAAACTCTCACATACTTCACTTGCCTTAATGTTTCTTCTAGGTCTTCCAAAGGCTCCTCTCTTATAGGGAACCACGCTCCTTCACTCACCTCTCTCTCATTTGGTATGGTTGATAGTTTTTCAAGTCTTTTGCCATTTTCTTTGGCCACATTACCCTCTTTGGAACTTAAAGGTTAACCCGTGACTATCCCATGTTCCCAAATGAATATGTGATGGCATTTAACTTACCTTGGCTCTCAATCTTCACACTTCAACAATGGTAGAAACTACATTTTTTAAACCAAGAATGGCCTCGACCCACTTCTACATGTGGTTGCACTTAACAATATTCCTCCACTTGGAAATATTCTTCGCATCTCTATTTATTTCTCAAAAACTATTTCAGAATGAGATTTACTTCATCTCTAGTTTTCTAATTCTTTAATCACTTGATGATTTTAGCAAGGTAAAGTGTAAAATGGCTTCGACATGGTTATTTATCTACCTCATTAATTTATTTCCTCTACTTTTTATTTTTGGCCATAAATGCATATTTTATAATGGTCTTTATAATTTGGATCTTGCATTGAGCCTTTAGTGTTCTAACAAACTTGTTATATCATTTCACTCACATGTTTGTAATTATGACTACCCTTGTCACACTGATGGTCCATTCCTTCTCATGCCTTTCTTGGATGTGGGTGATAACTATTATATTTTTTTAGAGTAATGGAGACCATCTATCACACAAATAATGGGAATCCATTTTATTAAATCACTCATATGCCTTTAATCACTTGCACACCATGTATTACTCTTGCACCTTTAAAACTTGTGTGCCCACATGTCTTGTATTCATATTCACATATTACCCCACACTAAAAGGGTTTGTGGTTCTCCATAAAAAAAAAAAGAGTTGTGTGCCTCAAGGGTAACACTTTTTATTGAAAATATAAAATCTTAATCTAATGGCCTCAAGCCTTAATTAAAAAATATCAAAAACTTAAATAGAAGCATAAAATGATTGAAGCTGATTCCCATTATAGTGTTCGAGTAGGAATTGACCATCTATTCACTTTAGCTAGCATGTACCAATAGATTAAATACTATGAATTATGAATGTTCCATCCCAATAAGTGCAGAGTTTCCCAGGCTGATGCATGAACTTAGAGTCATAAAGTAGAACTTTCATACCTAGGGTGAGATTTTTTTCTTTAGATGGTGATCATGCCATGCTTTCTGTTTCCATTTCTAAACATCTTGATTCCAGTGAGTGAGGAATTGAGCCTCATCTAGTTTCATGATTTCATTGAGTTGAGCTTTTAAAGATGCATCATCATCAAATTTTCCTATACACATTATCTAGAGAGATGGAACTAGGAACTAAATTGGCATGATTGCTTCCTTTTCATATACTAGGTTAAATGGTGTATTTTTGTTGAGGCATTTGTATGTGGCCAGGTATGCCCAAAGTACTACAGATACCTTATCATCCCAATAATTTATACCAACATTATAGATTTTTGTCATAGTGGTATTGAGGATCTTGTTAAAGGCTTCTACTGTTCCATTAACCTATGGGTGATATGGTGTTATCTTGTGATGCACAATCATGAATTTAGCTAACAGGATTCGAATTGTCTCATTCAGGAAGTGGGTTCCTTAGTCACTGGTTAAACTTAGAGGAAATCCAAAGCATGTTATAATGTTTTCCTAGATGAATCACATGGTAGTTACTATCATACAGTCTTTTGTTGGGACTACCTCAACCCAGGGTGTTAAATAGTCTATTGCCATAATTATGTAGTGTGAACTTGTTCTTCATCCTGTGAGAGTGATGGAACCCATAAAGTCTATATCCCTCTTTGAAATTTTTTCTTGAGATGAAATTGATTGTAATGGCATGGCATCTCTTCTATTATATTTTCCTATGCACTGGTAGATATCACATTACATTGTATATGCCTTTGCATCTTTAAATAAAGTTGGCCACCACAGTCTAGTGAGCAACACCTTGTGTATGGTAGCTTCCCTAGCATAATATCCTCCAAAAATACCTTCTTGAATTTATCATAATACCTCAAGATGCTCATGTTGCATTATACAATAGTGTAGTACCTTGTCACGTTCTATCTTGTACAGATCTCCTACTATGAATTGATATGATGTGACATGAACTATAAGTTGTTTCTTTTTTGTAAAGTGAGAGAATTAGTGCACAACCAGTATTGAGGAATGATGCAATATCCTCCAATTATTTAGGTACCCTAGTGACTTGGAAAATTTATACATTAGGAAGGTCATCTTCTATAACATGTGGAGGTTCTCTATATTCAAATTGGGATAAATGATCAGGTCCATAATTAGTTTTCTCAGGTTTTACTTCTACAAAAAACTATAATTCTTGGAAGAGAGATATCCATTGATAAATTCTTCCATAGAGAATGGGATTATTAATGACATAATTTAAGGCCTCGCGGTCAGTGTAAAATATAAATAGTGTGGCCAGAAGTTACTTTCTAAATTTATATAACACATAAACCATAGACAAGGTTTCATATTCAGTGGTGGTATAGTTCCTTTCAGTCGATGTGAGTTTCCTACTAGCAAAATAGATGAGATGGTCCAAATTTACCTCTCCTAGTTGTGTAAGTATTGTGCCAACTATTGTCCCAGATGCATCAACATTGACATGAAATGGTTTTGTCCAATCTAGAAATTATAAGATAAGAGTGATAACTAGTCTTTCCTTTAGAGTTTCAAAAGTTGCTTTTCAAGAATTAGTTCATATAAATTATGCATTATGATTTAATAGATATATTATTTAATAGTTCTTCTAGGGGCATTGTAATCTTGGCATAACCTCGAATGAACTTATTGTAGTAGCTTGTGTGTCCTAAGAATGTGTGCACCTCACATTGGGTTTTTAGTTTTGGTAGTCATAGAATGATATAGACCTTGGTTGGATCCATGAGGAGTCCCTATTGATAAATTATATGCACAAGGAGAACCTCAAATGGTTTCCTAAATGAGCATTTATTCAAATTTAGGAAAATTTTTAATACTCGACAGTGCTCAAGCATGAGGCTTAGATTGGCACAATGGTCCTTGATCGGCCCATATACCATCTAGTCATCTAAGTAGACTTGGAAAAACTTATGAAGAAAATATTTAAAAACCTTCATTGTTACCCATGAGAATATGTTAGGTTATTTTTCAACCCAAAAGACATGATGATGTAGGCAAAATAGCCCCATTCTATAGCAAATGTGGTCTTGGAGTGGTCTTCCTTAGCTATCTAGACTTGGTGATACCCTGAGAACCCATAGGTAAAGGAGTATATCTCACAACCAGCAACACCTTCTATGACATCCTCTGTGAAAGGTGTTGGGAAAGGATCAGTGACATAGGATACATTCAAAACATGATAATCCATTTAGATATGAATATGCCCATCCTTATTGATACTGATTACCATATGACTCACCCAGTCAAATTCATCAATACGAATAATTACTCTGATGCAAAGCATGTTATCGATCTCTTCTTTCATGTGCATTTAAAGGTTAAGGTTCATCTAGTATGGGTGTTTATTCATAGGTCGAGTGCCATCAATCAATTTTATATGCATCTTCTTGAGAGAAGGGCGAACACCTTTCATTTCACTATAGTTCCTTAGAAACACATCTTGATACTCTTTCAACAGCTCAAAGAGTTGCAAAATTTCTGTCTCAATCTAATAATTGCTAATGGTAGCTACCTTAGGTTCTTGGTCTATGCCAATGTTTAGTTTAATAGTTTGAATGGGCCCATGATAAGGATTTTCCATGAGGGAACTAGTGTCCCAAATAGTTTATGAGCTCGCACTTGTAGGAACATGCAAGTTGTTACTCAATGAATTGAATGGAGTGGATTCTTCTCCTTCGTCTACTTGAAAGACAAGCTTCTACTTTCCCAGGCATATTTCTTCATGACTCTCTTCAATGGAGACTATTGATAGTGAAAAAGTTGATTGTCTGGGAGGATCATTGAATAAACCTAAGGGTTCTTTTAGCTCTTGATGAATAAGATGTAGGTAGTCTTCCACCAGATTTAAATCTCTAATTATTGCTTCACGCATGGTTTTAAGAGTAAGGCATAGGTCCATCCTTAGTGAGGAGTAAGAAAGCACAGATGTCATATTTTCCTTTAATAGCTTCCAGAACCTTGTTCCCATGTGCCTTTCTTCATGTATGTACCAAGCCTGTGCCTAAGTGCACAAGGTTCCATAGAATGTATGGACCCGTAGTTATTCTGGTAATTATATTTTGTCAGCTTGCCATATTATTTCACATGCCTCAAGGTGAGGTTTAGGTGCTTTTATGCCACTATATCTTAGTATATATTTGATCTTATTTTCATGATGAAATATATGATGTAGAGTAGCTCACACTTGATCCCAATATAATAGGCACCCTTTATGCATTTGCCACCACCTAGCGGTGGTGTCATAAAAAATGTGGTCTAATGACCTCATCTATTCGTTTTTGGTAACATAAAACTCTTTGAGGTGCTAGATGAAATAACACACTTCCATTTATCCTTGGAATCATGGAGCTTCATTAATTCTCTCTAAAGGTGGTCCCTTTAATGGTCCTCATATTGCTAAACTCATGAGGTGCACAAATTTATGACACTTAAGAAGCTAGCGTGGGAAGTTTTCATCTTTTTTGATGGTGTTACACAATATTCCAAAGAGATCATAATCACCACGAGCCCAACAGTAGTAGGCATTACTTGTGGTATCTGAGATAGACTGGTTGTCCATCCAATGAAGAATACCATATGTTGTTAGATCATGTTGCTCATCATGTCGAGTAGTCACATTATACAAATTGTTGATGTCTTCATCAGTGCTTATGGTTTCAATATAGGGTGCTCCTTGTGCTTGGTCTAAGGGTATTATCATGCATTGATCAATATTTTCAAAGCTAATGTATCAATTTTTAAAGCTTAAATTTATGTGATTTTTATAACACCAAGGCCTTCCCAATAAGGCTACATAATCATCAGCCTCTATCAACTCCAAAACCTCAAAATATTCTTTGAAGGGAACCCCAAGTATTTCAACAGTGGCATTTTTAATGAATCTGATAGGGTGTGCACAATTCTTGTTTTCCATGAACAAAACATGAGGTGAAGGTTACAAAGCTGGACTGGACATTTTACACCAGGCATCTTTATTGAGAATAGTTACTTCATTGCCAATATCTACTAGAAAATCCCAGATTACCCATCTATTGATAATGACATTAACCAATATTTCTCCATCTTCCAGGGAAGTAGAACTAGGAATTTCCTGATGTCAAGCATTATTTAAATATTGATCTTCATTTTTTTTTACTTAGATAAGTATGAGTTTCATTTGGTAGGTGATCTTTACCTTTAAACTAGGTGCTAAGTTGGGAAATGATCTCTTCATCAAGCATGCATTTGCATAGTTCTTGGAAACTATCCCACATTACTAGATGTCTGATTTCCCTTTCCACTCTGTGTGCTGTGTGACATCTCTATCCTTAAGGTATTGAATTTCAACTTGAATCTCATGCACAAGTGCCACTCTATCCTAAGAACATACTTTTTTTAAAGTGTATCAGGGTATTTACTAGCACGTGGTTCTTCTTGACATACCTTTTCAATCAGGTTGGGTGAAGATTTCATCTGGCCCCCACTGTGAGATGCGATATTGACTTGCTATAAAATAGGGATGGTTGGTCAAGCATGCCATTGTGGTTTATCAATACGCATCATACTTTCACCTTTTTCATTTTGATCCTTTGTAATGACTGCATATAGATTTAGGCACTCTTCTAGTTGGTAGTCCTTTTTACAGTAAGCATAATTTTGGTATTCTAGGCAATCCCTTTGATAGTGATCTAGAGAACCACACTTATATCAAGTCCTTGGTGTAAACCTACTGGCTCATCCTCATCTTCTTCCACACCCATAATATCCACCATTATCTTGGGAACTAGCGATTGAGGCTTGGCACGTGCTACACACTCGAGCCTCATGAATATCAATAATTAGATTATAATCATTAGTATCATGACTATAAGCATCACAAATTTTATAATACATAGATACTCTAGTACTCTTGGCCCATTAAAAAAGTGGACAAGAACAAACACCATGCTCATCATGACAAATCTCACGAGTTTACTTTAAGATTGCATAGATGTTCTTGTGTGGGCAATTATTTCTTGTGTGTCCTTCGATTTCACAATCAGTACACCAAACACCATTGCATGTCTCATGTTCATTATTTTCCATCAATTTTTCAAGCTAGGAAATCATGGACACTATTTGTGCCTCCATAAAGGGACTAATCCTAGTATCCATACTTCCAACCACTTTAGCACATAGGGTAACCTCTAGAGCCACACACACATTGGTAAAAGTTTTATGTGACAAGGTCCATTGAAAAGGTAACAATAATTCTCCTATGAACCATTGTGCATGTTGAGTAGGATTGATTTCAAATAATATCTTAGAAAACAAGTTTTTCAACTAAGCATCATATTCTCGCACGCTCTCTATAAGTCCCTATTTTATGTCTTTCAACATCACTATAATCTGTTGCACAAACATATGAATATCAAATTCTTGTAGAAATACTGCTTTGAGTTGGTCATAGTTGACCAATACTTACTAAGGGTCAAATTTGTGATACCATTTATGTGCAAATTCTAAGAGGGTGGTTGTGAACTATGTTGCCTTTTGCTTAGAGGATGTGATGCTACGTGTCCTTCAAATCAGTTCACACTTATGAACATGCTTGACTTCATTTTCCACCCATCGATAATTAGGTGGGTACAATGTCATTTAATAATAAACCATAGGTAGTTGAACAAATAATTGATGAGAAGATCCAACTATTTTTATTGAAGTGGGTCCACTTCCTCTAGTACATCCTCCTAATCCTCCTTTAGTGCCTCTAGTTATAGTACCCATGGGTAAAGGCATGGTAGAAGGTTGATTTCCTAGATTGGGGCCTGTATTTTGGCCTTGGACAGATCCTCTAGGCATTCCAAGCTATGACATGGAATTCTCTTGAAAAGACAAAGATGAAGATTCAAAGTTATTGTCTAATGGCCTTGTCTCATTTTCCCTTATTCATTTATCTTTTGAATCTATACTATCTGTATCCCAATTCCTTAATGTACCCTATCTAACTTGAAGGCATGAGCACTCACTATGGTGGGATATCTTGGTTGACTCATAGTGGGTTCATCTATGAAAATATAGCCTATTTTTTGATAAGATAATAGTGGCAAAGGTTATGGCCCATAGTGATGGATTCCTCATGTGCATCTAGCTCCTTGTAGCTCTTCACAGTGCTCCTTGAGTGCTCCCAATCTCTTCTTGTGCCAATAACTCCCATGATCTTCTGTTGGAATTCATCATACTTCCATTTTCATAGGACTCATTGGCTTGCTACCATGTTGAACCCATGATCCCGAACCAACTAGTAGTCTTCCCTCCAAATGTGTGGCTCATCCACATGGGATTTTAGCCTTTCATGGTAGTGTTTCCAACCCAAGATCAATAATGAGATTTTTAATCTCAAAAGGAAATAGTGAAAGATATCATCCCCTTGATTCTCATATAAAATTGAACTTTGATTCCTCAGGACATGAATATGTGGTCACAACGTATTCTAGGATGTAATTATTCTAAATACCCTTCCACTAGTAATCAACTGCTCACATCCAAGAAACTTTTATTCATGTTAAACTCCTTTTCCATTCTGGTGTCCATGACTATCTTCATCCAAGGTTTTGAAATTGTCCTTGAGCATATGCTAAGATACAGGTATGTAAAAGAACAAGGACCTCATAAAATAAAATCTCATATAATGAGCTATAGATGTTTTGTTCTACCCACTGTCGCATAGAGACTCCAAACTCTAGATATGGAACTAAAAAATTATCTTCAACATTGGTAATCCATTCCTCAATGTTCTCTAATGTGATGCACTCAAACATTTCCCATGCTTGTGCTCTAACTACTTTGGGTCCCAACAACAGAACCAAAATGTTGGGTTCTCTCTTTATGTTGACGCTGTAGCCTCTTCCCAATAGGCTAACATGCTAGCCCTATCATGCAAGGGATAAGTCTCACACACTCACTTGAAGTGCAAAGCAAAAGACTAGTTCTTGAAGACTTTGAAACACGTGGTGTATTTACTCATTTATTGTCAAATGAATATCCTACTATTGTTTCTTAACATAGTATACTACTATCACTAGCTAATTATAAAAGAAAGAACTCATGACTTTTAATTACTTAACATTTAAATATTCAACATAGTTCATAATCCATTTCTCAAAGTATCGTATGATAAACGTTGAATTCTCATTAATTAATTTTTTATTACAAGACAATACTTCTTATCTCTTCAAAGGTTTCTCCTATTTCTTTTATGAATGTTTACAACAGGGGTTTTTATACTTGTTTTTCTTATCCAAGTGTCAAGTTATTACATTAAAGATAAATGGCACACAAACTCCTAATAGGTCAAGTCATGTCTCTTACAACTATTTGTTCCTAAATAATTGGGCCTCCTTGCCCTTAGATGCTTGCTCTATGTAATATATTCATCTCTAAGTGTTATGTTCCTTGCGAGCTGGTATAAGGCCTCTGATCGGTGTGGTCAAGGTGTCCTACTTGATTTATTCTTTCTTAATACTCTCATGTTCTTCACACTCCACCTTCTTCGTGCTCTCCTAGTCTTCCACTTCTTATTTCAAGTCCTTTGTTCTCAGGTTCCTCATGCCACATTTTCTCTTGATTGGGTCCTCTCGCACTATGTCTTTTGTGCCATTGTTTGTTGGCACCCTTCAAATCTTGTGCTATTATTTTCATGCCATGGTCCTCCCACACCATTTTTCTCCCACACTATGCTGGTACTTATATAAAAATAGACAATGGTCCTTCCTTGTTGTGTGCCAAAATTAGAAAAAATAATTGGTCAAAATTGAGGTACCAAAAATCATAGCCATGCATCACCACCTTATTTATTCTACACTCGATCCTTCCTTGGAGTGATCATGGTTCTTCTCATCATGAGATTCTCTCCAACATCAGATGGTGTAACTTCAGTATTCTTCTCTTCTATTTTAGCCTCAACTAGATTTACTCTTGGGCAATCTTCTTGCCTCATTTCTTGATATTGATAGTTTGGACACTCAAATGCTCTATGACCTTGTTTTAAACATCTATAGTAGACATAAGATTAGTGTTTATTTAGAAACCATCCTCTAGAAGCACCATAACCTCATCCTCTCTGAAATCCTCTTCCTCTTTATTGGTATTGAAATCCTTTCCTATTATTAGCTTGCCTTTCTATACCACGTGATGATTCACCTTTATTAGCATTAAATCCACCTCTAGTGGTATTAAACCCACCTCATCCCCTTATTGGAGGGGATCTACTTGTTCTTGGACTAATAAATGTCCTAAAATTCTATCTATTTTTTTCTGCCTTCAAAGCTAATTGATAAGCTTCCTCCATGCTAAGTATTCTATGCATGTTTAATTCATCTTGAATAGAAAATTTCAAACCATTTACATACCTTACAACCATCTTATTTTCTATTTCATCATGCTACACTCATATGGAAAGATAGTAAAATTCATCTGTATACTCTTGTATACTATGATCTTTTTGGCTTAAATTCTGAAATATTTTGTATAGGGTTTGTGCATTATCCATAGGAAGAAATTTCTCCCTCAAATGCTCTATTTTTTTCATGAATTAATCTTCTCTTTACCTTTCTTTGTCTCTCTTTTTGTAGGTGATCCCACCAAATCATTACATGACCTTTCAATTTCATGCATGCAAACTTTACCTTCGTGTCTTCTCTCATAGTCTTCCACTCAAAGAACTTCTCCATACTATTCATCCAATCTGTCAACTCATTTAGTTTTAAACTACCTCCATTATCTAGAATGTCAACCTTGATTCCTTCATTTCTTCCTTCTAAAGCTCAAACCATCCTCTCTTCCATTGATGGTGACTACTCTTGTTATTCTTCTTCTTATTGAATTTCTTCATCATGATTTGTGTCTTCCTCATCACCACCTTGTCTTCTTTGTTGATTGGTGATAACCTATGTTAATTTTTGATATTACCTCTATAGCTCTTGTATAGTCCACTTAATATATGCAACACCTCCTCATCCTCTCACCATTATTTACTCCTCCAAGATTTGAACCTGCTTTGATACTAGATAATGAACCCAAAAACTATCAAGAATAAGAAAATTACCAATAGGGCAAGATATTGAAATAATACTTAGAATTGATTCATATTGATTGCTTGAAATAATTACAAACCTAAACCATGCTTAAATAAGCCTCAACTCATAGCTCAAACCATCCTCTCTTCCATTGATGGTGACTACTCTTGTATTCTTCTTCTTATTGAATTTCTCCATCACGATTTGTGTCTTCCTCATCACCACCTTGTCTTCTTTGTTGATTGGTGATAACTTATGTTAATTTTTGAAATTACCTCTGTATCTCTTGTATATTCCACTTCACTTGTGCAACACCTCCTCATCCTCTCACCATTATTTACTCCTCTAAGATTCGAACCTGCTCTGATACTAGATAATGAACCCAAAAACTATCAAGAATAAGAAAATTACCAATAGGGCGAGATATTGAAATAATAATTAGAATTGATTCATATTGATTTCTTGAAATAATTACAAACCTAAACCATTCTTAAATAATCCTCAACTCATAATTTATAGTTGACATGCAAAAATTCAAAAATCCTAAAATAAAAAAAAAAATCTATTTTTAGCAGCAGTTATTTATAGTAAGTTTCACATGCAAGCACGTGTGGATCTAATTTTTTTCTAAAATAACCTAAATACTAAAATTAGCTTATGGAATTAAATTCAATTGATGTTGAATTTTAGTTCTAAAAATACACAATTTCTTAAAATAGAAAATTCCTCAAAAAATCATTAAACGTTAATTTCAGACCCTCAGATGATCATTTTTGGCCTTCAAAAAATATCAAAATTAAATTTGAGTGGATAGATCAGCTTAGGGTAGAATAAAACTTTTTGATACAGTTGTTTTGGTGCATGGAAGAGCTCAAATGGAGTTATGGGTCAAACGTTATGGCCTCTAGATCGTTGGCCTATTTTTTCTACATCACACAAATAGGTTCAAGGATCTCAAATTGGTCCGAATTTATTTTATGATTAGACCTAATTCATCCTAAAACATAAACCCTATGCCCAAAAAACACATTATGGTCACAAATCTAGGTTCAATCGGTTCAAGTTATCCTCAATTACCTTCACAATTGGAATATAAACCCTAAACCCTATATCAGATATATATGAAACTCTAATCCCTAAACCCTAATCCTTAAATTATAAACCTTAAACCAAATGATTTATACACAATTAAAATTCTTTAAAATAATGTTTAATTAATTTCATGGTGCTAAATTTGGCCCAAATTGCATCACTCAATTCCCTAATTGACTAATTCACTCAATCTATCGTGATGTAGGGGCCAATTGAGCCCAAAATCACATTATGTATTCATAAATAGGTTTAAGTAGCTCAATTTAAGCCTAATTTCCTTTGTGATTACACCTTATGTACCTTAATTCATAAACCTTATTCCCTAAACCCTAAAATCCAAGCCCAAAACCCTAAACCATAAATTGTAAACTCTAAAAATTCTAAACAAATAATTTTATTTGTAATAGTTAAAAAAATTATTTTATTCCCTATTGCATTTTTTATTAGACTTTATACCTTAAAACCTAAACCCTATATACCCTAAGCCTTAAGTTGGAAGTTCTGTGTATGTGATAATTATGCATACGTGATTCCTTACCATGACATTTTAGCACATGCCTTAAGGCTTGGGAGTGGCTTGGATTCTTGAGCCTCAGGCATGGACCTACAACACACATATTTGAATGCGTGTTTTCTACCAACAATAATAATTACATGTATACACAGAGAGACACTTAAAATACCATGTAATATCCCTTCGGATACCAAAATAAAAGCTCTGAATTGCTTATCTGTATTTTTGCAAAATATCTGCAAATAGATAAATAAATCACAGTATAATCTCTTATTTATTTGCTCATATGCTTACAATAGAGGACCTCTATCAGGTATACAATGAATATTGAAAATACGGCCTTAATAGCTTGAGTATTCCACAAATTTGGGAAATAAATCTAGATTTGGTACGTCTCGGCCTGCTGTGTCGAACACACAGTCACCGGTGTCGGTCGATGTACTGCCGACGTCAGTCTCTGTCCTCGACGTCGGTCTTCAGTCGGCCGATGTCGGTCACTGGGGATCTCTGTCTGCTGAGGTCGGTATCTACGTGGATCTGTACAAAGCTGTACGGACTTCGTACAACCGCCAATAAAGCACAACCTGTCTGTTTTCAACCCCTGATCTGAAGATATATGGCTCTAATACAGAAGATCTCTATTTGTATAATTTATTGAATCAAAAACCTAATAAAATAAATACCTGGAAAGCTCTGTGACAACTTCTGTATGAAGTTACCTCTCAAATTTGTAAACCTCTGTGATAACTTTTGTATGAAGCTATCTCTCAATTTGGCAATAAATCAGCTGATATTTCACAGCCTCTGAATCGCACACACTGAAGAGTGGACATTCTCCAATGTAGATGGAATACTGGAACCCTTGGCTCAGTCTTCATAGAAGAATTCTTCAATATCAAAAATCATTAATCAATGCATAATTCCAACTCTCTCCCATGAAAAACCCTTATACCCTCCAAAGGTGTGCTTGCTAAAATTAGATTTCCTTAAATTAGACTTAGGGTTTCTTAAATTAGAATTAGGGTCTTAAAATTAGATCAAATAATTAATAATTAATAATTAATTAAAATTAGACCAAATAATTAATATTTTATTAAATCAATCAAATATTAATATCCCCCTGAATTCATATCCGAAAGAGCCCGAACGAAAATCAACTGGAAAAATTCTGCTAAACGAAGCCAAGCCAATCTCCATCAAGACCCTCTAACCATCCTATCAGCCTACGAGGGTCGCATAATAGGCTAACCATGAACTCATAACATGTCAACTAAAAAGGGGACATGACATACCATCATTCCTAGCATTTAATCATTTAAGTCAATACTAAAAAGAGAAGCACAAGGATCTAGGAATACACTATCACTCCATTCAACCTTTCTTTTTTCCATTGAACAAGATTTCTATGTAAGATGGATGTAATCCATTTCATTGAATGTGTTAATGTCACTTACAATGTTTGATGACATGACAACATAAATTTACAATTAGATCTAGAGATGAATCAAAAGTGAATACTTGTTCAAATTTCAATGACATGCCACATCTATCAATACAATATGTAGCGTGGATAAATGAAAGATATAAGATAGACTTTAAGACCTAAATGTCTTGTCCCCAAATTAATGATATTGCAGCGTTGATTCAAGACATACATTAGACATGGAATTTTATTTCAATTAAATCAACTCTCATGATGCCCTCAACCAACCTTGATAGTAGAAAACAACCAATCAAAGATGCCACCGCGTTGCAAGCTTAATGAACCCCAAAACTAACAAGAATAAGAAAATTACCAATAGGCCAAGATCTTGAAATAATAATCAAAATTGATTCATGTTGATTGCTTCCCATAATTACAAACCCAAACCATGCTTAAATAAGCCTAAACTTAGAAACTAAACTCTACATGCAAAATTAAAAAAAAAAAGTAAAATCTAAAAAAAAGTCTATTTTTAGTAGCCACTATTTATAGTAAGTTTCGCATGCAAGCTTGCGTAGCTCTAAAAATTTCTTGAAATAACCTAAATAGTAAAATTAGATTATGGGATGAAATTCAACTAAAGTTGACTTTTTGTTCTAAAAATATAAAATTTCTAAATTTATAATTTAAAAAAAAAAATCATTCTCCTCTGGTTGAAAACAACTTAGTTCCTGCGAGTTGCCCTAATTGTATTTGCTACCATTTTTTCTTGTCAATTTATTCAACTCCTATTCTATAATCTAAGTGTTGTCTTATTATTACAATCCTTCCTACTGCACCAAATACCTATTATAATTCTTTTGCCTTGTGCTCACTGTCTTCATATCTAAAACCTACACTATTTTTTATTTTTCTTCTTCAGAACATACTGCTCCCAATTTACCTCTTCATCTTCATCACCTTCACCATTTTATCCATGGAATTCATATAAATCTAAAACATTAAATACTAGAGATATATCAAAATTATGTGGTAAACTTACCACATATGCATTATCATTTATATTCTTCATAGTTTTGTATGGTCCAATTTTTTTGTACTTCAACTTGTTGTATGTGTCTTTTAGAAATCTTTATTTCCTCAAGTAAATCATTACCAAATCTCCTTATTTAAAAAGTTTGGACCTTCTTCTGACATCTACTACTAATTTATGTTTTTCATTACTTTTTTGTAACTTTCTTCTTACTCCTTGAAACTGTTGCATATTCTCTGTAAATGCTTCTGCATCATCACTAATTTGATCTGCAATTAGAAATTGTACCAAATCTAAAATACCCATAGGATTTCTCCTATAAATAATTTGAAAAAGTGACTTTCCTATTGATCTATTCACTAAACTGTTATATGCA
This sequence comes from Torreya grandis, assembly GCA_037957365.1. Classification (NCBI taxonomy): domain Eukaryota; kingdom Viridiplantae; phylum Streptophyta; class Pinopsida; order Cupressales; family Taxaceae; genus Torreya; species Torreya grandis. The sequence goes on from JARHVA010001788.1 coordinate 64,521, forward strand.
AACTTAGCTTGTGGTAAAATCAAGTACCATTACTTTGGCTTCTCTCCCACTATGCATCTCAATAAATTTTCCAAGCTATTCACAACTTTTGTATGTCCATCTGTTTATGGGTGATATGCACTACTAAATTGTTGTTTATTACCCATCTTATTCCACAAAGTCCTCCAAAAATGACTTAGAAATTTTGTATCCTTATCTGAAGTAATAGTTTTTGGGACACCATGTAATCTCACAATATCCATAGAAAATAATTTTGCAACTCTAGTGGCATCATTGGTTTTATTACATGTAATGAAATGAACCATTTTATAAAATTTATCTACAACAATAAAATATGAATCATTACCTCTCTATGTTTGGCAATCCCAACACAAAATCCATACTCAAATCTGTCCATGGTCCTTTTAGAATCGGTAATGGCATGCATAGTCCAGCATTTTGTGCATGTCCTTTAACCACCTAACATATTCTGCACCTTGAAACATACCTTGTCACATCTCTCTTCATCTTTGGCTAAAAATAATTTTCCTCTACCAAAGATATTTTCTTCATTTTACCAAAATGTCCAACCAAACCACCATTATGTAATTATCTTATTATATTGTCTTGTAGAGACCTAACTGTAATGCATAATTGTTTCCCTTTGAAGAGATAACCTTCTTGTATAAGATAATCATAATTAATATAATTTTTCCCACCTATTAATGGATTCTTGCATTGGTCAACTACCTTGCTAAAATATGGATCAGTATGATATAATTCTTTGATATCTTCAAATCTAACTACTTCATTCACCATAGTAGTTAATAATGCTACCCTCCTGCTTAATGCATCAGTTACCTAATTTTGTTTTCCTCATTTATGCTTCAACACAAAAATATACCCCTACAAAAAAGAAACCCACTTTGCATGCGTACTATTAAGCTTATTTTGTGTATTCACATACTTCAAAGCCTCATGATCTGTAAATAGTATACTCCTTAGGCACCAGATAATGCCTCCAATGTCTTAATGCTTATACAATTTCATAAAGTTCAACATCATAAGTAGAATACTTTGTTCTTACCTCATTCAATTTCTCACTAAAGTATGTTATTGGCTTTCTTTCTTGACCCAACACAACACCAATTCCCACAAACGAAGCATCACAATCAACCTCAAACACTTTGTTAAAATTTTGTAATGCTAAAATTGGCCTTTTTATAATCTTCTTATTCAAAATTTTGAAGCTTTCTATGGTTGTTCTAGTCCATGCAAATTCTTTCCCTCTCATGCAATTTGTTATTGGTGCCACAATAATACTAAAATTTTTAATATTTTTTTTGTATAAAGTTGATGAAACATGGAAACTTCTTACCTATGTAATGATTTTTGGAATAGGCCAATCAACAATTGCCTTTATCTTTCCTTCATCCATTTTCACACCATTTGCTGAAACTACAAATCTTAAAAATATCAAACTGTTCTGCATAAACCCACACATCTTCAAATTTGCATACAAATTCTCTTTTATTAACAAATCCATTACCATTCTCAAATGTTCTAAGTGTTCTTATTTAATCCTACTGAATTTCAAAATATCATCAAAATAAAAAACCACAAACTTACCAATATATTCTCTTAGCATTGTATTCATCACCCTCATAAATGTGCTAGGTACATTAGATAATCTGAATGACATCACCATCCAATCATATAAGCCATCCCTAATCTTAAATGTAGGTTTCCACTCAACTCCTTCATGAAATCGAATATGATAATAGCCATTTAGATCAATCTTGGTAAAATATTTTGCTCCTGCAAGCACATCCATCATATCATCTAAATGAGGTATAGGAAACATATAGTTTATTGTAATTTTATTAATTGCTCTACTATCCACATACATTCTCCATCCTCCATATTTATTTGGCGTTAGCAATGTTGGTGTTCCACATAGACTTATACTTTCCCTTATCACTTTCTTCCTTAGCAAGTTAGTAACCCATTTATTTAATTCTACACGTTCTGTTAGACTCAGCCTATAAGTTGCTTGATTGGGTAGAGCTGATCCTAGAATAAAATCAATGAGATATTGAATATCTCTCTTCGATGGTAAACCTTGTTGTAACTCATCAAGCATAACATCTGCATATTCTTTTAACACTCTTGCTACTTCTATTGGTATTGACACCATTTCTATTGCTTCATTCACTAATACTAGTGCATAACAACAACCTGCTACCTTCATATCTTGGATAAAATTTTTAGTACAGAGCATGATTTCTATCTTATCTTCCTCTTTAAGAGGTAACAAAACTATATTTGTACCATATTTCCAAAAAGTGTGTTCTTTGCTCCATCATGAACTACTTTTATATCAAATTGCCATGGTCTCCCCAATAACACATGACATGCATCCATCAAAATAATATCACACCATATTTCATCATTATAAGTTTTTCCTATATAAAACTTGATTAAGCACCTTTTATCTATCGTAACCTGATTCCCTTTCTTAAACCATGAAATCTGATAAAGGTTAGGATGGTTTTCACATTGCAAATTTAGTTTCTCAATCATTTCTTTAGAAACCATATTTTCACAACTACTACCATCTATAATTACTTTGCATACCTTTCTACCCAAATTACATCTTGTTTGAAAAATATTTAATCATAGCCATGCCTCACCACTTTATTTTTTTATACTTACTCCTTTCTTGGAACAAGCATGGTTCTTCTCATCATGAGATTCTCTCCAACATTTGATGGTGCAACTTTAGTATTTTTCTCTTCTATTTCAACCTCAACTAGATTTACTCTTGGGTGATCTTCTTGTCTCCTTTCTTGATCTTGATAATTTGGACACTCAAATGATTTGTTCATTCCTACATTGATTCAAAGACCATTCTCTAGCACCTCCATAACCTCATCTTCTCTGAAATCTTCCTCCTCTTTGTTGGTATTGAAACCCTTGCCTATTATCATCTTCCCTTTTTTCACCACGTGATGATTCACCTTTATTGACATTAAAGCTACATTTGGTGGTATTAAACTCAATTCATCCCATTATTGGAGGGGATCCACTTATTTTTGGACTAGTAGATATCCTTCTAAAATTTTATCTATTTTTTTTTCTTATGCCTTCAAAACTAATTGATAAGCCTCCTCCATGTTAAGTATTCTTTGCATGGTTAATTCATCTTGAATATAAAATTTCAAACCATTTATATACCTTGCAGCCATCTTCTCTTCTATTTCATCATGCTCCACTCATATGGAAAGCTTATAAAATTCATATGTATACTATTGTATACTGTGATCTTTTTGCCTCAAATTTTGAAATCTTTTTTATAGGATTTGTGCATAATCCACAGGAAGAAATTTATCCCTCAGCTTCTTTTCCATCTTTTTCCATGAATTAATCATCTTTTTACTTTTTCTCTGCCTCTCTTTCTGCAGGTGATCCCACCAAATCATTGCATGACCTTTAAATTTTATGCATGCAAACTTTATCTTCTTGTCTTCTCTCAAAGTCTTCCACTCAAAGAACGTTTCCATGCTATTCATCCAATCTATCAAATCTTTTAGTTTTAAACTACCTCCATAATCTATAACTTCAACCTTGATTCCTTCATTTCTCTCTTCTAAATATCGAACCATCCTCTCTTCCATCGATGCTGGCTACTCTTGCTGTTTTTCTTCTTGTTAAATTTTTTCATCATGATATGTGTCTTCCTCATCACCACCTTGTCTCCTTGCGTGATTGGTGATAACCTCTATTAATTGTTGAACTTACCTCTACAGTTCTTGTATAGTCTAGTTCATTTATGCCATACCTCCTCTTCTTCTCACCATTCTTCTCTCCTCCAAGATTCAAACTTGCTTTGATACCAAATAATGAACCCAAAAACTAACAAGAACAAGAAAATTACCAATAGGCCAAGATATTGAAACAATACTCATAATTGATTCGTATTGATTTATTACCATAATTGTAAACCCAAACCATGTTGAAATAAGCCTAAACTAAAAAATTAAAGTCTACATGCAAAATTTGAAAAAAACTAAAATCTAAAAAAAAATGTCTATTTTTAGCAATTGCTATTTATAGTAAGTTTCACATGCAAGTGCATGTGGCTCTAAATTTTTTATGAAATAACTTAAATAGTAAAATTAGACTATGGAATGAAATTCAACTAAAGTTGACTTCCGGTTCTAAAAATATACAATTTCTAAATTTAGAAAAAATTTGAAATTTTTATTAAAAGCTAATTTCAAATCCTTAGATGATCATGTTTAGCCTTTGAAAAATATCAAAATCAAATCAAAGTAGATATATTAGGGTAAGAAAGAATCAAACTTTCTGAGATGGTCGTTTGGCACATGGAAGAGCTCAAACAGAGCTACAAGTCAAAAGTTATGTCCTCCAGAAGGTTGGCCTATTTTTTCTGCATCAAAGTTGTAAACCCCTATGCAATGGGTGTTTTTCATGTAAAATCAAAAGTTGCCTTGAATCTAGGTCTAGTAAATGATATGGGCCCCTTGATGTACGAGATCATACGAAATAAATTTTCATTGCCTCTCACCATTATCGACCAATTCACCTTGAAATATTTTACTATTTTCATGTTTGGTATTGCCTTGCCCTTTCTTTTATGGGTTTGAGTATGGCATTTATGTATGTTTTTAAACACATGGAATTACTCTAGTTGTCAATATATTGGCATCATGGATGAATAGAAGCTACAAGATAAACTTTGGAACGTCAATGTCTTGTCCAACATCACAAAATTACATCATTGATTTGAACTGCACATGAGATGTGGAGTCTTATCACAATAAAATTAGCTTTCATGACATCCTTGTCCACCCTTTACAATAGAAAATGACCAATATGTTTTGTATGGCCTTGTTCTTTCTTCTAAGGGTTTGAGTATGGCATTTCTATATAGTCTTAATGTTGATGTAATTGCTCTAGGTGTTAATACATTGGCATCATTAATGAATGGAAACTACAAGATAGACTCTGGGACCTCAATGTCTTGTTTCAACATTAGTGGCATGGCATCATTTATTTGAGCTACACATAAAATGTGGAAACTTGCCACAATCAAATAAGCTCTCGTGACTTCCTTGTCCACCCTTGAAAATAGAAAATGTCTATTCAAACATGTTGCCACCTTCTTTAATATAACTAACATGTATCAGTCTGCATTGTTGTTACATCGATGCGTTAATTTAAAACTTAATGTATTCACGTGTGTTGGTATAAATTATATGGGATAAGTGTTATCTGTATGTCATTGTAGAGAAAGATGCTTCTCTTCCAAATGCTAACATGTTCATCGATATGCTAATATTATATTATATATAATATTATGTTGTTATATGGCCTCCCTAGTGTATGATATGACTTGAAATACCTTGTCATTGCCCCTCACCATCACCTTGCAACTCATCTTAAAATCTTTTATTATTTGCATGTTTTGTATGGCCTTGCTCTTTCTTTTAGGGATTTGAGTATGATGCTTTTATATGTTCTTAACCCTGATGTAATTTCTCTAGGTGTCAGTATATTGTTAGCATGGATGAATGGAAGCTACAAGATAGACTCTAGGACCAAAATGTCTTGTGCCCATATCAACAATAGTGCAATGCTAAATTGAGTTATACATGTTCGAATGTGGAATTGTATCATAATCAAATCAACTCTCATAACATCCTCGTCTACCTTTAACAATAAAAAATGGCAATCAAAGATGTTGCCACCCTACAAACTATAGACCCCTTTACTATAGGTGCAAGACATAAATTTAAAAAGTTATACTAAATTCAACATCGGTATATGATATAAGCCCTGTAATATATAAGACTAGATAATAACATATAGTACCGTATATTATATAATTATTAAATATTATCTTTGAGGAAGTCCTCATTGATAAGGTTGCTTGAGCAGTTGGATACCATAGATTGGCAGCAACCTTTATCTTTTCATAGCTCGAAGTTGAGCTTGCTTGACCAATTGGATATCAGACAATGATATAATTTACAGTTAACACAAGACTTGTTTGGCAGTTATCAAATCTTTATCTGTTATTTGCACGGCGTTCTGTTTGCTCTTTCAACATTTTTGTAGAAATAGACTTTATCATCACTGCCGTCTTTTTCCCGGCCGCCGTTTCTTTCAGTATTAGCTCTCCGTTGAATAATTGGCATAAAATGATCTGCAATACGGGTGACTGGTACCTGCAAATATGACCTTTCACTATCATTTCTGTTGCCCACTGCTGAACTTTAATGCGTGGATGCCAAGCAACTTCAATAATACCTATTTTCTCACAGGAGATTCCATAATAATTTCTAAGAAGAGACTTTTTTTTCCTTATACCTTAACTTTTAATAACATAGAATTACTTTACCATTAAAAAGCATCTCTACGAAAAGAGGAAAAAACAATTCACTATAATATAATTTAATCGTATGTATTCGTAAGTTTCTTTGCTTTAAACTATTGAAATACATGTACGATTATAAGCATGTCATTATAACTGTATATTTATTAATTTATTAAGTTTCTATCAATTTTAAAAACAATTAAATTTTAACCAGGTTTATAATCCTTCAAATAGAGGACAATCCTACGACTCACAATCACTACCCACTCAAATCCCACGTTGGAAAAACAGATTTATAAAAAAGAAATATTCTCATTCCAACTTGGCCCCACCATAGCGTCGTCATTACAAGAATCTTATTTCTACATTTATTTTTTATTTTTTGCAAAGGTTGTTCACTAAATGCTTTCATGAGATAGGTTGATTATTATATATTGTATCATTTCTTTTGTTCTTTCTACGTTTTGTGTTTTTATATGCAATTTCATATTTCTTATTGTTCTTCCATTTTCATTGTTTTGGCATATGTAAATCATGGGTGTAAGAAGATTATATTGATTTAAACCCACTAAGGTATTGAGGTCATGTTTTTTGCGAGAGGTTATTGGCATGTTTATAATTTATATGTTTTATAAAATTTAAGGTAATAAAATGTATAATATTTTATTTTTTATTGATTTTTTAAGATTTATTTAAATTATTATTATGGTAAATTTTTGTTGGTCATTAATTTTGTAATTTCATTTTTTCATATATGTAAAATTATGCATCACATAATGTTTAATAATATTTTTTAGTTAAAAAAATTAGAATTTAAATAAGTCGAAAAAATAAATAAATATTGTTTTTAAAATACATTACATTTTTAAATAAATAGTATTTATTTTTATACATATGTAAGATATTACCCATAGACATGAAGAAACTATTATCATACTACAATTATGACCTCAACACTTTGGTGGGGGATTACATCCATATTTCAATTCGATATAAGTAATAACGATAAACCCATTAAAAAGAACAAATACAAATTCTACATGACTTTATTTGTTATATTGAGATTTTCTTTTAAATATATTTTATTGAATGTAGGATATATATTTATCTAAAAGCTAACATAAATATGTAAGATAATCAACAACTATAATATATATCTATGTGGAAGGGAACACACACATTTAACTTCTATTTCTTTTTAAAATTAAAATAATATTAAAATTGTTTAAATATACCTTTGTATTTTATTGTTTTCTTTTATTTGAATTTTTTTTTTTTGATGATTTAAGTAATCATGAACTTTGTTTAATTATATTCAATATTAATTTTTAATTCTCTATTAAACTTAATTTTCAAAATAATATTTAAAATTATTTAAATATATCTTTAACTTAATCGTTTCCTTCTTCTGTGAACAATATCTCTTGATCCAAATAATTAATCATATAACTTGTTTCTTTTTCTAAAAATAATAATTATTTAATTCTTAATTTAAATACTTTATAATTTAAAATTATAATATAATATTTTATATATTCATTTTTTATTAATTTAGTGAAAAATACATTATAAATTAATATTTGAATTTCTTCGTGTTCAAAAACAAAATAAATTAAGTTTTTTTTTAAATTTTATATATATATAAAATTTAAAAAAAAACTTAATTTATTTTATTTTTGAACACAAAGAAATTCATATATATATATATATATATATATATATATATATATATATATATATATATATATTTCAATGTGTTTATGTATATTATAAATAAGTATTTCAGTGTTTATACATTGAATAAATAAAATGAATTCTAATTTTTATTAGATTTGTAATTTCATGGGTCTATATTAAAAACATAATGAAAAGAGTAAAATTTAATTTTGAGAAGTTGTTATTATATTTTGTAGAGTGAATTTAAAATTGTGTTACATGTGACTATATACTTAGACATATGAGTACCTCAATTTTCACTATATAAAGAATATTTAACTTATTAATTATATATTAATTAAAAAATTTATAAACAACATTTTTAAAAATTAAATAAATATATTTTTATTTTCTTGAAAAATATTTAACTACTATTTATATATATATTATTAAATAATTTTTTATAATTTATGTTAATATTAAACTTAAATAAATCTATTTATTAATTTATAAAATTTATAAAATAATATTTAAAGTTTTGATATTTTATATATAATTTATGTATTAAAATAATCAAAATATACAAAATTTATTATATTAAATTTAAAAAATATATAAAACATATATTAAACTTACATCAAATATATACCTTCATTTAAATGTTTCTATATATTAATTTGTCTCCTTAAATTTAAATATTTTTCTATATTAATTTGAGGAAATCTGTATATTAATTTGACTCCTCACAATTTAGATGCCTTCGTATATAAATATACTATCTATTAATAATAATAAAAATAAAAATATAGTAAACTTACAATATTAACTTCAAAGAATATAAATTTATATGATATATGTATCATCATCACATATTCTAAAACATATGCTATCATGGTATATTCTAGTCCATAAGTGTTAATATATTTACATGTCTCTCTTTCATAACAAAAATATTGGTAGGGTTTCTTCCCCTTAACATGGCTTTGTTTATACAGATATAATTTTAATATTTAAACTTTTATTTATTAATCTATTTAAGACATTCATTTTTTAAATATTAATTATATTTATAAATTTATAGTTTACAAAAATATATTTTTATTTAAAATTAAAATTTAAATATATGTAAATATAAATATATTTAAATATAAATATTTAAAAAAAATAAATTAATATTTATTAATCATTAAATTATATAATTTTTATATATTTATACATTTGTTAATTATTGATTTAAATTAGAAATTATTAATATATTTTATGGATTATTATCATATCTTCTTTTCTTATCTTTTCATTTTCATTTTTTCTTTTTAATTTTACATTTTTTAACTATCTTATTTGTAAATTCACATGCTTCCCAATATATATATATATATATATATATATATATATATATATATATATATATATATATATCCAAAATAAGATAATTGAAATTTCAGTTAAGATTTTTTTGTTATGTTAATTGAAAAAATAATTATTCAGATAAAAATATGGGATAGAAAAAATGGATGTATCTTAACCAAAAGAGTGTATTTTGGTTAAGATATATCCATTTTTTCTATCCCATATTTTTATTGAGTAATTATTTTTTCAACATACTAAAAAAATCTTAACTAAAATTTCAATTATCTTATATATATGAGAATATATAGATGACTAAATATATAATATTATTATTTATTATAAATATGTAACTATCACAACATTTATAGGCCTCTTTGAGAGCAAAGTGGATTCCAAAAGGGAGTTTTAATTTACTATTTGACTGCAATGTTGGTTGAGGGCTAATTGAAATAATTATTTGCATGGTCATATTGTTTTCGAAGGTACGATAAATTGCGATAGAAAATTTATTACGACTCGATGTGCAATGTGGACACAAATTTCTCAATGAAGATTTAACTAGAATGTACCATATTCTAATTAAGAGGTACTTTATATCTCACACCATAACTAAACTCTAGGTACATAAAAATAATCGAATTAATTTCAAATGGTTTTTAGATGGCATGTAATAGTAAGATAGATTTAATTGAATCAATGTTTTTTTTTTTGGGCTGCAGGAATCGGTACTATATTGCTTAAGGACTCAATACAACATGGTCCCCCTATAACCTGTAGTACGCCTGGTAAACTTTTTTAACGTGACCGGTGACGCTGGCGTGACATGCCCTCCAATACCACGGGTCGGGGGGGGGGACTAAAACTCGTGACCAGCAGAGCCGCAACAGAAGTACTTAACCATTAATTGAATCAATGTTAAATATTGATGTTTTGTATAGTATTTGGGAGCCATTTGTAAATTTTTTAAGATGCTTTCAATTTTAGCGAATGTTTTTTAATATATTTTTATTATTACTAAAAAGCATATCTTTATTAATAATATAATGTATATATTGTTAGTCATATAAAAAATGAGTAGATGTCATTACATTTTAATATATTATATAAGTTTTAGAAATGAGAAAGGTCATACAATTAATTTAAAAAATTAAATGTAAGTAGTATAATAGATGATGTCTTTTCAACTAAAAAAGACCATAAACAAAGATAATATTATAAAAATACAACACCAACAAATCAAAATACAATAGTAGGTCATAACGGAAATAACCAATGAAGGAGGTGGTGGAGGTAGAGGATCACCTAGTTTATCATGCTATTCCCCCAGTCACTTTCAACAAGAGGATTTACATCATTAGGTGAAGGATCTCAACCATCACCAACCTTTTATTTATTATCTTCCTTTGTGTTATCCTACCTAGTTCAAAAAATGGTAAGGGCCAAATAAGGGAATTTCCCTTTCAAATGTGCCCCAACTAGTAGGGTATGAATGTGTAAAAACACCACTATCACCACCATGTGAGCTATGAGATGAAGAGGAAAAACATGAGTGTGAGGAGAATATGTGACACTTATTCCATGAATGTGGCCTTCCTCTATTATGAAATATGGCCCCGAGGTGATGACTAGTGGTGAGGAAAGTCCAAAACGCTTCAAATAAAAACATATATGATACTGTCCTAATGGTCCATTAAAATTTGGAGATGTTCCACTTCCAATCGAACCTTTTCAACTTGCACTTGGATTTGTAACATAAAATTTAAGATAACCAATATACATTTGAAATCACTAATATTAATTCTTTTATGAAATAATTCCTAAATCTAGTTATAACATTGTTTATATACCTTGGGTGAGCTTGGAACTCAACAAATGAGTCTCTCATGGGTATATGATTATGTTATGATTTTTAATAAAAACATATTTAACATGTTAACATTGGTATGCTATAGTCAAGGTAAGATTTTTGACATTTTCCCAAACAAATGGAATTGAAATTGTAGTGTAATTTTTATGAAGTGTACCTCACTAATACTTCAAATTTATCTCTCTTAAAATTAAAAGAACATATATATTTTTGGATTTATCCTAATTTTGGATAAGTTTAAAGGATTAAGGGGTGTCCACTCCATAAAATTCATATAAGAATTGAATATGACCACATCCATTTTGTAGATCTTGATATTTTTACTTCAGTGATGGCATGACATTACACTTTACCATCATCCACACCAATTAGACTACAACCCTTTCGATAAAAATAGAATATTAAACTTAGATAGATGAAATGTGTTTCATAAAATGTGTCAAGGGATTCAATGAATGAAGGGGTTCCCATTATAGCTTTCTCCAACCTCATTAATTTAGAGATTTAATATTTAATAGCCTTTTAGTGTTCATGCTTCCATCATAATATAAAATGTAATTGTTGACCATTTTGGCCCTGCAGGGAAAAATTGGTCTCCTTCTTCCCCTGCTATTCTGAGCCAGTTTAATTTTTGGTTTGCACAAGTCTCTTCAGCAAAAGGATGAACCAGTTCGACAACATGAACTTTGAACTTTGAATTGTTGCTTGCTTCAACCAATTGGTTCAATCGCTTGGTTCAAACGCTTGGTTCAATCACTTGGTTTAAACGCTTGGTTCAATCACTTTGAACTTAAACTTTGAATCATCGCTTGGTTTAAATGCTTGGTTCAAACACTTGGTTCAATCGCTTTGAACTTGGAAATATTGAACTATTGAACCATTGAACTATTGAACCATTGTTGTTTCAAGCGGTTGGTTCAAGCGATTGGTTCAAGTGATTGATTCAAGTAGTTGGTTCAAGCGAATGGTTCAAAGTGATTGGTTCAAGCAAATGGTTCAATCGAATGGTTCAAATTGGTTGGTTCAAGTGGTCAATTAAATGAGCAGAACATAGTATTGAACCATTGAACCGTTGAACCATTGTTGGTTCAATTAGTCAATTTAATCAGGAGGTTCAAGGGAGTCTCCCAAATCCGGAAGGACAAGTGCCTTTGCGGAGGGAAGGGAGCACTTGCAAAGGGATCAAAGAAAAGGCCGAAGGAATTGACCAATTGGAAATGGGCGTGCGAACGTCAACTTTATGGCAATGAAATAGTCGTTGATCTTTAAATGAAAGGTGTGAACCTGAAGGAATTCAAAGGTTTAAAGCCAGAAGGAATAAATCATCGAATAAGGGAGCCCAAAGAGATAAAGAATTAGCAGAAGATATCCCTTGAAGGATGAAGGAACTAGAAAAGATAAAGACAGGAAGAGGCAAAAGAGCCAAGTGCAAAAATGGACAAAACAGTCCAAGTGGCAAAGGAAGGTGTCGACTCAAGGAGTTATTCCAGCAGTTGACATAGTATTTTCCAAGTGATCATCAAGGGGTGCAAACAGTGAATGATGTGACCCATTTTTATTCACTTTGCATTGATGAGTAGACAAACTACGTGAATGCCTTGAAGGAGTGGTCTTATTTGCAGACAAATGGTGCGGCCCATAATTTCACATCTGACGTTTAATATATCTTAAATGCCTAAAGTCAAAACAAGAACTGACACAATATTATCTATCAAGTGGTTTCCTCTTCCCAATGCTCAAAACACACATGCGCCACTTGTAAAAGGGTGCCAAAAGGCCTTTTTCTTCCTCTATATATTGTAAACTTCTCATTTTGAGAAAGGGATCTCTTAGCTTGTAAGGAACAGCTCTGCTAGATTTTACCTTGAATCAAGACAACATTTTTACATCCATTTTGAGTTTGTAATTTCATATATGTCTATGGCTTTGTCCTGTGTTAAGTCATTTTACTTTATGCTTTCATAGAATGATTCTAGCATGTCTAGTGTATTGTGAGCTCTTCTTTTGTAGGTTAGCCAGAAGTGTCCCTAGAGGAGTATAGGCACAAGTGAATAGGCTACCAAAGTGTGTCTTAAAATGCCTCTGGTAGTTCTTCCTCCCTGTATCTCCATGAACCCCTAGCTCACTGATGCAGAAGAATTTATCGTATCAAATGAAGTGTATGTCAGCTTGTTCTTGGTGGAAAGTGTATGTTCAAGCTAAGTAGATCAACCATTTTTGGTGCATCACCATTTAAGTTTAGGTTCTATTTTCAGTCATCCTTCTCCCTTTTCAACCCCCCCTTTAATTCATTTTTAGCAGTAGGAAATCCAGGACCTCAGAGATGCATCAAAGTGAGCTAGCCCTTATCTAAAGACTCTCCTCTCAGTTTTGCCAAACCCACAGGCAAGAGAGGAGTTTTCATTTTGATGCGTGGAAGACAGGAGATGATCCTCCTGTCAAGGGTGCAATCCATAGTGTCAACAATTTTTGGCACGCTTGGTGGGACCACATTTTAACACTCAAAAAAGTTCTAGGATTGGTGCTAGTCCTGTTACAGCATAATGAACCATTAATATAACATCTGACCTTTAATCAAGAGATTGTGGGACAAGTTTTTTCCAAAAAAGTTAAAGAATTTTTATGTGTTTTTCAACCAACCATCCTTTGGAGGCTTTTTCATCAACACCAATGGTGACTCTGAGTTAAATCAGTTGGTTAAGCAGTCCTGGTGCCATCAAGAAACCATATTTTGGTATGTATAATTCCATTACTCAGAACCATGAACCTTGTTTTCCTTCATATAGTTTTGATCAAGCTCAGGTTGTTCATGAAATCACCTCAAGTAACAAGGATGCGTACGGTTATGATTTTTTCTCTTTATAGGTTGGTGAAACATTTTGGGCTTTGCCTCTTCCTCCTCACTATGAGCAAGTCCTTGGACACCCTGGCTATGATCCTTACTAGCCTTGTGTTGATCCTTATTAGGTCCAATATGACCAGTCTCAGCCCTATCGTGAGCTATATCAGTGTTATGCCCAGTCTCCTCAATGTGTCACTTCTCCTACTCAACCTAATCTCTTTGCCAATCAACCCATTTCCACCTTCAAACAAGCACTGTTGGGATATGAAAAGTATGCAGTGGATCTTAACATTAGAAGGGGATGTGGCCAAGAAATCCCTAATCATGTTGTCTATCAAGTGAGAAATGCACTAGATCTGGTTAAGAGTGAATGGACTCCCATTGAAAGAGCCAATTGGTAAAGGCTTATAAATGAGATGCTGGATGTGAGTGGTTTGATTGCATCTTTAGAAGGGAGGCTGGGTATTCATGAGAGGTAGCCTTACCAAGTCTATCAACCTATGTACCCGTTGCCCCAAGTTTCATGTCAGTCGTACATAGCCCCAGCTCATGAGCCAAGTCAAGCCTATCAAAGTCCTTTCCCCAATCATGTTGAGGAGAGTCCTGAAATAGTAAATCTTGTTTTTAAGGCCAATCTTGATAAGTAGATTGAATTGGCAAAGCTTCAAATGCAATAGTATATTTTGGAAGCAAGGGAAGTGGAATACAAACCCTCACTACCCTCTCACATTATAGCCCCATCACCCCAAAAGGAGATGTCCAGTCCTAATATCATGAGCTGGAATAAAGTGGTTGAGTCATGGAACAACAAGGAGGAGAAAGACATTGTCCAAGAGTGTGAGGTATAAAATGAGGCTAGCCCTTTTCAAGTCCCTCCCACCCTTCCTCAAGAAGCTTCTTGTATTCCATGGCAGCCTTCATCCACTCCCCGTTTCCATGATGATTATTATGAGCTCCAAGAAAGACTCTTTCAAGAAAATCTAGCTAAGCAAATTGAGGAATTAGAAGCAAAGGTGAGATTACTTAGTGAAGAAGAGATGGAGGTTTCAGACCTTAGAGAGGAGCCTATGCCAAAAGATGCCCCTTCTACCAATCCTCAAGTCTCTCAACATGATGTCCAGATTCCAAGTTGGAGGAGTGCCTATCATGAACCGGCTCAGGACCTTGAAGAAGATAAAGCAGCTCCTATTCATCATGATGGTGCTTGTGACCTCCAAGAAGGGCTCTTCTAAGAAAATATAGCCAAGAAAATTATAGAGTTGGAATCTAGAATGAGGTTCCTTAGCCAAAGTGTGATGGACAGTTCAGATCAAGCAGAAGATCCTACATTTGAACACACCCCATCTACACCCCTCCAAGAGAGCTATCAAGCCACATATGATATAGATGAAGTACTGGAAAAATATAAGGAGGAGAATCATTCGATTATAGCTTAAGGATTGCCTCTGTTTCCACCTAAGTTTAACCTTTAGCTTTCCACTTCATCCCTTCTCAAGGAGGAACCTATTTTGAAAGAGGTGAGTGAAGAAGAGTATACTTAGTTCATGACTGATCAAGGAGACTCCATGAATGCAAATGAGAAGGAGATCACCATAGACGTCATGGAGGAGCATGGACAGTCTCTTGTTCATTTTTTAAATGATTCATTTGAAGTCATTGGGGCAGGTTGCACCCTTCTTCAAGGAGGCTATGAGCTGACTAAGGGTGAAGGCAGCATTAGGACTCAAATAAGTATGCAAAGGGGCTGCAAGCTTTCAAATTTATCCTTTCAAGAGGTTGGTGAATCTAAAGATGATATTTTTGAAGTCATCAAGGAGGAAGCTATTTTGAAAGAGGCAAGTGAAGAAGAGATGATCCAATTTGTAGCCGATCAAGAAGCTCTCATAGATGTCAATGAGGAAGGAATCCTCATGGATGCTCCTTTTGAAGACATCATCAACAATGGAGAAGACACATGTCATGCATACATGTGGATGTTCCAGCAATATGAAGAGGAAAGTAAGCATGGTGAGCTCTCTCCTCCCTTGTTTGATGAACTTCCTTTTTGTTTTGATGAGGAGGATGACCATGCCATGGAACCTGAGTTGGAGGAGGATCAGGAGGATGTCTTTAAACAGCTAGAGACTCTGGTTTTTGAGCAAGAAAAGGAGAGGCCTGTCTATCTTGAAGAAAGCTTTGAAGAAGAGAGCCTTGAACAAGAAGGTGATGTTATGTGGGATGAGCAATTAGTCTATGATCTCATTTCAGACATCACAATAGTCACCCTTCTTCAAGAAAGCCATGATCAAGCAGAAGATGAGTTTGACAACATCTTCAATGAGGTAGAAGGAGACAAGCCAATCTGTGATGCATATCAAAGGGCTTATGGTGATGAGCCAACAATGATTAATTTCTTGATAAAGCACACCAGCATGAAGACCCAATAGGAGGCAAGCTTCCTAGAACAAGAAGAATACATATATGTAGGAAGCATGTTTTTCCCTGATTCATTTGGATACGAGCCAATCAAGGTGGCAAGCAAGAAGAACAAGTCACCAAGTCTCCATTCCATTCATCTACTTGTCTGGCATCATAAGTTTTCTCGCTATGAAGGAGACTTAAGAAGTTTTCCCTTTAATCCAGAAGGGAGGCAAATATACTAGGTTAGCTATACATAGTAGTTTGCTTTCAATTTTCTTTCCCTATTTTCGCTAAGTGTTGTTTGCACAAGTTATTTTTTTAGCCTTGTGTGTGTTTTCCTTTGTGTTTGGGGTAAAAACTCCATGATTGATTCTTGGATATCACAAGGTTGTTGCTGACTCTTTCAAAGCTGCATCTTGACTCTGTGCCCAATGGACTTTGAGGCTACTATTTCTAAGCATAGTAGGCATGCTTCCCTTGGGAATCCCCATTTTGTTGACCATTTTGGCCCTATAGGGCAAAATCAGTTTCCTTCTTCCCCTGCTATTCTGAGCTAATTTAATTTCTAGTTTGCACAAGTCTCTTTAGCAAAAGGATGAACCAATTCATCAACATGAACTTTGAACTTGAACTTTGAACCGTTGCTTGGTTCAATCGCTTGGTTCAAACGCTTGGTTCAATTGCTTGGTTCAAATGATTGGTTTAATTTCTTGGTTCAATCACTTGGTTCAATCGCTTGATTCAATCGATTTGAATCTAAACTTTGAACCATTGCTTGGTTCAAACGCTTGGTTCAATCACTTTGAACTTGAAAATATTGAACTGTTGAACCATTGAACTGTTGAACCATTATTGGTTCAAGCGATTGGTTCAAGCAGTTGGTTCAAGTGAATGGTTCAATTGAATGGTTTAAAGTAGTTTGTTCAAGTGAATGGTTTAATCGAATGGTTCAAAGCGGTTGGTTCAAGTGGTCAATTGAATGAGCAGAACACAATATTGAACCATTAAACCATTGAATCATTAAACCGTTGAACCATTGTTGGTTCAATAAGTCGGTTCAATTAAGAGGTTCAAGGGAGTATCCTAAAGCCCAAAGGACAAGTTCCCTTGCGGAGGGCAGGGAACACTTACAAAGGGATCAAAGAAAAGGCCGAAGGAATCGACCAAATGGCAACGGGCATGCGAACATCAACTTTATGATAGCCCTCAAAGGATGAAGGAACCAAAAAAGACAAATCCAAGAAGAGGCAAAAGAGCCAAGTACAAAAAAGGACAAAATAGTCCAAGTGGTAAAGGAAGGTGTCGACTCAAGGAGTTATTCCAGTGGTTGACATAGTATTTGCCAAGTGATCATCAAGGGGTGCAAACAGTGAACTATGTGACCCATTTTTATTTACTTTGCATTGATGAGTAGACAAACCACGTGAATGCCTTAAAGGAGTGATCTTGTTTGCAGACAAATGATGCGGCCCATAATTTCACATATGATGTTTAATATATCTTAAATTCCTAATGTCAAAACAAGAACTGACACAACATTATCTATCAAGCAGTTTCCTCTTCCTAATGCTCAAAACACACATGGGCCACTTGTAGAAGGGTGCCAAAAGGCCTTTTTCTTCCTCTATATATTGTAAAATTCTCATTTTGAGAAAGGGATCTCTCAGCTTATAAGGCAGAGCTCTACCAGATTTTACCTTGAATCAAGACAACATTTTTACCTCCATTTTGAGTTTGCACTTTCGTACATGTCTATGGCTTTGTCCTGTGTTAAGTCATTTTCTTTTATGCTTTCACAGAATGATTCCAACATGTCTAGTGTATTGTGAGCTCTTCTTTTGTAGGTTAGCCAGAAGTGTCCCTAGAGGAGTATAGGCGCATGTGAGTAGGCTGCCAAAGTGTGTCTTAAAATGCCTCAGGTAGTTCTTCCTCCCTATATCTCCACGAACCCCTAGCTCACTATTGCAAAAGAATTTCCCATATCAAATGAAGTGTATGTCAGCTTGTTCTTGGTGGAAAGTGTATGCTCAAGCTAAGTAGTTTAACCATTTTTGGTGCATCACCATTTAAGTTTAGGTTCTATTTTCAGTCATCCTTCTCCCTTTTCAACCCCCCCTTTTATTCATTTTTAGCAGTAGGAAATCTAGGACCTCAGAGATGCATCAAAGGGAGCTAGCCCTTATCTAGAGACTCTCCTCTTAGTTTTTCCAGACCCACAGGTAAGAGAGGAGTTTCCATTATGATGCATGGAAGATAGGAGATCATCCTCCTGTCAAGGGTGCAATCCACAGTGTCAACAGTAATATTTTTAAAGTGAACTAGGGGAGAGGGACTATTAATTGTGCATCCTAACTCCATGGGTGTATAGAACCATGTAAGTGTCACATATGCACATAAAAATGAATAAATTATGTAGTATATTTTAGACCCCCAAATTTAGCACATCCTTTTTTTATAATGTCTTTTAGCCACTTTGCTTATATGGATCTTAGCTAAGAATTATGAACATAGTAACACATGCCTTTTATGTTTTCTTATTTTAATTTATTTCTTTATATGACTTTATGGTCCCCTTTTTCCCATCTATGATAGTTAAGTCACATTTAAAAATAGAGACCTCTAACCCCATTTGTCATTTCAAGGTTGTGCTTATACCAAGATAAGATCGACTAGCAGGGCCAAGATCTATCATCAATATTGACTCCTTCCAGTCATGCTTGGCCCTTAATATTTTGAATCCCATTTTGACAAGTTCTTCTTTTAAGATGTTATTTTTGATCCCTTTGACATTATTTTTATCTATTTTACATGGCACTAGGCTATTAATTCAAATTCTAAAGGATTAATATATATAGAGTTGTTAGGAAACATTTAAAACATGGATTCTCACATTACAAGGGTTATACAAAAGCTATGTATGTTAATCACAGGATATACTGAGAGGGGGGGTGAATCAATATATCATATATCTTATAAATCTTTTCCTTAACCAAATTTAACTTAATCAAACATTCAAGATATGCAATAAAACTCAAACAATAAACACGACACAAGATAGAGAGAGACACCAGATATAACGTGGAAACCCAATGTGGGAAAAACCATGAAGAACAATCTCAAGTATATGAATGAGCACCAACCCAAACAATATTCGCAAGCCAATCTTGCAGGAGCACCAACCCCTTTGCTGAGCACCAACCCAACTACTATTTGTGAGCACCAACCCATAGGAGCACCACACCCCTTTACCGAGCACCAACCCAGCAACAATTCGTGAGCACCAACCCATAGGAGCACCAACCCCTTTATCGAGCACCAACCCAACAATAATTCATGAGCACCAACCCATAGGATCACCAACCCCTTTGTGTATACCACACACCTATCTCTCAATGTTGCTATCTCAACAAATGATAGATCAATACAACATCTCTTTCTTCTCTCTCACCTTTGCTCTTCTAAGCTAGATATAACAAATACAAATCATATTCATCTCTCAAAATTGCTCTTCTAAGCTAGATATTACAATATCAAATCAAACTCTATCTCTCATATATACAAATGGCTTTTCAAGCCTTTATTTATAGCTTTCCAAATGACCTTTGGCCTTCCCCCTTTGTGACCCTTCAATCCTCATGGAAACTGGCACCAAACTTGTATGACCCTTCATATTCAAGCCTTTGAAAAGTCATGTGGTGACCCTTCATGACCAAAAATGTCCTTCCCACTTTTGTCTTCATCTTGGTGACTTTTTGTATTCCTTAAAGTGTCCCTTCATGAGAAATTGTGCCCTTCCTCTTTTATCTTGACTTGGTGACTCTTGGTATTCCCCAAGATGACTCTTCATGGGAAAATGCGTCCCATCCTTCTTTTGTCTTTACCCCGTGGCTCTTTGACTTCTCCATGGGCCCTTTTTTTGTCTCATATGCAACCAAATATATATTCATTAATATTAAATAAATATTAACTCATATTAGCCAAGATAAATCTATTACAAACAACATTAAATGCAATGGGGCCTTTATCACCAATAATACTAGACCTTTGATAGCAATGACAATATTTCCAACAATCTCCCCCTTTGTCATTGATGGCAACCTCAATCTTGAAATTGCCACATCCTGTCATTTGTACATACTATCATCTGAAAACAGACAGTAACTTCCCCTTATTGTATCAACTTGTACCTATTCCTTGTACCTATTTTTTGCACATGTACTTGTACCTATTATTCTCCCCCTTTGACATCAATGGCAAAGGGCCTACTTAGAGCTAACACTTAGCTTCCCCTCAACTGATGCTGAACATCAATGGCAGGAAGTAATAGAAATTACTCCCAACTCCTCTCGCTGATCTTTGAATGTATCCTTTGATCGTGCCTTTGAGAAGATATTTGACAAAACATATACATTGTTCCCTATCCTTTGAGCATCTGCAATCAACTCATTTGAATCTTTTCTTCTAATCTCACAACCTTCTTTATGAAACTTTAATGTGTATCCTTGATCACATATTTGACTAACACTCAATAGATTATGCTTAAGAGCTTTTACATATAAAACATTCTTAGTCTTAGTTCTACCATAATCCAAACTTAAAGTACCTTTTTTAGCTATCATGGCAGTGGTTTTATCTCTGAATCTCATTGTACCACCATTGATCTTCTTTAGAGTTGTGAAATTACTTTTATCACTTGTCATATGCCTCGAACATCCGCTATCAATTAACCATGGCTGATCTTTACCTCTTACATGTAGAGTTGTCTGAACCATCATAGAATCTTTAGATTGTTTCTTCTACCATGAACATGTCTGAGGCTTCTTCTTGATGAATGGAGCTTTGAAACTCTGATCCTTCTTGACTGACTTGAAGACACTTCTACAATATCTAGCTATGTGTTTGAAGTTGTTGCACTTGTAGCATACTATGGTCTCTTCATCAAAGCTTGATAGAGGACCAAAAGAGTTGTGGCTTCTGCTTGACTCTCCTTGACTTTCCTTCTCCTTATTTCTAAAATTGTTAGCTCTTTTTCTACATTCTAATTTCTTGTGACCATATCCATTACAAAAAAAACAATAGCCATAAAAATAAGACTTGTCTGTATATCTCTGACCTGATTGTCTTTTGTAGCTTTGTTCTCTCCGGCCCTCTCTGTTTGAAATGTCCTCTGTATTTTTCACTTCTCCCATTTTTATTTCCTCTTTTGTAAGAACTTCAGCATAGCTCTTTTTATTTTCAAATCTAATCCCTGTCTTATCTGAATTTGCTTTTTGACTTTCTAATATCTTATTCAGCATGTTAGTGCTATCGTCAAAGTTTGAATCACTTACTGCTTTCTTAATACCTTCTTTTAAAGAGGCAATTTCAATAACATACCTTTGACATTCTTTTCTTTCTATTTCCAACTGTGCTGTGAGGTCTTCTTCATTTTCTTGGCTTCTTCAAAGTGTGCTTGGAGATCTTCAATCATTTCCTTTGACTCTTGTTCATTTTTCTCGATCTGCCACTTTAATCTTCGATTCTTCTTCTGAACAGCTTCTAACTCTTCTAAGGTAGAAATGAACTCTTCTTCCATATTCACTTCAGCTTCCTTCTCTTCTTCTTCTTGATCATCTTCATGTATGGCCATGAATAGAATCTCTTCTTCTTCTGAATCACTGACTCCACTATCTTTGCTTGAGCTAGGATCCTTAGAATACAGGCTCTTCTTCTTGAATCCCTTCTTATATTTCCCTTTGAAATTCTTCTTGTATGTAGGCTTTTCTTCTTCATCATCATTAACCTTATCTGGGCATCTAGCTAAAAATGTCCAATCTTTCCATAATTAAAAAATTTAAAAGGTAATTTTCCTTGATATTTACCTGTTCCTCTTTTCGGCTTGTGAATGAAAAGTGCTCCATTGTCATCTTCATCATCACTAGAACTATCACTTGATTCTTGAATCTTATATTTCTCCTTCTTTGATGTATTGAAAGCCACTTCTCTCTTTGAGGGTTTATCTTGTTTTGTCCACATCTCATATGCCATGAGAATACAATGAAGCTCATTCATCTTTAGCTTGGCTAAATTCTTCATCTCCTCGATTGCCAAAATGTTTGCATCATATCTCATTGGTAGAGATATCAAGACCTTTTACACCACCATTGACTCATCCAATCTTTCTCCAAGACCTTGAATCTAATTTACGATTTGATCAACTCGCAAAAGATAACTTGCTATATCTTCTTCTTCTTCCATCTTCAAACTTTCAAACTACCTTTTAAAAGTCTGCAGCTTAGCTTGCTGAACCTTTCCATCACCTTTGTAAATATTCTCAAGTTTTACCCAAGTTTCATGAGAAAATTTACATTGCATAACTTTAACAAATTTAGATTCACATAAACCACATAAAATAACATTTAAATCTTTAGCATTACATTCACTTGCCTTCTTTTTTGTTGGAGTAATTGCAAATGTCTGTGGCTCTTCATGTTCCTCCACCACTGATTTCCATATGCAAATCCAAGGGCCATCAAATAAACCTTCATTCTCATGCTCCAAAAAGCATAATTCATCCCATCAAACAAAGGTGCCTTATTTATAGAAAATCCTTCTTATGACCCAACCATCGTGCTTTCCCGATCTACCTTCAAGCTATAAAACTTTTCAAAAAGGAACCTGCTCTGATACCAATTGTTAAGCATGGGATATACTGAGAGGGGGGGGTGAATCAATATATCATATATCTTATAAATCTTTTCCTTAACCAAATTTAACTTAATCAAACATTCAAAATATGCAATAAAACTCAAACAATAAACACCACACAAGATAAAGAGAGACACCAGATATAACGTGGAAACCCAATGTGGGAAAAACCACGGAGAATAATATCAAGTATATGAATGAGAACCAACCCAAAAAATATTCATAAGCCAAGCTTGTAGGAGCACCAACCCCTTTGCTGAGCACCAACCCAACAACTATTCATGAGTACCAACCCACAAGAGCAACACACCCCTTTGCCGAGCACCAACCTAGCTATT
The DNA here is from genome assembly GCA_037957365.1 of Torreya grandis. NCBI lineage: Eukaryota > Viridiplantae > Streptophyta > Pinopsida > Cupressales > Taxaceae > Torreya > Torreya grandis. The sequence continues at coordinate 88,043 of JARHVA010001788.1, forward strand.
ATTCGTGAGCACCAACCCATAGGAGCACCAACCCCTTTGTCGAGCACTAACCCAACAACAATTCATGAGCACCAACCCAAAAGAGTACCAACCCTTTTGCCAAGCACCAACCCAACAATAATTCATGAGCACCAACCCATAGGAGTGCCAACCCCTTTGTGTATACCACATACCTATCTCTCAATGTTGTTATCGCAACAAATGATAGATAAATACATCTCTTTCTTCTCTCTCACCTTTGATCTTCTAATCTAGATATAAAAAATACAAATCATATTCATCTCTCACAATTTCTATTCTAAGCTAGATATTGCAATATCAAATCAACCTCTATCTCTCATATATACAAATGGCTTCTCAAGCCTTTATTTATAGCTTTCCAAATGACCTTTGGCCTTCCCCCTTTGTGACCCTTCAATCCTCATGGAAAATGGTGCCAAACTTGTATGACCCTTCATATTCAAGCCTTTGAAAAGTCATGTGGTGACCCTTCATGACCAAAAACGTCCTTCCCTCTTTTGTCTTCATCTTGGTGACATTTCATATTCCTTAAAGTGTCCCTTCATGAGAAATTTCACCCTTCTTCTTTTTTCTTCACTTGGTGACTCTTGGAATCGCCCAAGATGACTCTTCATGGGAAAATGCGTCCCATCCTTCTTTTGTCTTTACCCCGTGGCTCTTTGACTTTTCCATGGGCCCTTCTTTTGTCTCATATGCAACCAAAAATATATTCATTAATATTAAATAAATATTAACTCATATTAGCCAAGATAAATCTATTACAAACAACATTAAATGCAATGGGGCCTTTATCACCAATAATACTAGACCTTTTACATCAATGACAATAATTCCAACAATGTCCCCCTTTGTCATTGATGGCAACCTCAATTCTGAAATAGCCACATCATGTCATCTACACATACTGTCATCTAAAAACATACAGTAACTCCCCCTTACTGTAACAACTTGTACATGTTCCCTATACCTGTACATAAGGATTAATATATATAGAGTTGCTAGGAAACATTTAAAACATGGATTCTCACATTACAAGGGTTATAGAAAGCTATGTATTGCTTACATTGAATCACAAGAGATACATCTAAAGTATTATTATATTTTGCATGCATGTGACAAGGGTAAACTAGGAGAAGAATCATATTATTTTTTAATTCATCATTTCACACACACACACGTAAGTGGGATAATAACATTTGAGTTTGATCTCTCTTTGGAGCATTAACAATGTAGTGCAGTGATTTGTATTTCAACATAGTTTGACCAAGGTCAGTCCAAATCAGTCCCTTTCATTTGATTCCCCATCTATTTGATATTTCAAGTATTTGTGTACAAAATTAGGGTTTGATATTTAAGGTGCATGTTCATTCATTAAAAAGGATAAAAATTTGGAAAACAATATTTTTAATGTAATTTAAACATCACCAAAAAATTATAATCTCACTGTCATAGGGTTAAGATAAACTCATAAGGGTTGATGTAGGAGCATCACTTCTAGACTTTTTTTATTGAATTTTTTTTTCTTGTCAAATTTTGGTTTTTTTTGGTATAAGAGGTCTTAGGGTGCTTAGATAGTTCTTATATTTCATTCCTAATTTTTAATTTTAGTTCTAGCTCTTCAAAAATTCAAATTTGGCTCTTCCTTCTAAAACTAAATTTTTGAATTTTTAACTTGTTTAGCCTAGTTTAGCTATTGCCTAAGGGTTTAGAAGGAATTATCAATGTGCCAAATTGGCTATATGAATTTTTTAAGGCCTCGTGTGTCTATACCATGGGTCTTAAATCATATATGTACTAAATATCAAACTTGATGTATGTTTTTAGTGTTCTAAATAACCTTTTAATGATCATTGGAAGGTCCAAAATTAGTTAGAGCAATTTTAGTACATAAAAATGCTTTGTATTGGTGGAAGGTTCATTAATTCATTGTTTTAATAGATAAAGGTCCAAGAAAACAAAAAAAATAACTCTTCATTTTGATGACAAATCATTATAGACCCTATTTTCCTATGTGTTGACAATGAAAGTGACTGTATATGTTGAATGTTGAAGCAAGAATCAATAAAGATTAACTTTTTGATTATTCAAGGTGTTTAGGTAAGTTTTAGTTTTTGTTATTGAAGTTTTTTATATGTTTTTTTTTATTTTTTTAATCAATCTTTGTGGAGAAACTAATACAGACCAGTAGGTCACATAATACACACACTACCAAAGTCAGGACATTGAAACAAGAGTAAACAAAGGTGTCAAGGGGGTAAATCATGATTTTAGAAGGTGTATGGGAACTGCACATACCTTATTCAACTTTTAAAATGGTTTTAAACTTGTTCTGTAGCTTGAAATAACAAATTCCTCCGCAGATCTCTACAGATTGTATTAACCCTGAGTTAGAGTTTTCAAATTCAAACTTGTATTGCAGGATTTATAACCAACCAAAAATCACAAAACTTTGTGATTTGTTGTGTATTAGTGATTTATAAAATATTTTAGAGATTTTATACCTGTATGGACCTTGTGTTTATGGAAAAATAGGATAATGAGTTAATAAGGCCTTGGGAGACCTAATTGGAGTTTGACAAAGACAAGAAAGTTGGTTTTTAGGTGGATTTGAGTCAAGAAAATTATGGTAAGGGATGAAATCAATATAGGTTACTCAAAAATTACCATAAATTCTGAATACCAATCTTAAATAGTTTGTACAATTAGGAATGGTAAAAAAAGGCTACTAGGAAGTGGGTTAGGTTGTGACAAGTGACAACAAGTTGCAGGGTTGAAATTTGGGTAGTTATTTTTTTGCATCATTTTGGTATTAGATCAAAAAAAAAAACACTTAATATTTATTATAGAAAATGATATTATCTAAGACGAAGATAAGTTAGGATTTGTTTGACAAATTGCCTAATAAGAGACAAGATGCCACCTAGGAGAAATACAATAGGTGAGAGAGCAATATATATACAAATAGGAGATGCAATATTTAAGGAGTTGAGGCATCTAAAAGTCAAATTTGATTCAAGACTCATAATAATTGAGGTTAATAAAAAAATAGGAATAATCATAGGTGATTTTAGTGACCAAGAGGAAGAAAATCATAGGCACCAGAGTTGGAAGATGAAGGAGAGAAAGAAACTAAAGAACAAAATTTTGAGAGGTTATTGAAGGTGGTGAAAGGGAAAGGATCCAATCCTAGACTAGATCTTCCAATGTATAAAGATAGCCTCAGTGGAGAAAACCTTCTTGATTGAATAGGAGATTTAGCCAAATATTTTGATTTTAAAGATGTAACGAAAGAGTAACAAGTGAAGTTTGTTACAACCAAACTAAAGGGTCATGCATCCCTATGGTGGGATTATAAATAGGATGTGAAAAGAAAAAAATGAAAATCCAAGATCAATTCTAGGGATATAATGGTTTCCAAGTTGAAAAGCAAGTTCTTGCCTAGTGAGTACATCACCAACTTATATAGGAAGCTTCAAAACTTGAAATAGAAAGAGTGGGCAGTTAAAGAATATACTAAGTATTTTTACAAGCTAAATATTAGATTAGGAGACATGAAGGATGATAATGATAAGGTGGCTATGTATCTCAATGGTTTGACATACAACTTGTAAGAGGAGTTGAGTCTTGTTAGTATAAAGACATTCGAAGAGTGTTACCAGTTGGCCTTGAAACTAGAAGACAAGATCAATAAGAAACAAAGCCAAAAAAATAGAGGTAGAGACAAAAGTTTTAGGGGTATAAGTCAACAAGGAGGCAAAGTTTATTCACAAATAATCTAAGGGGAGTCTAGTACTTCACATGAACAACCATCTAGTTCATGAGGAGGATTTAGAGGTAAAAGACCATATTTTAGGGATGGTTATGCATCAAGAGGTAGAGGATCAGGTGGTTTTATAGGTAGGTGTTTCAAATGCAAAATTTTTGATGGGCATAGGTCTTGAGAATGTCTAGAGGGTCAGCCAATAGGAATTCCAATAACTGAAGGTAGAAATCAAATTGCATAGGTAGTTGAGGAAGAGAATGTTTTTTCTCCATCACTTGTGGAGGAACCTAAGGTATGAGAATATTTGATACTGAGGAGAGTGCTTATCAAGACATCCAAGGAGGAGCCATCACAAAGAAAAATGCTTTTCATAACTTCTTGCAAATGCCAAGGACAATGTTTCAAAATGGTCTTAGATTCAAGAAGTATAGATAATTTAGTCTCTATTAAAATGGTAAACAAACTTGGATTGAAGAATTTACCTCACCCCACACCATACAAAGTCTCATGGTTGAATAAAGGACAACAAGTTTTGGTAAGTGAACAAAGTTGGGTAGAGTTTCAAGTTGGAAGGTATAAAGACAAGGTCCTTTGTTATGTTATCCCCATGGATGTTTGTCATGTGCTTCTTGGGACACCTTGGAAATATGATAGGAAAACCACTCATGATGGTAGAAGTAATGTGTACACCTTGGTCAAAGATCAATTAGTCATACCTTGTTGCTTATGAAAGATGAGGATAATGACCAACAAGTTGGATCAAATGTGATGTTGGTTAGTCGAAAGGAGTTTCTAAATGCTATGAATGAAAAGGAGTTATAATTTTCACTAGTAGTCAAGCTTAGGAATGTAATGACAACCACCAAAGTGAATGATTTTCATTAAGAGATCCAAGACCTATAGGAAGAGTATGCAGAAATTGTAGTTGATGAGCTACCAAGTACATTACCGCCTATGAGAAACATTGCTCATCACATAGATTTTGTTCTAGGAAAAAGTTTTCTTAACAAGGCATCCTACAAGATGACTCCTAATAAGAATTCAAAAATCAAGAGACAATTTCAATAACTCTTAGACAAAGGACTAATCAAAGAAAGTCTTTGTCCTTATGCAGTCCCTATAGTATTGGTGCCTAAGAAGGAAGATGAGTGGAAAATGTGTACATACTCTAGGGCCATCAACAAGATCATAATTATATATATGTTTCCTCTCCCTAGAATATAATATTTGATGGATTTCCTGATTGGATTAAGATAATTTTCAAAAATTTATCTCAAAAGTGGGTACTATTAGATTAGGATTAGACAAGGGGATGAGTGGAAAATTGCTTTTAAAACTAATGAGGGGTTATATGAATGGCTGGTTATGACATTTGGTTTGAAAAATGAAAAAAACACTTTGATGATGCTTATGAATGAAGTTCTCAATCCTTTTATAGGTAATTTTTTAGTTGTCTAATTGGATTAGATACTTATCTAAAGCCCTAGTAAGGAAGATCATCTTCACCATTTGCATCTAGTCATGAGAAGGCTATAAGAAGAAAGGTTATTAATCAACCTCAATAAATGTGAGGTTATAAAATCATAACTATTGTACTTAGGATTTTTCAGCTCTCAAGGAATGCTAAAGATGGACAAGGATAAAGTTAAGGTAATCATGGAGTGACCAATACCTAGAATAGTTGGAGAGGTAAGGAGTTTCCATGGACCTGCAAGTTTCTATAGGAAATTTATTATAAACTTCAATGGAATATGTGCTTCAATCATAGATACCATTAGGTGAGATAAGAAGTATTTTTGGATTGAAAAATTTGAAGGAGTTTCCAATATTTAAAGCAAATAATAACAAAGCATCCTATCCAAGCACTATCAAACTTTAATAAAGTTTTTAAAATATATGTGATGCAAGTGGAGTGGCAATAGGGTATGTTTTAAGCCAAGAGAGCATTCCAATAGCCTATTTTAGTGAAAATTTCAATGATGCCAAGAAAAAGTATTCATCATATGACTTGGAATTCTATGTAATGGTGCATGCCTTGAATAAGTGGAGGCATTAACTAATGCCAAAAGATTTTATCATATACATAGACAATCATTCACTTAAATTCATTACTAAATAGCCTAAGCTAAACTAAATCAAAGGCACATGAAATGGTGGAGTATATGACAAATTTTACCTTCACCATCAAGCATAAGCAAAGACAAAGTAACAAGGTAGTGGATGCATTGAGTATAACAGTCTTATTAGTGCATGAGATAAAATTTGAGAGTGTTAGTATTATGTAACTCAAGGAGATGTATGAAGATGATTAAGACTTCAAAGAAGCATACAATGCTTTTAAGCATCCAACTACACTAAACAAAGATCCATGGTTGGACTATGTCATACAATATGTGTTACTATTCAAAGTGGTATAGCTATGTGTGCCAAAAAGCTCAATAAGAGAGAAGTTGATACAATAAAAGCATAGTGAGAGTATGGCAGGCCACTTTGGGCTTGATAAAACTTTGGAGTAGCTCACAAGACATTATTTTTGGCTTAATATTCAAGCAAAAGTGAGATGATATGTTGAGAGGTGTAAAACTTGTCAAATGGCCAAAGAAAAGAACACCAATTCAGTTTTATATCAACCTCTACTAGTCCTAAATAGTCTTTGGGAATCCATAAGCATGGAATTTGTGATGGGATTGCCTCGAACACAAAGAGGTTTTGACTCCATATATGCAGTTATGGATATATTTTCAAAAATGGCACATTTCATTCCTTGTAGGACCATCAATGATTCCACCCATGTGTAAATTTTTTTATTTAAGGAGGTAGTGAGACTTCATGGACTACCATTAAACATTATATATGATAGAGATACTAAGTTCCTAGGCCACTTTTGGAGGACACTATGGATAAATCTAGGCTCAAATCTAAGTTTCAATTCAACTTATCACCCTCAGGTAGATGGTCAAACTGATGTGGTTAATAGGATTCTAGGGAACTTATTAGGGTGTCTATCTAAGGATAATCCCAAGCAGTCAGATCTTGTATTGCCCTAGGTAGAATTTGTTTATAATGACTCCTCCAATAGGAGCATTGGCATGAGTCCTTTTCAAGTGATATATGGTATGAAGCCTAGAGGATAATTTAAACTTAGAAATATTAATCATATGGAAAAGAGGAGTGATGAAGGAGAATATTTTGTAGTGGCCATGAAAGAGGTTCCTCAACAAGTAAGGAAGCATCTAAAAGCTAGTATGGATAAATACAAAAAGCAAGCAGATGTAAGTATAAGAGAGGTAAGTTTATAAGTTGGAGATTTAGTTTTGGATCATCTTATGAAGGATATATTTCCAAGAGGTGAGTAAAACAATCTTAAGATGGAAAAAAATGGTCCTTATAAGGTTCTTAGGAAGTTTGCTAATAATGCATATGAGTTGAAATTACCTAGTGGTGTAGGCATATCACCAATTTTCAATGTTTTAAACTTGTAACATTACAAAATAAAGGGTGAAATGTGAAGACACAATATAAAGATCAGCTAAAATAGGTACGGATTAGGAAAAATAGTTGCCTCAAGTCAAACCATATGAATTGAAATGCATCCTAGACAAACAAATGTTCAAGCAACCCAGGGACAAACAGTATTTCAAATATTTGGTCAAATAGAAGCAAATTATTATTGAATATGATACATGGATGATATATCGTGACATAAAAAATCATGGGATTACTCTTGGATAATTCATAGACAATAATCCCTGAGTTTTTTCTCTTTCCCCTAGAAGTATGATGCAGGAACATCACTCCTAGACCTAGTTTTCTTATTTTTTTCGTTTTTCTTGTAAAATTTTAGTTTTTTGTGTGTTGTAATATGTCTTAGGGTGTTTATATAATTCTTATATTTCATTCCTAGTTGTTATTTTTAGTTCTAGCTCTTCAAAAATTTAAATTTGGTTTTTTCCACCAAAGTTGAATTTTTGAATTGTTTTGCCTAGTTTATGTGTTGTGAAAGTGTTTGGAAGGAACTCTCAATGTGTAAAATTTTTGGTATGAATTTTTTAAGGCCAAATGTGACTATACCATGGGTTTTAAATAATATTTTTATGGAATATCAAATTTGATGTGTGTTTTCAATGTTCTAAATGGCCTTCTAGTGACCTGGAAGGTCCAAAATCAGTTAGAGCAGTTTTAGGACATATAAAACATTTTGGATTTGTGGAAGGTTCATTATTTAATTTTTTTGATATATCAATCTCCAAGAAAACAAAAAAATAATTCCTCATTTTTATGACAAATCATTATAGACCCGATTTTCCTATGTGTTAGTGAAAGTGACTGTATATGTTGAATGTTGAAACAAGAATCAATAAAGATTACATTTTTTATGATTCAAGGTGTTTAATTGAATTTATTCTCTACTATTTAAGGGTTTTATATTTTATTTTGAGTTTTTTTTATCAATATTTGTGAATAAACCAATACAAACCTGCAGGTCACAGATTACACACACACACACACAGACACAGACACACACACACACACACACACACACACACACACACACACACACACACACACACACACACACACACACACACACACACACAGTCAAAGTCAGAACATTGCAAAAGGAGGAAACTAAGGTGTAAATGGGGTAAATAATGATTTTATAATGTGTATGGGAGTTAAAAATACCATATTAAACCTTTACAGTGGCTGAAACTTGTTATGTATCTTGAAATAACAAATTCTTCCTTCTCAGGTTTGCATAGACTATATTAACCCTGAGTTAGGGTTTTCAAATTCAAAATTTGATTACAATAGTTATAACCACCTAAAAATCACAAAAATTTGTGATTTGTTTTTTATTAGTGATTTATAAAATATTTTAGAGGTTTTAAACTTATATGTACCTTCTGTGTAAGTAAAAATAGGATAGAGAGTTAATTAGGCCTTGGGAGACCTAATTGGATCTTGACATAGACTAGAAAGTTGGTTTATAGGTGTATTTGAGTAAATAAACTTGTGGTAAGGTAGGAAATAAATATAGGGTACTCAAGAAATACCAAAATTTTTAATACCAATCCTATATAGTCCATACAATTAGGAAAGGTTAAAAAAGGCTACTAGGAAGTGGGTTAGGTTGTGACAAGTGACAACAAGTTGTACGGTTGAACTATGGGTATTTTTTTATTTGCATCAGGGGTAGAGGTCAATAATTAGTATTATCTCATGTATATGATATTTAATAACTATATATCACTTCAATATTGTACACTTGGAAAGTAAGACCTTAGTTGTTCCTCTTAGTTCTAGACCTTTTTCACTTTTGTAAGTTTTACATTTTCTCTTTTATGCCCCTTGGCCTATATATTAGTATAAACAATCTTATGTTGATGATAAAATCCTATTATATTTCCAAGAATACTTAAAACCTACTTAGTTTCCATATCTACAAGTTCTAGACATGTACCTATCTTCCAACTGCCTAGACACTTGCATCTTAGTCAAATGTTTGCATTGATGCAAGTGTCCTTACCTAATGCAAGTTTCCAGTGATCTAAAATCATATAATTTGTAAATGAAACATATCTTAATGGTTTACCTAAGTGATATTATCCAATATATTCTCCAAAGGGATTGTTAAAAATATAATGTTAGTCTTCTTTGATTCCTCACCTAGTACAAACTAATGCAACATATTAAAATCATTTGATCTAACATTAAAGTGAGAAAAGCTTCCCTATTTTCTATTATTTCCATATCATTCATAGGGAAAACACATATATATATTTATGAATTACTAAAGGACTCATGAGTAACCCAAGAGTTATATATGCTAAATTACAAGTCAGGTCATTATTGTACTTATTTATCATGCATTACTTGATTCATACATAGGATAACCTATAAGGGAGAACTACATAAGTCTTAGTCCCTATTAAAAATATTATATATGTAGGAAACACTCATTAACAAAGGGGTATTTAGGATAGATTGACACTATGTGCCTACTAACCCATTTTCCAATAGCCAATATGAAGATGAAGAACTAAGGTTTTGATCATTTGATAAGAAGTGATAGTCCATGACCTAGATATGAATGCAATAGAGTCGAGGAGATGAAAAATAAAATAGCATCCAAGTATTTTCATCTTTTTTTAGTATTTATTCCATACTAGACACCTATATTTGATTTAGACACTAGTTTTGATGCAACTGTCCAAGGCTAACACAAGTGTCTGTAACTACAAAGGCACGAAATTCAAAATTTGATGACTGTTCCAAAATACTATTATAATATGCTTCCTACCTATTCTATATCCATATCTATATTATCATAAGAAATAAATATCTTATTTATTTGTCATTACAATATATAACATAGATGGACTTTCCATTTTTAACATATATTTGTATAATAAATTTAGTATACATTCTATCTGAGTTTTTAAATTAATTAGCCCATTATAGATATGTTTATCACCCTTTTGATTATTCATTTTAATATTATTAACCCTATCTACCCACATAGGGAACCACATCTAATTTTGGGTTAAATATTTTTTGAATCTAATTTGTATGAATTCATATTGTAATCATTCCTAGGGTTTTGAGTCAGCTAGTATTTTAGATTATTATACGTTTTTATTTTCTTATTATATAATTTTACATGAAACCTAGGTGTAGACCTAGATTGGGAGGTGTGCCTATTGAACACATTGAGATTCCCCTCATACCACCTAAGATGTCTCAAACCAATAAGTAACCTAATCCCATGGTCCATGATGATACCCATGTTGTGAATGAACAACATGCTAATGAAGTTACCATAGAGGAAGATTATAAAAATAAAAACCATGAATCTAATGAAACCAATTAACATGAAAAAATAGATCATGAAAAAGTTCAATATATTTCATTATTTCATGAGAAAATTCATCAAAACCCTAAAGACCTTGACAAAACCCTATAAACTATATTGAAACTAAAAAATCAAAAAAGTATAGATGACCAATAAGGTCCATCTATTGATCATGTTATTTGAGCTGTGGGTTATCCCCATATACGAACAACCCTCCATTTTTATCACATTACCACTTCATACTTCTAATGGGGGAAAAAGATATTTATTTCAACCTTTATTTCCTAAGAACACTATTACTACATCTACCATGGAATTACCAATTATTTCAACACAAATACTAGTTTCAATGCCTATTAATATTCAAATCATTCTCACTTCTCATTTGGTGACTAAACATTTTTCTAATCTAAACCCCAATGGTTCTATAGTTCAAACTCTCCTTCAATTTATAAAGACCTTGGAGGACAAGATTACAAACATCAAACAAAAGGATTTAAATTCTCCTTAGGCTATTGATTCCAAAGATGTGTTGTATAACCCTCTTACACTTGAGATATATTTATACCCTTTTCCAAATGGTTTTATTGCACCTAAGTTCCTATTTTATGATGGCAAGGGTAATCCTGAGAAACATCTTTGATTTTTTTGTGTAGCATACCTTTATTATTCCTACAACGATAATATTTTGACCAAATTATTTCCAAGGAGCCTCAAGGACTATGCTTTGAGGCAGTTCTATGATTTACCTCTCTAATCCATGAAAGCATTTAAAATCTTGCATATTAGTTATTTCAAAACTTATCTATTAAAATTATCAAAAAGGTTTCCTATGCCCAAATTATAAAAATCAAACCAGGAACCAATGAACGTATTAATGAATATGTCTTAAGGTACAAGACAATTTTGGCTTAAATGACCAATCCTATGGTAGATACATAAATTCAGGACATATTCAAACAAATTTTTATTTCTCCTTTACTCATATGAGTCCATATTTAAAAAAACATTAAATCCTTTGATGACTTGTGCCAAGTTGATCAAGATCGTGAAATGAAACTTATCTCATTGAACAAATTTAATTATGTATCAGGCACACTGATTACATCTACATCCAATATCAAGTTTAAAATCAAACCAAGTTATAATGCAAAACCTCTTGGAGCCTAAAAAATAAATAACCACCATAGTTAATGCAGTTTCATAGTATCCTAATTGGCTTTTCTTATCTAATGAACCAAGGAGATAATTTACATACTTACCTAAGTATCCTACTTCATTATTCTCATGGATAGTAGAGTTTCATCTTATATCTCTCTCTCATCCTATAGAGTTTGATATGAGTCAGCCTCTACCCACAATATATGATCTAAATTCTTATTGCGATTATCACCAGTGACTAGGGCATTCTACAAACATATGTTTTTATCTTGAAGAATAAGATCCAAGACTTTATTGGTAACCAAAAGACTACATTTGATGATCCTCCAAAAGATTCAAGTTCACAACATGGTAATCACCAAAAATAGAAGATATTTAATAACCCTTTCAAAGACCATTCTATGAAGGATGCAAAAGTGAAGATGGTATATCATGCACATCCTCCTCCATCACACTATGCAAACCAACTAGATGGGATTATTGGTACCTATACATGACATAAACCTCCTATGGTTCAGAGACCTTCTATTAATTTTGATTATAGTGAGATTAATAATGATGAATATGATCTTCATTATTTATTCATTCGATCATACCCTGATTACTAGCCACTGTGTAGTGTTATGTTTGATAATGGTGCAAGTGAGAATGTTTTTAGCATGACATTACTTACATAATTGTATTATACTCATCATGATCTACACCATTCTACTAGATCAATTAGAGCATTTAATGAGACCTCTTAACAATTTTTTGGTGAGATAAACTTACTCTTACAGGTGGGTCATACACATATGGTTATTACCTTTTAAATTATACCTTCCACAAGTGTCTATGATATGTTATTTGTATGCCCTTGGATATATACCCTTCAAGTAGTATTTTATATAGTTCATGGGTTTGTTAAATACATTCATGCCTATCAAGTAATTATAATTTCTAGAGTTCCATATGACCATCCACTTGAACATGAGAAATTTATACCTATGAAGTTAATATCAAGTCTATTAAAGATAATGTACCACAAAAGGTAAGTAATACGTAATCCCCTTTATTATGTGATTAATAATTGAGAGATAATTACATAAAAGATCCAAAATGTGTTCCACAGAATCCTCATATACTACACACCACATTTAGATATCCAAAGCAACTAAATATTTTCCTATTATTGTTGTTCTAAAGAAACAATAGAACACTCAATGATGGGTTCCAAGAACCCCTACACCTATTACTCCTATTGTTTCTTTACTACCATAGAGTCTTATTTTACATACATAGAGCATCTCAGATACTACAGTGACAAATATTACACCTATACATGATCCTCAATAATGTCACTAGTTTATTATAATAGGTCATAGTGGGGAGATATCCATGAGAATATTTTAGATGTGATCATAGGATATTATCTTCACATATTACAAATATATACAAAAAAATTCAAAAAAACTAAAAATATTGTTAGCATCTACATATTATATTGGCTCTTTGGCATCTATGTGTTAGTTCATTGTTGATGGATATCATATCAGTTACTTATACATACACATGTTTCCCACTTATATGTGTGATATAGGCATACATAGATACATGATCTACACACTTATGGATGTTGGGATTTTCATCTACTCATCTCACTAGGATCTTTGGGGCATCCACCTCTATGATCATGATAAATATATGTTAGATCATTATATAGTCACTTTACATTATCATGTTTTGAGCTAATATGTACCTACACATGCCTTTATCCATGCTTATATCCTCTATAATATATTTTTTATGCTATGAACTTGATGTTTTTTGATAACACATATTATCCATGAGATCTATTATATGCTTATATTGGTTTCTTATGTTTTCATTTATGCATTTCCTTGAGTGTCTTGCCTTGGTATTATCTTATTTGTTGAGAATTTGAATAAGCTCCATTGCTTGTGGCTTATGTGCCTTTGTTTTCTTATTTGACATTTAAATATGTCATTAATTATGGTATGGACTTTTGAATATGTCATTCTTACATTTGTGTACATTAAATTAAGTCATGCCCATTTGATTATGTAGAATTTGAACATGCCCCTTGTTGACAGTCTCCTTGGACCATTGTTTATTGACTTAATTTTGAGTGATCTTATGTGTGTGCTTTATTGCTTTTTGACCTTGTATTGTTACTATTTAGATGTTGCCATGATATTTATCATGCATATTAGGCCTTGACATGATCATGTTCCATGTGCCTCAAAAATATATTTACTTAGACATGTCCTTATATATGCTACATGGTTCATTCATAGTTATATGGCTATCTTATCGTTTTGAGGTGAGGTAACTACTATTTTCTATCTTCCCTCACCTCAAAGGGGGAAGGGTCATAACAATGGGGTATTGTTATAGAGATGTGGATTCCACATATTTAAAGTTATAGATTTAGAGGGGTCATGTCATATAGACATGGATTCCACATGTTCACAATCTTAGATAAAAAGGGGAAATGTTTTCAAAAAACATTCTCCACACTTACTCCATTTTCAACATCTCCAAATTATAGGGTGGAAAGTTTTGGAAACATGTCCCATACATTGGAACTTATTTCATTTTATAATTTCAAATTATAGTGGAGGCATGCTTTGGAATCATGTTCTCCACACATATACATTTTTAAAATTGGCCAAATCACATAGTTATATGATTCAGATACACATTTATGGTAGAATTATATACATTTCTACCATTATTATACATAATTTAAGAATGACACATATCTAAGGTGCATATGATATGTAGTGTGTGCCTAATGTTAAAAAATAAAATCAAATTTAGAGTCATAACACTTTTTGAGACTGTCACCACCGACTAGGTTAGACTTTTACAGACTATATTGAGCCAATTTAATACAATATTTGGTTTGATTTTTGGTATCATTGAGGTGGTTAAATCACTAAATATTTATAATATTTTAGGTTTGACTTGATTTTATAATCTAGCCTCAGTAGTTTTATAATAGGAGTTGACTTGGTTCCCTCACACTCATCAGGTTATCAATATAATTGGGTTCTAAGGTTGAGCTAGTCTCAACTACTAGGTTACAATCCACCTTTTCTCTAGGGTTGGGGGTATGGGACCTCTATATATATATATATATATATATATATATATATATATATATATATATATATATATATATATATCTATGTCTCTATTTACTTAGATATATTTACTTTATAGATTTACATTTGTCCTAATCTTAGTTTCCCACTAATTTATAGTCCTAAGAACTAGGGTTTTGATCATTTGACATGGAGAAATAGTCCATGACCTAGATCTGAATGCACAAGATTAAAGTCAACAAAAAACTCATAAGAATCTAGGTGGCCAACTCTTGTTTTAATAGTTATTTCATAATGGACACCTGTATCTAATCCAAACACTAGCATTGATGCAACTATGCAAGGTTAAGGCAAGTGTCTACATATATAGAGGCACAAAATCTAGAATTTGGTGAGTATTCTAGAATACTCTTCCAGTCTACTTCCTGCATTTTCCAAATTTAGATCTCTAATAGCATCATAAAAACTAAGTTTCGTATTTCTTTGTCATTGCAATATCCATCATAGCTATACTTTCCATTTTTATCATATCTCAACATAATGAATTTAGTATATGTTTTATCTAAGTTTTGAAATTAATTATCCTTCTATATATCTATTTATCACCTTGTGCTTATTAGTTTATATATTATTAACCCTATCTTCCCATAGAGGAACCCACATTCAATTTAGGGTTAAACGTCTCCTTTTTATCAGTTTTTTCTTAGACTATAAATAATAATCAACTTTAAAGAACCTACACTCACCATGTCAAGATCAACTAATAAAGTTCAAAATTGATAGTTGATACTGTCACATTTCATTAAGTTTTGTTCTAACATAAAAACAACAATAAATTATAAAAATAATCAAAGTACAATCACCTTACACATCATCAGATTGGAAAATAGACCTATATAGATCAATAAAGTGTGACACCTCTTGAATTTGTTTATTATAATTTATTGAACTTGTATGTTGAATCACTGTTGTCAAATTTTATTCTTTGTATAATCTAAATTATATAATTAGATTGTATTCTATTATTTTATATCTATTAAAGGGTTGTTATCACATTAATCCAATTTTAGGTAAAACATTTTGGTGAACTCATATATTTTATTTAAATACTATTTAGAAATTTCTCACTTAAGGTTTATATATGGGAGTGTGTTTTGGGATTAGGTTTTATCCTTTTCTTTATTAAAATCTTAGGCTTCAAAATGTCTACCTCTAGTACAGACCTTAATAGTCCTTATCCCTTAGATTACTCCAGTGAATGGATTAATGATACATCAACAATGTTTTTAATACAAAAATGGGATAGATAGATATTAAATCCTAATTAAGAAAAAATGTTGTGCAAAATAAAAATGAATAAAATATGCAATAAATAACTAATTAATTTGGAACTTGATAAATATATAAATATACTAAAAGGGAAAGATACTAAAGGAATAATTTAGTTCAAAATCATATATGCGTGACTATGACTATGACTGTAAAATTGATGATATATTTGTATTAGGTCACTATGAGTCAAAAATAGTGCTTCACATCTTCTTGGGACAAGGTTTCAATATTTAGACATGATTATTTTGCATAGGCATCTATAGGGCATGATGAAATCTAGTAGGGTCTTACCTTTCTATGTAAAAATAGATTGGTTTACCTTTGCATGTTAGTCCTATGTGTATGATTAGATCTATATGATTCATTGTAAAATTTAATGTGTGCCTTCTTCTTCACTTGGACTTCTAGTTCAATAGACCATGAGGAACAAATTAAATAAATGGGGAAAAAGGGTTACTAGCTAAGTTTTTACTTGACCTCAATGCCTCATGTGTTGAGTGCTTCCTACATACCATTACTATGAAAATGGATCAAAATCCATGTAGTTCTCCCATACTATGATGGTGTGTGTGAAATACTATTGTAATTATATATGTTGGTGCAATCCTAGTGTAATTATGTGTTTCAACAATTAATTGTGACCTTAGAGGTGTATTCAAACTTAGCTCAAGACTATTAGGGCTATACAGACTCATAATGAGGAAGAATAGGTGTTTTCATCTCAATGTGCAATTAGATTTTCTAATGCTTTTCAATCATGTGAGACTCTAGTAAAAAATAGTTATAAAATATGGCTTTATAGCTATCTATTTGTAAATTCCTTGAATGTGACTTAAAAAATTATGGGATGACTTGTTAGGTGGATTTTGATTTAATAAAATAGTAGTTATTTTATGGGAGGACACAATCAGTGTATTCAGATGCTATGGATGAGTGAGATTGTATAAAAGGAGGATCCTTGAATGATTAGTAGAGACAAATAAACTAGATTCATGGATTAGTCTAATAGTAAGTTTAGGTTACTTGTATTAAGGAATACGAACATCATGTATCAAATTTTATTGGGGGTAAGGGTTATCTACATAGAAATAGAGGAATAGTGGTTCAAGACCATGGAATGGGCATGAGTGAAGTGTGCATAAATGAATGGTCACAAGTTAATTATTTTAGCATTAAATTTTAATTTTAGTGACTATATTTTCCTCCCTTTTATTCTAGTAATGCAAAAAAGTTGAAGTGCTAGAGTAAAATAAATAAACATATACCTAAGCTTACCTATGTTGGGTATGCTTGGATGTAGGCCACACACTAAACTATGCTTCACACAAACCTATAATGAAACATGTATAAATTAGATCTTACTTAGGATATAAATATGAAAATAAAGACAATAAATATTATTTCTTAATTAACCAAGGAGCAAATACAACTATCTGGGTACATGAACCATTGTGTTTTATGGTGTAAAATTGGTGACTCTAGAGGGTAAGACCCTTGGATTTTTTTTCTTAGTTGAAACAATTAAATTGGACTGTGTATGCCCCAATCCTCATTGAAAAGAGAGTGTATTTAATAACTCAAGGTTTGTTTAACTAATTCATCACATAAATCAATGTAGGTAGAGTAACTTGGAATCCCTGTATGAATTCTAATAGATCCTTATAGTGAAAAATATGCTGTAAAAAGCTGAATCAATCACTGTAAATGGAATAAGATTCATTTCTAGTGAAAATTTGACATAAAACTAGTGAAAAATAACATGATTTGAGTCTGGTGTATGTAATATAGAGAATGACATGGATTGTCATTTCTTATATAAAAATTAATTCAAAAATGAACAAGGAAATACTCATGTTCCATGCCTAAAATTTGATATCTGGGTGTATATAGATTCTAGAACCGAGAAATATCAAGTGTTTTTTATAAAATTATTGTGTGATAAACTAGAATACATGTCACCAATCATGCCTCTAATCTGAGTAAATTATGAGATAAACTTGAGTATCCACCCTTTAACTAACTATGATTTTGATAAATTCTATAAAATGTTACTTTTTTTACTCTTAGGATGACAACGCTCTATTCTAGACAAACTTGGTTTGCATTCCTATCCAAATAGAGTGTTGTTGTCTGAAACTATTTTTTGGGTAGAAAATAAGTATGAGTTGTGATCAATTGAGAAAATAATAGTTTTTCCTTTTTGTGTAGTCAGCTACTTTAGCTTAGTATCTAAGATGAGCCTAAGTGTATGTCCCCCTCTTTTGAGGTGAGTTGTGAATCCTACGTAATAACTTAGATCAAAAGAAGGAAGTTATATGAATGATGTTATATAAAATATTATAATCTAAAGTAATAGTGATAAAATTATATATCATGGAATCATCATAGATAAACTAAGTAATATGGTAACATAAGATGCACATAGAACCAAACATACATAATGTCATGTCAAGAGAGATGTTAACAATTAAGCACATAGTGAGCAATGATCATATATTAAGAATTTAAAATTGATATAAATCAACTCAAGGCAGAGGATGATATGCATCATGGAATAAAACAATATGGGAATATGCATGATGCCTATCATGGAATCAAAAAAATTATTAAATAGAGAAAATAAGAGTCATGGCCATGACACACACACATAAAGAGTACAATGAAAAGTACTCAAGACACGTAAAAATAAGGCTGAGGAGATACATACAAGGGACATATTCAAATGTCACTCGCATGCATAGAAGCATAAAATAAGGCTTAGATTCATAAATAAAGACATGTTCAAATGTCAACAATCCAAATAAAATGAATAAACATAAGAATTGAAGTGAGAAAGTAAACAAAAAATGCATGCATGAATAAGTGAAGTTGATATATATAATAAAATTTTAACATTAGTATATTCAACAACTCAAGTATCTAGTAAGATAACAATGTTAGTGTAAGTGATCTAATAATAATAGATTTTGTGTAATGTATTGAACTGAATTATGAAAAATAGAAATAGTTAAAGAATGATAAAACATGTGAAAAATATGCCCCTAGTGAGCTTGATGAGATAGAAATAAGATGTAGAATGCTTGTCACTAGTTTGAATATGAAACAATAGAGTATGTGTTCACTGGGATAGGTCTGCTAGAATTAGATAAGAGTACAGTGTGTTATTATCTGTATTAGAGCAGATATGTTTGTATAAATTTTTAAGGTTTGAGGTAGTATCACCACTTGTACTATAACTTTTAATGACAACTTGTATGTCCTATAACTCACTTAATTAAACTTGTGAAGTATATTTTATATAAAATTGGATATATAAAAATACTGCATATACTAATCACAAATCAATTGATGTAAATAAACTACACATATCATACATAGGACTTGGTTTTTAGATTTTTTTAGAATATTATATTTTTTGTATTTTTCATAAATGAAACTGAAAAAGAAACATACTATCAAATGACTCCAACAAGTTCCTCATAATCAATAGGTATAAAATCTAGCATAGAAAGGATGACCTATCACCAATGGAAAATATCATGCCACTATGAAGTAATTGGTTTTAAATTGGATTTTTAAAATTGATCATAATCTATAACATAAGTGTCACTATCATGATGATAAGCTCTAGTAGTTTATGTATGTTATCTAACATTGTTAACTATAGGAATCTTCAGAACCCATCGTGGAATGTAAAAATTATGTGCTGATGTTCTTTATGTAACATTATTAATGATTTGTAATATCAGTCTAAGATATGTTGGAGTAGAGAGTGGCTCTCTAAAATATGTGAAAAATCCTTGACTAAGTGGATTTTCAAGGATAGGTATCCTTGTAAATTTAACCACTTTATTTTGAATTCTATAATTAGGTTGAACCTTTTTCACTTGTTTAACTCACATTTACCATGTAGGAATAATAACCTTTGGTTGGATGGGGTATTCATATGGAATAACATGAACTATGATAACCCCATTAGAGAAAATATTTTTTTAAACATTTGTGTACTATACAAGGAATTACATGAAGTTGTTGAATCCATGGACATATAAATAACATATCGAATGTTCTTGCAATAGGTACTACTATGAACTTAATGTCCACATGTGCTAAACCAAATAGTAGTGGTAATATGATCTCACCAATATAAATATGAACATGACCTTTGAATCCATTTATTATTATTTTTGTAGAAATACTTATATACTTATATGTGTATTTGAAATGTGAGAGGAGGGTTATGGTGCACATATTCACACTTAAACCATTATAAACCATGACACTATATGGTTTAATGATCAATGTAAACTCGAATGAACAAAGATTGAAAATCAAAATCATTATCAACTATCTCATGCTCTATGAATGTGATAAGTGGTCTAGATGGAACTAAAATGTGACATGTACCAATAATTACATTCAAAGGATGTTGTGCCTATATATGAGGATGATAATAGTCTAGATGAGGATTTACATTATATGTGTAATACACCTCTAAGTAATTTATTATTTATTGAGCTATATGATTAGGGAAATGATCACTAAATATTTTCATTATTTGACTTTCACTTGATTGTTACTTTGTTATATTAGTATATGTACTCACATCAATGATGTTATCATATATCAAATCCTAAATCTTATGTCACAAACTAATGCATCTGTTAGTTATACACCCTTGTGTTCTATGAAAATCACAAAAAAACATTTTGATAAAATCCTTTTGGAAGAGGTTTAATCAAATAAAATTATTTAATGGGAAGGAGAGAGATGATATGCGATTCCAATAAATTTTCTAACACATTGTAGGGAGCTTTTGGTAATTTGGAAAACTATCTACTTAGTGGAGTTTTAATATAATGCATGAAGTAGGTTATAAAACTACATTCATTGTTAGCTTTTGATCACTCTTATTTTCAATTGGTCTCATGCACCTTATATGGTGATTTAATCAGATTATTTACATTTAAATAATAAATTAGGTTGGTTGTATACTTTAGCTTATTCATTATTAACAACTTGACTTCTCTTTCTTTAAATGTGTGGCATAAATCTGTGAATGATGAAAGCTTATTAAACACAATATATTCATATAGAGGTAGAATCAAACTCTATTTCAACATGTCTTTAGATTCCTTATCTGTCATAGGATTTTTAATTTTGGATAACATGGTTATATACCTTAAGACATATTTTATGATAAGCTCATTGGATTCTTGTTTGATCTAATCAATATAAGCATAAAAATTGTTTTCCCTAATATTGATTGATAAATATGAAAATAAAAAATCTTCTAAAGGATTAAATGAATGAATTAACCAATGTCATAATTCATATAATCCTCTTAGAAAATATTATTTTAAACTTATAGGGAATAACTTTGTCAACAACTGATCATTAGATGCATAGTCCAAACATGTTGCATGGAATTATCTCAAATGTTACTTGGGGTCACCTTTTATGTCATATAATGTAAGCTTAGGTGACACAAAACTATCTAGTAAATTATATGATAAAATATGTTGAGACAATGTAATATGCATAAATTTTGTGAATGCAGTGATTGATTATGTTTCAAAGAACCTTTTTCCATTTGCAACACCTCAACTTGTAAAACTAGAAAAATATCCATAAGGGATTGTGCATTATGAATAAAATGTGTGATAACTAATGGTGGTATTTCAAATGAATGATTAACAATTGAATATTAATTTGTTGAACCCTTGGGTTGTTCCCATAGTATATGTTGGTATGAAATTAGTATCGAATGATGTGAAGAAAGCTAAATAACCCATAGCAATGGAATTTTCATACAATTGGCCTTATGATGCTTTATTCATTTATTATCTAAAAATGTTTATAAACACATCTTTATATTTTTAATCTTAGTGATGTACCCATTTAATTATATTCTATCAATGCCATTAAATATTATATCGAACAAAGAGTATGCTCTTCACTTGCCCTTTTCGAAGGATCCTGTGAATCAGAAATTTCTCAAGGATATTGTAAGCTTTGTAATAGTTTGAGTTTGATTTTCTAATAGTGAAGCCGTAGCCATTCAGCCCCTGCCTACTGCCGCAGGATTCTTTTAAAAATCTGATCTAAAGAAATTCCGCTAAG
This sequence comes from Torreya grandis, assembly GCA_037957365.1. Classification (NCBI taxonomy): domain Eukaryota; kingdom Viridiplantae; phylum Streptophyta; class Pinopsida; order Cupressales; family Taxaceae; genus Torreya; species Torreya grandis. The sequence continues at coordinate 110,409 of JARHVA010001788.1, forward strand.
GAGCCCGTCTACTGACGCGATAAAAAGATTGGTATCAGAGCCAAGAGTCATATTGTTCTACTGTAAGTTGTGATTCTTTTTCCTCTTTCGTGGATTCGACTTTGGGAATTCTTTGCTTTGTCCAATTTCTTTGGGAAGTTTTTGCATCGAGTCACAGGCCGTTTACCCCTTTTGTCATAGGCCGCTTTATCTCTGCATACTCCTTTCCCTTACCAGAAATTGCTCGCATATCAGAATCCCATCTCCCCACAATGGAATTCGGAAAAATACCTTCCACATCTACTGTAGAAATCATTAATGAATCTGAGATTGAAGGATTATATGAGATGCCTCCTTTTGTTCCCGATCAGTTATCTGACTGCCTTGATATTGAAGTCACAGAAACCGATCTTGAAAAGGAATCCAGTATGTTTAAGCCCCCGGCTTTAAAGGCTTCCAATGTGTATAAACAAGCTGAATTAGTCAAATCTAAGTTTTTATATAATAGTACTTATCTGTCTTTTGTCAAGCCCAGGATAAAGTCTGTAGAACTTACTCTGTGCTATCAGCCGAAAAAGACCTTCCAAACTAATTTGCTTCCTCTACTTCCTGAGCAAGAAATTTTATATATTCGTTCCCATAAAGATGTTAAGTTTGTACATTTTGGTTTAATCCGTATCTATATTAAACCTTTGATCCCATCAAATATAAAACTAATCATGTATTTAGCTCTGTGTGACCGTCGTCAAGTAAGCTTTAAACATTCATTTCAGTTATCAAGTCTTGGTCGTCTAAATGACGATAATGTTATTTGTTTTGAATTTTGTCCCAATCTGTCAGTTGCAGTTAGAGATAAAGGCTGCAAGGAAGTTAAATATGGATCTCTAGATTGTTGGGGTCTGTTTACCTCTGTATATGGTTTAGAAATGTTTGGTGAATTTCAGTATGCTACTGTTAACATTTCTGTGTTGTATAGTATGACCAACACTAACCATCCTAAAATCTTAGAAAACCTGCCCCTGGCAAGAAGGCTTAGTGGTACAGTCCAATTACAGAAAGGACATATAGAGTCTGTTGAAGTCCCAGCTGAATGGAAATTAGATTGGCTCAAACATGTCTCTCCTAAGCTCAAAGGCCAAGCCACAGTACACCAGAGTGATGGTAGATCCGTAAATATTTTGCCTAGATCTTTGTCTATGAGATCTACTAAAAGTTCTCCTACCAGACCATCTACGTCCTCATCCCGTAGATCTGTCAAAACTGGTCATATATTAATAGAGGATGAAGCAGTTGATCTTGGAAAAGATCTTCCCCACACTCTCATGAGTCTTCCACGAGAAGACAGTCTTGATTTTTTCACCTACCATTATGGTATTATGAACTAAAATCTATAAATGCTTAACATGAGTATCACTTAATCTAGCTCTTATTCTAGAAGAAAGTTAGCAAAAACATTAAGAGATTTCCAAAACATATGAAATAGAAACTTTAAATATTACAACTATCAAAGAGTTTACCAAATCTAAAAACCTAATACAAAAATTAGAAACAATAAAAATTTAAGGAAATAAACCCTATTGACATTGATGGTTAGTGTTTGAAATATTCAATTAATATATGAGTTCACCAATACGTTTTATCAAAAATTGGGATAGATATATATTGAATTCGAATCATGAAAATCTATTGTGTAAAATTAGAATGAATAAAAAATGTAATAAATCACACAAACTAGTTTGGAACTTACTAAATATAGAAATATGCTAAAATCCCCAAAGGAATAATTTAGCTATAAATAAAATATGCAAGGTTTTGATTAAGACTATGAAAATGACTATATGGATGTATGAGGTCAATTTGTGAATCAATAACATGACTTAAAATATGCCCAAGATAAAGCGACACTATTTAGGCATGACTAGCTTGCATGGGTGTCTATAGGGTACATTGATGTCTAGTAGGATTTTATTTTTTTGTGTACAAATATATCAGTGTAACTTCACCTGTTGTTCATCTATGTGTGATCAGATCTATGTGATTTTCTACAGAAGCTATTGTATACATTATTCTTCTCTCAAACTCTAGCTCAATAGACCATGAACAATAAATGAAATAAATAGAAAAAATAGGTTAGTGGTTGAAGTTGTAATTGACCTCAACATCCCATGTTTGAGCACTTCCTACATACCAAAACTCTAAAAAGGAATAAAAATCCATGTAGTTCTCCCATACCACAGTGGTGTGTGTGTGAAATACTAGTGTAATGTTATATGATGGTAAAATCTTAGTGTAATTAAGTGCTTAAACAATGACTTGTGACATTTGAGCTGTATTTAGACTTATCTTAGGGATAATATGGGCATGTGGACTAAGAATTAAGAAGAATAGGTACTTTCCCCTCAATGTATAGTTAGATATTCTAGTGATTTTTAATCATGTGAGCTGGTAGTGAAGAATGGTTATAAAATATGGATTTATAGTGATCTCTTTGGAAATTCATTAAATGGGACTTATGAAGGGTCTATAACCAATGTTAGGTTGGATTTTAATTTGAGAAAACATCAGTTATTTGGTAGGAGGATGTAGCCAGTGGGATTAAACATTACTAATGGGTGAAATTGTTTTGAAGGAATGGGCTTGTCTAAGTGTGGATCAGTATAATCATAAGTTTAGGCTACTTGGAATGAGTAACAAGAACATCATGTATCCAATTTTATTAAGGGTAAGGGCCATCTTCACATAAATAGAGGAATAAAGATTCAAGACCGTGGAATTGGGTATGAGCTAAGTACACATAAAAGGATGATCACAATTGAATTATTTTAGTGTTAAATATTTATTTTATTTACTAAAAATGTTAATGATGTATGTTATTAACATTATTATGAATGAAATGATTATAATTACAATTATGAAAAAGGATATAGTGAAGAAGAGGAAGAGTATACTATTTTCAAAATAGAAGAGTATAACTCCCTTAATTCTTCTTTAGAATACTGTCTTAATCATACATTATATCAAGAGGAATATAATATTAATTCACATATTAATAATCCTCCCATTGCATGAATCACAATATGAATATTATTTATTTGAGAATACACCTTGCTAATATTTATAATTTACTATTTTACTTCATCGCATTCAATGTTATAAATAAAAATGCACTGGAATAAAAAATAATACATAAATAAAAGTTTTGAGAAGAATACTCTTACATGCATATATAATCATGATATAGACAATGAAAATTATACAAAATTAGAATGTGACTCTCCTTTTATATCTAGACAATGTTGATGATACAGAATTAGTGTGATTCTCCTTTTTTCTCTCTAGACAATGCTAATGATACAAAATAAGAATGTGATTACCCTTTTTTCTCTCTAGAAAATGAAATTATACAAAATTAGATTGTGATTCTCATTTTCTCTCTCTAGACAATGCTAATGATACAAAATTAGAATATGATTCTTTTTTTATCTAGATAATGCAAATGATAAAAAGTTATAATGCGATTATTTTTTATTTATATAATGCAAATGAAACAAAATTAGAATGTGATTATCCTTTTATATCTCTAAACAATGCAAACATTACAAAATTAGAATGTGATTCTCTGTTTCTCTCTTTAGTTAGTGAAAATGATACAAAAGTAGAATGTGATTTTCCTTTTATCTCTCTAAAAATAACATGTGTTGTCCCAAAAAAAATCTCACTCATTTTTAGTACAACATATGAACTATTTTGGCCCTGCAAGACCAAAATTGTCTCTCCCTTTTCAAAAATTGTTCTAAGCATTCAAATTCTTCATTATTCAAGTTTTTGCAGATATCTACGAACTCTGCAGGCTTAAATCTATGGACTCAGTTCTATAGACTTCATAGGATGGAATCTACAGACTCATTTCTATGGACTCTGCCAATTTTATGAACTCATTTCTACAGACTCTACAAGTTTGTTTCTACGGACTCTGTAGATTCAAATCTATAGAATCTATAGGAAAGAAACAAGCTCTCAACACTTAGCCATTTTTTCTATCGAGAATTTCAAAAGATCATCTTTTAAGGCCTCGAAGAGCAAGTTCCCTCTGGGAAAGATCAAACCTCAAAGTGCAGCAGAAGCTGCCAAGTGTCATCTGCCAGGACATAGTTTCTAGTAAGTTTTAAAGCAGTGGAATGTGTCACGTGTCATCTGCTAAACTTGATAGAGGCCGCCAAGTGTCAATATACACAATTTCTTCCTTGTGTCTCGTTATGACTCAGTGAATCATGACAAATGTTTGCATCCGCGCTTCAAGTTTCCATAAGCTTCATAGCTTCTTTCAATAAGCTCCCCTCTGAGTCTCGCAGAAGGTGCCAAGTGGCAAATTCAGAAGGTTTCTATGTGATTTTATCAAAACTATGGAAGTTGCCACGTGTCCCTTGGAAAGCTTGGCAAAAGCTACCAAGTGTCAAACTCCACATCTCCTTCCTTTTGTTTCATTATTTGAGTAAGGAACATGGTGGGCCCTGGTAAGTTGCTAAAGTGTAGCAGAAGCTGCCAAGTGTTGTCTATCGAGACTCAGTTTCTAATAAGTTTCAATGTAGTGGAACGTGCCACGTGTCCTGTTCTAGCTCAACAAAGTGTGATAAGTGTCTACATCCATGTCTCAATTTTTTAATAAGTTTCAAAGCTTATTTCAATATGATTCTCTCACAGTCCTGCGGAGGGCACCAAGTGGTGACAGTGGAAGGTTGTAATACATTTTTATACAAAGCAGTAGAAGATGCCATGTGTCCCTTAAAAAGCTCGGTGAAAACTGACAAGTGTAAACATCTACAACTTCTTCCCTTTGTGTCGTAAGGACTGTGGTGGGCCTCGAGTGAGGTGCTAAGGACAAGCAGAGCATGACAAGTGTCTACATCTACATGGATCAAAAAGAGTCCCAAATGTTTCTATAGTGTTTTTAGGAGCTCGATGGAAGCCACCATGTGTCATCTTCTGTAGGACTTTCAAAAGGGGTCTAGAGCTTCTACAAGTTAAGTGAATGCTACCAAGTGTCCTCACCTATTTCATAGTGGAAGGCACCATGTGTCATTTGTTAAGATCAGTGGGAAGTGGCCAAAGCAACTGAGAAAGACACAAAGAAATTTCTAAGGAAGATGACGGGCCCGTAGCCATCAAATTCAGGGCAACCAACTAGTTGTTGGCTTTCAAACAATGATGGACCTGAACACATCAAATTTGTGGCAATGAAATAGCTGTTGATCTTTGTAGGCTTAAACACAGACTTGAAGGCATTCAAAGACCTGTAGGGCGAAAATAAGAACCAGCAAGAGGAGGAACCAAAAGAAACCGAAAAGAAAAAAATACGGCTAGGAAAGGGGGAATGATGGAAAAAGATCAAAAATATCTACACATGAGATATGTTTCTAGAAGGTGAAGCAACCCACTTGGTGGACATCAGAGAGTGCAAACATTCAATGACATGGCCTATTTTTTTGCATTGAGTAGAGAGAACAACTATGCACACATCAGGAAACATATTAGGCAAACCATATTAAAAATTGACTCTCGATTCCAGCATAGCCCATGGACAGAATTTAAAATGCATTAAAGGCATTGAATGCATCATAATCCATTTTTGTGAAACAAAGCACCCAAGTCTTTCTTGGAGCACTATATATTGGACTCTCTCTTATTATTTTAAGGAGATCTCTCTTTGTTATCAAAAGCAAAACTCTACCCAAATTGAAAGGCATTACTGAGACTTTGAGCTCAGATTATTTATCATATTTCATTATTTGAATAAGAAAACAAGTGACTTTTCAGACTTTGTACTGAAATAGCTTGGTTGTTGGGGAAATTGTTCTTATGTCTATTTCCTTAATACATTTTATTTCCATTTAATTGAATAAGCAAAATTAGTGAAAATAATCAGAAAGGTGTCCTGAAGCCAACTATGGAGAGACTTTATGCCTTCAAAATTGCCTTTAGAGTGTTTTCTTTCTATTCCTATGTAAATGATCTTGGGATGACTTTGTGCCCTCATTATATTTCATATTTTGTTTCTGTGTAAAGGACCTTGGGATGACTTTTTGCCCTCATTGTCTTTCGTATCTCACTATTGGGCAGTTGAGGTGAAGACTTTGTGCTACATTTCAGTCTACTAGTTACTATGCCTTTAGTTACCAGTTACTTGTCACTATTTGAAAGAACTCCTACTATTTCTTGCAAGATCACTTCTGAAAGAAGAGAAGTGCCTTCAACATTTTCACCAGGATTTTCTTCTCTATTTTTTAACATCATCTCTAAAAAAAGAGAGATGGATGGTTTATCCTACCCCTGAGTATTATTTTTTGCTTATATATATAGTATATAACTCTTGCATATTTATAGGGAACCTCCCCTTGATGAGAGGAGAGATTTGTCCCCTTTTGATGTAGTAAACTTGCACATCTGGGTGACCAATCTCCCTATGCTATGGTTGAAGAGACCTATTTTTCTCATTAGTTAGCTGGTGACAAAATATTCACCCAACAGTTTTTGGTGACTCTGCTGGGGATGTTACGTGCAATCTAAAGCCTCAAGTTTCAAATTGAAGCAGTCCCTACCCTTATCCATTATAGAATCTGACGACTCCATTTTGTGTCTTAAGCATTATCATTATAACCTTACCATCTCCTTCCACCTCCACACCAACTGGGATAGAATGTGTAGTTTGAAGCCTCAAGCTTCAAGCTGAAGCAGTGCTAGTTCTTTTCCATTTTTATTTTTACACTCTGGCAGATCCAAGGTATATGTGAAGCTAAAGGGATAAAGGTATTGTTGACCCTGTATTCAAGTTGGTACAACAAAGTAATTTTGATCTATTTCCTTCACCATCTCGCCTCCAATGAACCAGGAGCTTTCCTCTTACTAAAATTAAGTCTCCATTACCGAGCAAAGCCTCCATTTTCACTATTAATAAAGCTTTGTCAATACGTACCCCTCTAAGATTTGTTATTCCACCTTTCCATAGTCATACAATGGCAGTTCAAGGTCCTTGGGGTAACTATTTTGGCCCACTCAATTTAACTCCACCTCTACATGAGCTACCACGTAGTTCAAGAAAAAATTTCCCTAAGTTTTATGGTGATGGGAAGGTTCATTCTGATAAACATATTGCAACCTTCAGCATAGCCTATGGCAAAAAGGTGTGGAGTATGAGGATGTAGCAATCAGGTTGTTCGTGGAAACTTTGCAAGGTGCTGCTGCAAACTAGTTCTATCATCTGTAGGCCTAGACTGTGACTGACTGGAACACTCTCAAAGCCAAATTTGAAGCTAGATTCAAGCCTACAGAAGATGCACATGCCTTATTGGCTATACTCACATAAATGAAGAAGGAGCCTCATGAACTGATGAAGGATTTCATAGCCATGTTTGACAAACTGAGGAATAATATTCTTACAATTTTTAGGCAACACTTGAAAACATCAAATGTTTCTTCATCAACTCTCAGTTGCATGAAGTAAGTTTTCTGCTGAGATGTGCTAGCTAAATAGACCTTGCTAAAGCTTAGGATTTTGCCACTAAGGTGAAAGATGACCTTATCTTGGGAGGAAAGATAAGGAGAGATCCTAATAGAGGTAAATCTTCTTCATCTTCTAAATATCCATCTATAGGTACCACTAATCCAATGGTGCAGAAGCTGGCAAATGAGTTGCTATCTCTCAAGAAGTAAATGGCATAAGGGATATCTTCAGCTCTTTCATATAGAGATATGCCAAGGAAGACATTCCCCAATCAGACATACCAAGGTAATGCTGCCAAAAATCAAGGACATCCAAATCATCTTCCTCCCCCATAGGAAAAACTTGCCATTGAAGCACCCCCAACCAATTCAGTAGTTGGATATCTCAAAATAGAATCTAATTTCTCTTTCTAAGCTAAATTGAATGAAGAAAATGATGCTAATCTCTTCACTGAGGAAGAAGAAGAATTAGCTAGCGACTCCAACGTTGGTTTCTTGAATTACTAGGATGAACCTAGAGGTAAAGGTGAAGCAGTTGATGGATCATATGTTGTATTCACCTGGTCCAAGAATCAGTCAACCCAACCATCTAATAAGGAGAAAGTAGAGGAATGATCTCAACCATTAATTTCAATTGCTAAATGGGGAACCACTCTACCTTCCAGCCAAAGGACCCAGTGATTGCAAGAAAGGTAAGTACATCAAACATCTCTACACCTTCTACTTCAACTTCACAAACCAGTCCTCCCCCTCCCAAAAAAACAAAAGAATTAACTCCCTTCCTCTGTTCCTAGTCCATTTCAGCCATTTGACATAATCGACCATGTCAAGAAGACCAAAATTCAAATGTCTAAATTTGAATTCTTGTAATCCAATCCTGAGCAGTTGGACAGGTTAGTTCAGTGTATGAAGAATAAAGCCATCACTATAGGACAAGATGTTAAAAAAGTAATTCATGATCCCCCAAGGAACATGTCCATCCTAAACAATCTTGTCATTACTCTTCCAGCTGCCCCTGGGAAAATAGAGCCTTTCTATGTTTCCCTATCGATAAGTGGTCACAAACTGAGAAATTACATCATAGACTCAGGTGCATTTGAAAATGTCATGCCTGCCAAAGTGGTAGAATCTCTTGGACTCACGCTAACCAAAGCCTTTGGGAGATGTTTCTCCATGGAGAACAAATAAGTACCTCTGCTGGGACAAATCAAGGATGCCCAATTTGCATTTGCAACATTTCTAGACAAAAGAATCAAGATGATAGTCCTGGTGATTGATGTTCTAGCCTCATACATCATTCTTTTGGGGTGAAATTTCTATAAGGATGTTGGTGGAGAATTGAGCATGGACCTATTTGAAGCGAGGATTTTCGTCAAAGGCATAATGCAGAGGTTGCTTCCTAAAAAAAATATTAAAATATGTTGTCACTCAGACATCAACGCCTAAAGTTCAAATTCTGTTTGAATCTTCAGGCATAGGTAATTACTTCTTAACCACAGATGATATTCATATTTTAGCAGATGAAAGTCCTGTAGGTGACGATCCAAGAATCAACTTAGATGAGACATCAAAAGAATTGGTAGGGTGCAATATAGATGAAAAAGAATTCCCCCTTCCAAGCAAGGAGAAATCTAAGGAAAGATCAATTTTCGATGATGTTTGGATCCTAGAATTCAATGGCAGTAATTATTCTACCAGCTCATGGGCTGGGATTGTGTTGATATCTCCTTAAGGAGATATTTTTTCTTCTTCATATAAGTTGTAGTTCAATAACACCAACACAACTAAGTACGAATCTCTATTGCTTGGATTGAAGGCTGCTTGAGATAAAGGCATTAAACTCCTTCATGCCAAAGGAGATTCTGAATTGGTGGTTTATCAGGTAAGAAACCTGTATCAAACCAAAAATGAGAGATTATGCCATTATCATAATCTAGTCTAGGATTAAATTAAAAGATTTGATGCTTTTAGCATCTCTACCATACCCAAAGAATTCAATAACTGAGCTGATGCACTGGCTGTTTCAACAACTCTCTTAGTTTCTCACCTAGACTTCAAGGGGTAGTTACACTATCGAATTGGTCTTTTGACCAAGTGTGCCTGATAATTCCAATCATTGTCAAGTGTTCAATGGCAACAACTAAATCATCACCTTTCTGGAATAAAAAGATAGCTTTAAATAGCTTCACTTTGAAGGCAATAAGCTCCAGAAACTTGAATTAGCTCATAAAATAAATTCAGATGGAGGTGAAGAATTCCTACAGCTAAAAAGGAATAAAATTCCCAAAGGATTGGTTTCTCTTGAGAAACTATTTGACAAGCACGACAGGTTCATCAAAAAACAACAAATAGATTCAAACTCCTCCCAAGGGCTTGATCAGATAAATTTAGGTACCAAGGAAAATCCCAAGATGGTGAACATTGGGAAGTGTTGTACTCCAGAGGAGAAACTCAAATTTACTAACCTGCTTCACCATTACATGGATGTTTTGGCATACTCTTATGATGATCTGAAGTAACTCAGGCCTGAGGAAATTCACCATGAAATTCCTCTCAAGGATGATTCGATGCCTTACAAGCAGAAATCTCGGTAGTATAATCCAAAGATATCAGGTACTATTTTGTCTGAGATACAAAAAATGTTGAATGCTAGGATAATTTTCCCAATTCATCATTCCACATGGATTGCCAACATAGTCCCTATGAGGAAGAAGAATGGCAAAATTTGCATCTATGTGGATTTTAGGAATCTGAATCAATCATCTTTAAAGGATAACTATCCTTTTCCCATCATGGATCAAGTGCTTCAGACAGTGACCAGCTCAGAGATGTTATCAATGCTAGATGGTTTCTCAGGATATAATCAAGTTGAAGTTGGTGAAGTAGACCAACACAAGACTACCTTTGCCACACCTTGGGGCACCTTTGCTCATCGAAGAATGCCATTTGGCCTGATAAATGTTATTGCCACTTTCTAGAGAGTAATGGACCTTGATTTCAAAGATGAAATGGGTAAATTTATTTTGGTATACCTTGATGACTTGATCATCTTTTCAAAGCATCGCTTTGAACATGTACACCATTTGCAACAAGTGCTGGAACGCTGCCACCAAAATGGCATTTCTCTTAACCCTAAGAGGTCTATTTTTGGAGTGATAGAAGGGAAGCTTCTTAGACACATTGTATCTTGAGAAGGCATAAAGATTGACTCAGAGAGAGTCAAATCCATTCAGGAGCTTACTCTACCCACAAGTAAGACTATAGTTCATTCTTTCTTCGAAAAGGTGAATTTTTTATGAAGATTCATTCCTGAGTTTGCTGAGAAGACTCATCATATTATGGATATGATGAAAGGAAAGGCCACTTTCAGCTGGACTGAAGAAGGCAAATTGGCATTTTGAGATATCAAGACAGCCATTGCCCATGCCCCAATTTTGGTTTGTCTAGATTATACCAAGGATTTCATAATGTACAGTTATGCTTCTGAGCACACACTTTCAGAAATTTTGGTTCAACAAAATGAAGAAGGTGTGGAATCCCCCATATCCTTCATGAGCTATCCTCTTAAAGCTCATGAGCTAAAGTATTCAAACATGGAGAAGCATGCCTATGTAGTGGTCAAGGCAGTAAAGCATTTTTGCTTTTACATTCTATATTTCCACACTACCACCCTCGTTCCTGATACCACAATTAAATCCATATTAACTCAGCAGGAATTTGGAACCAAAAATGGGGAATTAGTTTGTAAAAAGCTAGGAGTTTGATTTAGTTATCAAACTAATGAAGCTGGTATGAGATAGGGGCCTTTGTCAATTGATTCTTGAGAATAGACTCAAAGAAGCAGGGCATGAAGAAAAAGAAGTGGAAGACATGCCAACAGTCCTCTTTGTCTCCACCATAAATGAGTGGTATTCAAGCATAGCTCATTTCTTTACTTACGGTGAGTGTCCTACCCACCTATCTCATAAAGAAAGGAGGACTGTTAGACTAATAGCTGCCAATTTTGTCCTCTAGGACAATGGCCTGTACAAGAGGAGCCTTGATGGAGTGTTCCTTCACTGCGTGGATAAGGAATAACAGAACCAACTTTTGAAGTCCTTTCATAATTTGCCTTGTGGAGGACATTTTTCTACTCCTGTAACTGCCCACAAGGTTCTACGAGCTAGGTATTATTGGCCTACTCTTTTTCAAGATGCATACAAGTGGGTAAGGAAATGCGAACTATGCCAACAGTTCATGGGAAGACCCAAATTGGCTGTATTGCCTCTCAAGCTAGTAGTAATAGAAGAGCCATTTCAGTAATGGGGAATTGATTTCATTGGTGTTGTAAACCCATCTTCGAACGCTGGACATGATTATGTCTTCACAGCCACAAATTACTTCACCAAGTGGGTGGAAGTTATTCCAGCCAAGCATGCCACTTCAAAAGTAGTATGCAATTTCCTCAATTGGGGTCCCAACCAAGATTGTCACAGATAATGCAGCTTGTTTCACTTCTTATGAGATTATTCAGTTCTATTTTTATTATGGGATCACCCTCTCCCACTCTTTTGATTATTTTCCACAAGGGAATAGCCAAGCTGAATCAAGCAACAAAAACCTAGTGACCATCATTAGGAAGTTGGTAGATGACAACCAATGAACCTGGCACAAAGCATTATTTGATGCTTTATAGGTAGATAGAATTACACCAAAAAGGGAAATTAGTATGTCTCCTTTCCAACTTCTTTATGGGCTCAATGCAAAGATACCAATCACCCTAGAATTTGCTAGCTTTAAAATTGGCTAAGGTAATTGAAGATCAAACATATGGAAGCTCCATTAATAAGAGGATCATGTACTTGACTGAGCTGGATGAGCAGAGAACTATTGTGGTGGACCGAATCGCTGCACATCAAAGTTTGGTGAAGAAGCTATTCGATAAGAAAGCAAAAGCCCATAATTTTTAGATTGGTGATCAAGTTCTATTATGGGATAAGAGAAGAGAACCAAAGGGAATTCATGGGAAATTTGATTCCCTATGGAGAGGCCATTTACTATTCATTAGCTCGATGGTGAAAATAGTTTCTTGCTGAAATATCAAGATGGTACACCCTTTTCATTATCTCATAGTGGGCAACATTTGAAGCACTTCAATCCATGAAGTATCAGATAAGATCAACTTGTACATATGTATATTTGTATAGTCTTTAGTTCTATTTTTGAGCTTTCATTTTTGTTTTTGTCACCTTTCTTTTTGGGTAGCATGACTCTATAGCCCAATGGCATAATTGAAGGCACTGGAGATTTTGGTTTCTACTCCTCTCAGCTGTTTCAAGTTTTTAATTGAAGGAAATTCCCCAACTGGAGCCAGTTGTTGTCCCCAAAAAAAATGTCACTCATTTTTGGGACAACATATGAACTATTTTAGCCTTGCAAGACCAAAATTGTCTCTTCCCTTTTCAAAAATTATTCTGAGCATTTGAATTCTTCATTATTCAAGTTTTTTTAGATATCTACAAACTCTACAGGCTTAAATCTATGGACTCAGTTCTATAGACTTCACAGGATGGAATCTACATACTCATTTCTATGAACTCCACCAATTTTATGAACTCATTTCTATAGACTCTGCAGGTTCATTTATATGGACTCTACAGATTCAAATCTACAAAATCTACAGGAAAGAAAAAGATCTCAACACTTAGCCATTTTTTCTATCGAGAAGTTCAAAAGATTATCTTTGAAGGCCCCAAAGAGCAAGTTCCCTCTGGGAAAGATCAAACCTCAAAGTGAAGTGGAAGCTACCAAGTGTCATTTGTCGAGACATAGTTGCTAGTAAGTTTCAAAGCAGTGGAATGTGCCATGGGTCATCTGCAAAACTTGACAGAGGCTGCCAAGTGTCAATAACCATAGTTTCTTCCTTGTGTCCTGTTATGACTCAGCAGATCGTGACAAATGTCTGCATCTGTGCTTCAAGTTTCTATAAGCTTCATAGCTTCTTTCAATAAGCTCCCCTTTGAGTCTCATGGAAGGTGCCAAGTGGAAAATGTGGAAGGTTTCTATGTGCTTTTCTCAAAGCTATGGAAGTCACCACGTGTCCCTTAGAAAGCTCAACAAAAGCTGCCAAGTGTCAAACTCTATAGTTCCTTCCTTTTGTTTCATTATTTGAGTTAGGACTGTGGTGGGCCCTAATAAGTTTCTAAAGTGTAGTGGAAGCTTCCAAGTGTCGTCTATCTGGACTCAGTTTCTAATAATTTTCAAAGCAGTGGAACATCTCACGTGTCCTGTTCTAGCTCAGTGGAGTGCGACAAGTGTCTACATCCATGTCTCAGGTTTCTAATAAGTTTCAAAGCTTATTTCAATAGGCTTCTCTTAGAGTCCTGTGGAGGGCACCAAGTGGTGACAGTGGAAGGTTGTAATACATTTTTATATAAAGTAGTGGAAGACACCACGTGTCCCTTAAAAAGCTCAGTGGAAGCTGACAAGTGTCAACATCCACAACTTCTTCCTTTTATGTTGTAAGGACTATGGTGGGCCCCGATTGAGGTGCTAAGGTCAAGCAAAGTGTGCCAAGTGTCTGTGTCCACATGGATCCAAAAGAGTCTTGAATGTTTCTACAGTGTTTCTAGGAGCTCAACGGAAGCCACCACATGTCATCTTCCCTAAGACTTTCAAAAGGGGTCTAGAGCTTCTATAAGTTAAGTGGATGCTGCCAAGTGTCCTCACCTATTTCATAGTGGAAGGCACCATGTGTCATTTTTAAGATCAGTGGGAAGCGGCCAAAGCAATCGAGAAAGACATGAAGGAACTACTAAGGAGGATGGCAAGCCTGCAGCTATCAAATTCAGGGCAACCAAATAGCTGGTGGCTTTCAAACAATGATGGACCTGAACACGTCAAATTTGTGGCAATGAAACAACTATTGATCTTTACAAGCTTAAACATGGACCCAAAGGCATTCAGAGACCTGTAGGGTGAAAAGAAGAACCGCCAAGAGGAGGAACCAAAAGAAATAGAAAAGCACAAAATACAGCCATGAAAGAGGGAATGATGGAAAAAGATAAAAAATATCCACACATGAGATGTGTTTCTAGAAGGTGAAGCAGCCCACCAGGTTGACATCAGAGAGCACAAATATTCAATGGCTCAGCCTTTTTTTTGCATTGAGTAGAGCAAATAGCTGTGCACACATCAGAAAACACATCAAGTGGCCCATATTAAAAATTGACTCTCAATTCCAGCATAGCCCATGGACAAAATTTAAAATGCGTTAAAGGCATTGAATGTATCATAAGCCATTTTTGTGAAACAAAGTGCCCAAGTCTTTCTTGGAGCACTATATATTGGACTCTCTCTTATTGTTTTAAGGAGATCTCTCGCTGTTATCAAAAACAAAACTCTACCCAAATTGAAAGGCATTACTGAGACTTTGAGCTTAGATTATTGATCATATTTCATTATTTGAATAAGAAAAAAGTGACTTTTTAGACTTTGTGTTGAAATAGCTTGGTTGTTGGGGAAATTGTTCTTATGTCTATTTCCTTAATACATTTTTTGTCCATTTGATTAAATAAGTAGAATTAGTGAAAATAATAAAAAAGGTGTCCTAAAGCCAACTATGGAGAGACTTTGTGCCCCCAAAATTGACTTTAGTGTGTTTTCTTTCTATTCTTGTGTAAAGGATCTTGGGATGACTTTGTGCCCTCATTATCCTTCATATTCTATTTTTATGTAAAGAACCTTGGGACGACTTTGTGCCCTCATTATCCGTCATATCTCTCTATTAGGCAGTTGAGGTGGAGACTTTGTGCTACATTTCAGTCTACTGGTTACTATGCCTTTGGTTACCAGTTACTTGTCACTATCTGAAAGAACTCCTATTGTTTCCTGCAAGATCACTTCTGAAAGAAGATAAGTGCCTTCAGCATTTTCACCAAGATTTTCTTCTCTATTTGTTAACATCATCTTTGAAAAAAGAGAGATGGATGGTTTATCCTACCCCTAAGTGTTATTTTTTTATTATATATATATAGTATATAACTCTTGCATATTTATAGGGAACCTCCCCTTCATGAGAGGAGAGATTTGTCCCCTTTTGATGTAGTAAACCTGCACATCTAGGTGACCAATCTCCCTATGATGTGGTTGAAGAGACCTATTTTGCTCATCAGTTCCCTGGTGACAAAATATTCACCCAATAATGTGTTGCACCCTCTCCCTAGAAACAAAAATAAATACACATGAACATAAAATTTATATATCTTATACCAAAAATAAATGTGATAATCAACTAGTACATACAAATCTTATTAACATTCAAAATGATGTAATTTCTCCTTAGAAAACTTTGTGTTATATGAATAATACTATATGCAATGTTTCCAAATTATGTAACGATGTTGTCTCAAAATGAAATTATATTAATTATGATTCTCTCATACCTATGTTTCAAGTAGATCCTAAATTACAACCTATGATTGTAACTTCTCAAACCACTACTATTACTACTAGCCATATTATGCCCATGTTGAATTCTATAGGAGAACTTCCAAAGAAAGTATCAAATATTAATATTTAATTATTATTATGTCATGCTAATATTATATATAATATCATTAAATATAAAAATATTACACAAAATTTATCCAAGTGTCCTTATACAAAAGAGTTTGTCAATCCTATGCTTCCTTTATTTGATGGTCATGGAGACGCTACTAATCACTTAACACAATACATACATTCCTTTGGTCATTGGGACAAGGAAAAACACATATTATTAAAATATTTACATCAAATTATAACATGGTATAATAATCTTGGGATTAGTTTTATAGTCTTCCTAATGGTTCTTTACCTAATTTTAAAAGATTGGAAGACCTATTCTTATCAAATTATCACGAGCATGAAATGCCTAAATTAACATTAAAATATTTACAAGGATTAAATCAAAGTCATGATGACTTTATTGGTTCTTACATTATATTATTCAATAATGCTTCACACTCTTTGAAATATCAATCCTTAAATTTGGAAATACAATTCATATTCAAGAACATTGCACAATCCTTCCAATTATTTTTAAAAATTATTTATATATATATATATATATATATTAATGTTAATAATACAAGTGAATTAATACCAACTTCACTAATTTGAAAATTTATGACTCAAAATGTGGAAACCAATGCATATTATTTAAAAGGAAAAAGTATTATCAAGGATTCCTACAAAAAACAATTGATAAAATAGGTTCATAAGAAATCACCTATTATTTCTCCTCCAAAAAAGGTTCGAAACAAAGAAAAATAAATAAAGTGTTTTGATCAACATGCCCCATTTTTAAAAATTAAAATAGGGATCAATTTGTTCTATAAGTATTATATACTTGGTCCCCATAAAGACATAAATTAATTTTGGAACCTAAAATATAAGCCTAGGTTTAGATAAATCATTTTTTATGTTTCATTAATTATGGATTGAGATCATGATTAAGGTTAGTTCCAAAGGTTAATGTTTTCATTACATAAATTTATTTAAGCAACCTATATAAATTTTGACTACCAAGTTTATCAGGGTTTTAGACTTCACAAATCATATCCACTTATAGCTCAGCATTGAAATGAGAACTGTCACTTTCTCATCAAAATATAATAGAATACTAATGTATATTTAGTAAATTAAGTTTAAAATAATTTATATAAGTCTACTACACAATATTAATCCATGCATCACCATCTCAATTTGTCACAAGTCTTTGATATAAAATATAAGTCATGAAACAAGTGATAGAGCAACTAAGCAAGATTTATCAAAGTGTCTTCATCTCACCTCATATTAAATCTTATTTAAAAGTATTACATCATGAAAACCAAACAATATATGAATAAGTGATATTTATCCACATTTCATCATTTCAATTTATCTTATACTTCAACTCAAAGGCCAAATTACTAAGATAGGTGACTGGATAACTAAATGTGACCATGCCATGTATCATCATATCGCTGCCTATAATCATGTAGAAAAATTGATAGAATTTAAATATGTAGACTAAAAAATAAAGTGATGGATTTACATGTGTCATCCCTTTAATTATCAACTAAAACATGTCACTCATATATTATTTCCATGAACACAGTGAACTACCACATGCCATACCATGCGTCATCACCTCATTGCTCTATACACTGACAAAATTTAGTGGAAAATTCAAAGGTAAATTCTAATGAATAAGAGAAATGATTCCACATGTACCATTAAAACATAATAAAATTCCACATATTATTATGAATATAGTCAGCTAAGAATAATAAATATAATGTAGATCATGACCAAGTGATATCAAAACAACTATAAAAGACAAACGTGCACATTTAATCTTAAAGGGATGACTAAGCTACCAAAACTAGCGATAAAGTGTCATGTGTAAAAAAAAACCCTATAAAATTATATGCCATAAAATTAAATTCAAATTAGAAACACAATTGGCAAAGACTATTAGTTTTCAACTAATCCTCACAAATGTAGGATTCAAGCAATTTATTCACCTCTAGAAAATGGGCTATATTATATGTTACCAATCAAATAGAATTACATTTTATAATATAATAAATTGGAAATTATTATCCATAACTCTATAAAAAATAAAATCCCTAATTTTCAAGACAATCATATATCTCTTTAAGAATGATAATGAAGGTTGATAACTAAGAACCAACTTCCTTAATGTTTTGTTTTAGGACTTGTGTTATATAAAATTAGAAATAACAATTTTACAAGTTAGGAACCATGGAGATAATACATAGCTCCTAAAATATCTTAATATACAAAAACACATCATAATGGTAAAAATAAGTAATTTAAATGCAAATACACAATGATATACATAAAATACATTTGAAATTACAATCAAGTTTACCTTCCTTGAGAAGTTTCAGATGAGCCCAAATGACAATGGATAAACTTGGTAATTTATTAATATGTTGGATTGCCTTAACAATATCTCAATATAGTTTTAGAAAAGGTGTTGAAGGATGCAAGGTTGTAGCATAAGATTATTAGTTTATTAGTTGCCAGTCGCATGAGAGTGAAGGTGTTTATATAGAAGTTGGTGGAGGAGATCAATGGATAGAAAATGATGTGAGGATGAGTAACTATAACTGTGAATTAAAAATTTATAAATTTTTATAGATAAGAATGGGTGAGGGGTTCTAGAGAGATTAGAGATTTATATATCTCATTAGGAGTAATTAATAAAGGTTAGATGTGGATTAAGGAGAGGATTTGTAGCAACCATGATAGAGGTCATTGGTGGTAAGTGAGGGAAGAATTTTAAATTCCTAAATATTGTGTAATATTAATTAGAATATGAATGATGTGATAATAGGGTGATAACAAGATGAATAATTGACATGGGATGAGGTTTAAGGTTGATGTGATGTATGAAATGTTATAGGGATGTTAGTATAATATTAGTAATGATGTTAATTTGTGATTAATACTAGAAATTAATAGTGGATGATAGACTGGGTTAATTTTAGGTGTATAAATTTCCCCCTTTTTAAAAGGGAATTTAAATAAGATGAAGTAGTGGTGTTTTAAATAATAATATGGTTGAAAAAGTTAGGATGAGTGTTAGTAAGTCAATGAGAGATGATGCCCCCTCAAGTGGTCATGTAAAAAGGAACGAGATTGATGGCCAGTCAAAAGAAAATGAGGGGTGGGTTGTGTGAAGAGAAGAGAGAGGGGTTCGGTTAGATGAGATAGGAAAGACAAATATGATTTGGAATGGTGAATGTGATTGAATTCATGTGAGGTTGGTAATTTATGAGATATAATATGATTAAGACTTGAAAATTGGTGATGCCTCTAGCAAATATGTTTGTGAGTGAGAAAAGTTACAACCTTGGATGTTCGCAAAGAGAAGGGGAATATTTAAAATGGGATGAGTTAGACAATTAAATCCATAAGCTTTGGACATTTATCAGGTAAGGATGCATGCCTGAGCGAGCTATGAGATTACATTGGATGATTGATTGATATTATGTCATGGATTTTGGACATATCCTAGGCAAGGATGCATGATAAGGAGAGTTTCGAGTATGGATTTGAAGGATCAAAGGACTATTATTCATAGTCTTTAGATATATCTTAGGCAAGGGTACATCCTAGGGAGAGCCATAAAGTTGGATTTATGGGGACTTACTTATCCCAAAACGATTGAATTGATTGCTTGATTAAGTAACCATATGATTTATTTCCTAAAGTGATATTGTATGCACAAGAGTGGAATTAGTAGGCTAAGATGTGATCAATTAATTGTAGCTCAAAAAATTGGACTTAGTATGAAACAATTATGATAGAATGGGAAGAAGGTGAGAATAATTTGAGTCGATAATAGATGGAAGAAAATAATGGTTTAATATGGTTGAGCTATCCTTAGACATCCCATGTGACCAAACACTACCTACACAGTTCTTAGTTATATCAGGCTGATGTAGTTCTCCTGAAATGGGAATACGAATGTGATAAGAGGATGAGAAAATGACCCAAAGTTACCCTAAGAAGATTAACTAGGATAGTGATGGAAAATATGTTAATGATAAGAGTTATAATTATGGATGTGAAATGTAATTTAGGTTAGTAATTTATTAGGAATATGGATGGGGTAGAAATAGGGACAAAGATTATGGCTTGTGAGATGAAGATTGGGAGAAAATGGAGAAATGGGATGAAATGATGATCAAAAGGGATAAAATGAGGTGAATGAGGGTGTTAAATATAAGGGAGTAAGGGTAATAACTATTCATTGTCACCCTACCTCTTTATGAATTTGTGCTCTAGTTTAATGTGATAGAGATGCATAGATATGGATCACATTTTGCACCATTACCATTGAGGAGAGAGAGAGTTTGAGAGTTTTAAAAACCTGAGAACCATGGGGATCCAGTGAGTACCTTAATTTGTGTAATTTTTAAAAATTAATAAAATTAATTAGGGTTAAAAATAATACAAATGTGAAATGACTATGAGGAGTGGTTTCCATCATAGTGATTTTGATACCATGAAACACAACTTCATGGTCTCAAAACATGATTTCATGATGGAAAGTTGTGAATTTATGAAAATGTTAAGAAGTTTAGTGGATTCATTAGGAATGTGGATTCACATTTATGCTAGTGGATTCTTGATCGACAAACATGGATTTGAAAATTTTGAAGTAGATTCAAAATTGGATCAAATGCAAATTCATGTTTTTTAAAAAGTGGATTTATCATTCATGTAGTAGATTTGTTATTAATAAATTGGATTAATTAAAAGGTGAAACAAAAACCCACTTTTATGTAAATTTATATTCACTTGGGAAATAGTGAATTCATTATCAAAAAGTGATTTCAGTTTTAGTTAGAAAGCAAATCCATGAATGGTTAAAAAGTGATTTTGACTTTATAAGAAGAGATTTAGCATGAGAAGAAACAATTTTGATATAAATATATGGTTGGTAATAAATGAGAGAATGTATAAGGAAATAAAGATGATAGATAAGTGTTAGATGATTGGTTAGGCAAGCTAGTAAAGTAAATATACTAACAACCTAATTTGTGATGATTGGATGAGAGGTTACCCATTATCGCATCTTGAGGTTGATGATAGATGGTGTTACAATAAGTAAATGAGATGAAATATTTTGATTACAATGTAATAGAGCTAATGGGTATTTACCACATAATGTGGATGCCTATGATTAAGACAAACAAAGCCTTTATCACAAATCTACTGGAGAGGTGACACAATTAGATTAGTACATTTCTCTTTGTGACTTGGGAGATGATGGTGATGCTCAAGGATGTCTGACTAATCTCCTAAATTCCTATTAGAGGAGATAATTTATACTAGTATTTAGGGGATTATATGGTGATGATGTGACATTTATCAGTGAATTTGAGGGTGTACCTATATAGGGGTTAGTTAGACATAGACCAATGTTGTCAAGTGGGACCATTAAATTACCTTGACACATATTTGTATTATTAGCAACATATTAATACCTAACAAGAGAAAATGATTATTCCCTATCAACCTAGGGTATGTGATAGTAGACATGGTGGAGCTAAGATGAGTATTATCATGGGGTTTGATAGTATTAGTAAAATTTTATGGGGACATAAATTTAACTACTTATAGGTAAGGTATGATCATTGGTGAAACCACTCTCCTATAGATCTAGGTGTGGGAGCACATAGATATCAAATGACCAATAAGGACACAATATTAGAAGGATATAGATGATATTTTTTTGGATTATGGTAAAAGCAGGTTTTGAAGGGACCCCAAAACCCTATACAACAAAAGAAGATAAACCTTAAAGCCCAGAGAAGTTCAAAACACCAAAACAGGTACAAACCGAACCAGGTAAACAAGAACCTGAAAACAGCAGAAAAGACCAAATGTTTCCGCTGACACTACACGGAACGTACCATCAAAAGATAGGAACAACATCCTATAACCTTCAAAAAATAATTAATTACCTTTTACACGAATGAAGGTTCATATCTAGAGGGGGACCAAAGGCTTAGACTTCTTCCTCTTCACAATGGTCCATCCATCCTCTACCTTAGCTGCCTCTGTCATCCACACCTCAGGTAACAGTGGTTCATTAAGCCCAATGGATACAGATGACTCATCAATATCCTTATGAACACCAACCAAAATCTGGCACCTAGGTTGATCCTCCAAAACAGGGGGAGAAGCCAAAGCCTCCACGACCACTGGCTTTGAAAGATCTTTAATCTTAGTCACCACAGGACCATCTATGGAATCTTTTACCAGCGGCTCCTCCTCAATCATCGGATCAGAGTGAATGCTTTCTTCATTCTCAGAAATAGCCAGATCTTCCATAGGTTGATTAGCTATATAGTGTTCTGAGGAAGCATTGGCCCACCAAGAATGTCGTCTTCTGGACTTTGTAATCCCTGTCAAACAATGAGCTGCCAGATGACCCATTTGGTGGCATCTTCTACACCGAAAAGGTACACCCTCAAAATCCAACACTTGTGTCCAAGTTCCCCTTGGGGAGTCCAGGCAAATCTCCTCTGGTAGACCTTTTGAAACATCCATTTCAGCCATAAAGCGAGCACAGGTCGAATGGTAACCTAACAATGTATTTTTATCCATAAACAAATAGTCTCCTATTGCATTCCCGATAGTTTCAAAGACCGGTTCATGCCAAAGATGTATTGGTAGATTTGGTAACCGAACCCATATCGAAACCTTGTTAAAGGATTCCGTAAGCGGATTAAAATCCTTATGCCACCGTTTGGCCATGAGAGGAAATTAGCCCTGCCATAAAAAGTCACTGTTACTCAATATTATCCTCCTGTCCTCAGGGCTTTGGAAGACAGCAATAAAGAATCCTTTTACATAGGGGAAGATTTCAACACTGTCTTCAATAAGTGGCAACCAATTCTTGGATATCCATCCATGTAGATCAACCAGTGAGGGCCAAAAACCTCGAAAATGAAAAATAGCAGCTTGAGAGGAAAAAACTTCTATCCTTTCAAGGATTCCATCAACTATTTCCAGATCTAGATTTACCCTAATGGGTTTTAGAGTGCTTACTGGCAATGCAGGGGATGGCCCAGATAATGCACGAGGCACAAAATCGTGTAGATTCGCTTCGAATGCAGCCACATCTGTGAAAGATCTTCCCCCTGCTTCATACCCTGACCCAGTAGCGTTGGCAGAATGCCCAGCCGAAATCCTTCCGCCTCTCGCAGGAGCAGTCTCTTTAGGGTTTAGAACCCTCTCCTTGCATACTGATTCAGAGACCGTGACTGATTTAGGGGCCGTTGCCGCTTCGGCCACCCGACAGTCGTTCCCCAATTTCAAATTGTCATTCTGCGCGTGCATTGGAAGCGGCATGATATAGATGATATTGTTATGTATAGATGGGATATTGTGATGGGTGTGCATAAAGGGCATATATATGACATGTTATTTTATAGATGAACATTAGATGATATGAATATAGATTAGGTTTCTTGTATCTCATACAAGAATATATATGGGGATGGGAAGATGGTGTAGATTATATGGGATTAAAAATTATAGAGTATTATATTTTAGTCTAACATGATATTATAGTAGAATGATACTAGACAGATAGGGTTATTTGATAGTTCAAGATATAATAGGAAGTACCATAGGGGAATTATATTTTCTCTTAGGTGACTGGAGGGAGGGGACTATTGGGGGATGATAGTGTCTAGTTCTATAGAAATAACCAATATTGATGCACTGGTATTTTTACCTTAGGTAATAGGGTTTTTTGATATGTAGTGGATGTAGAGAGCCCTAGTCAAATTGACACATCTATTTGGATGGGCATAGAGACTAGAGGATATGATAAAAGATGTGATACAAGATTTATGATGTAGATGGTGAATTTAAGAGATATCAGAGAACCATATCAAGTTTAGGAGATATGTAGATTGAAATGAAAGAGAGATAAAGGTACAAGTAGCACATTTTGCCTAACTAGGGGATGGGGGAGGAGACTAGATTCTTATTTCTTAGATAGTGTGGCCAAGGAGAGATGGATATGGTAATGGGAACCCCACATAGATGGATGTGGATACAAGATGATATATATATATATATATATATATATATATATATATATATATATATATATATATATATATATATATATATATATATATATATATATATATATATAAGAGGATA
This sequence comes from Torreya grandis, assembly GCA_037957365.1. NCBI lineage: Eukaryota > Viridiplantae > Streptophyta > Pinopsida > Cupressales > Taxaceae > Torreya > Torreya grandis. Next base: position 134,616 of record JARHVA010001788.1, read on the forward strand.
GGGAATTAGGAGGCCAGTGAGATGAGTGGTGATAAAAGATGAGGATAGGTGAGGGAGACCTATGGTATGCAAGATCCCAAACACTCTAGAGTATATAGTGCTATATCCTAGAAAGATGGAAATTATGATAGATAGGACATGATTGTATATGATTTATATCCATCAAAAATCAAAGAGGATAGGGTGTAATGACTAAGGATTTGGAAAGACCCTCTCATAATAATGAGATTGGTCCTCTCATACTAATTCAGTAGATGATTAGGATTTGATTAGCCAACTAGAGGAGGATATTATTGATAGGGTGTAGAGATAGATGGTCTTGAATTTTGAGTTTATACCAAAGATAGAGATATTTTAAAAATATACTAGAAGATATCTTCTTTATAGACTAAGAATACTCATTTGATGTCCAAATTACAAATAGTTCAAGTAGAAAGGGATGTTGCACATCAGGGTATGGCATCAGTGGGGATTGCATAACTAGATATGTAGCTGACTAGGGTCAGTGTAGAGATACAATATTTGTGATCATTAAATGATCAAGCTATGCCATCAAGATAGAGGTCTCCATATTAAATGGAGAGTCATCATACAATAGGCTCCTTGAGTTTCAAGGCTTCCACATAATCTATGAATCCATAACCAAGGCCAACACCACCTCTAGATAGTCAGAGCCAAATGTGACCTATTGATGTCCTATGGATTTTGTATTTTTGGCACATGGACATCCATGATGCATGTTTTATATATTTATTTTTGATGTATTCATGGAACACAATTATATATAATGTTTTGATTTGGTATTTGATGTGGGCTCTTGGTGTATATGATGGATTCAGCTTATATGGATATTTATGGATGATTATGGATGATACTATATGTTATGTAATTTTATGGATGTTAATGCTATGATTTTATTAATTTTAGTGTTATGTTGATAGATGAATTCTCCTACTTTTTGAGTTTCATGTCAACTTATTTATCATGTTATGTTGATGTGTTGATGTTAGTTTAGAGGGTGATTTTGATGATGTTATATTATTATGTTATAAAAGTTATTAATGTTAGATGATTATGTGAAATTAATTAGGTAGATGTGATGTTGTATATGAGATGTTATAGATATGGATGATATCAATTTTAATGATATGGTTATGTATGATATTTGATGTTTAATGGATAAATATGTGTGATGTGATGATGTCTCTTGAGCCTTTTATATTGAGATTTTTTTTTTAATGTAGCATTAGTAAATATGCACCATGATATAAGTACAAACACAATGACTTCTTACCATAATTCATAATTAATTGATTCAAAAAAATATAAAGAAAGTGTGTAATTAATATTGAGTTTAATGCACCATTGGTACTTATGAACCAATATGACACCATTACTTCATGCCACTACTCAAAAACATAAGACAATACATTAAAAAAATGAAAAATAACAAACAATATGACATGGAATATATACAAAGACAAATAAAACACATAAATTGGGATTCATACAATGAAAATCTTGCATGAAACAAATCATAAACAACACACATGCATATGTACATGCATAGTGGTGAAACTAGTTATAATTAATCCTTTATCATGTCATCAATCTTAGGGATAATATGATGGGAAAATAATGATTCAACTTAACCTTATGGAATGCTTGCCCCTAGGCCATGATATAAGCCATAGTGTGAGATAATAAAGTTATACACACTGACTTTCTAGGTAGTGATATGAGATGGTCAGATAAAGGGATGTTAGATAAATTGTATAGGATGTAGGTATGAGAGAACTATATGAATAGTGTTTCGAAGAACATAAAAACACAAGAATATTTATAAAAAGTAAATCCATGCTTAGTAACCAAGAGGATATTACTAATAATGATGAAGGATGATAGACAAGGGACAAATGAAAAAGGAAGCTTTAGATGATTCTCCAAGGATATATTGTCACGATTTTTTTATTTCATTGATGTACTTAAATTTAAGAGTCACTGAATTCTAAATATGTTCCAAAAATACTTATTTATTCACACCTTCTAGACCAGAGTCAAACAAGGTGGATATAATGAATGGGAAGGATAAACTAGGATGGATAAAGGGGATTAAGAGGATGAATGACCCAACCTCAATTATATAATATATCTCATGGTATGTTTATATATGAAGGCATTTAATGAGTGATACCTGAGACTAGTTTTCATGGCGGTGCTTATCCAAGGCACCAATGATCTAGTTTTCACCATTAGAACTTTTTTTATTTTTAGGGTTTTTATGGAATATGTACGAACAAAGTTTAAAAAGTAGGGACATGATTTAGGTATATAACCTCTTTAGGTGCATGATGTTCATTATCTCATCCAAATCTTGGCCTTCTTAAGTATCCAATTTATATGATCCTAAATTGAATTTGGTAATGATGACATAAGGCCTGAGCCAATTAGGATTGAACTTTCTCTTCTTCTCATGATCAAAATTTGTATTTATCTAATTTTCATGAAGGACTAGGTCACCAATTTCAAACTCTCATGGTTGAAATTTGTTATTGTATTGATTGAAAAATCAATTTTTATATGAATTCAAGTGATTGAGGGCATTGAGCCTCTTTTCATCAAGGATTTTTTATTCCTAAAGTCATGTAACCCTATATGATTCTTCATTTACAAGGCCTTGTAGGGATATATGTAAAGAGGGTAATTAAACCTTAGTTGGAAAGATAAATTCAAAACCAAAGACTAATGAATATAGATTTGTTCTATTTGGAGTATGTATGTTAGTTTAATAATCCCATAATACAAGATATAATTGTAGATGCCAATCATGACTAGTATCATTGATGATATTTTTGACAATTTTGAATTTTTTTTTATTAGTCACGTATATTTAGCTCTTACCCTAAGCGTGTGGACATTTATGTTGGATCTAGATTTTTTTTGCACAAATATTTGACATATTTATTCTTGAAAGATTTTCCATTGTTAGAGATAATGATAGAAGAGATATCATAATGCAAAATGATATGATTGAGAATGAATTTAGATATTTACTTACTAGTGACATAAGTGAGTGGCATGGATTCCACCTACTTGGTAATATACTTAGTGGTTATAATGATGTGCTTATGGTCATTAAAGGAAGATAGGTTAATCTTGATAATGAGATTGAATCATCATGTAGAAAAAGACCATGGAATAGTAATGGGTTTTAATTCCTCAGATGGATCATGTTTGATATCTCCATGTTTTTGACATGCCATGTGTTTTTTGACATATTAAAAGGCATCATGATCCATAGTCACATCCAATAGTAACCAATTTGGAGGATTTTATTAACTAGAACCATACAACTAGTATGAGCCCTAAAAATGCCATCATGCACTTCTTTGATCGCTAATTGGTCTTCATACCAGTTCAAACATCTCAATAGGGTTATGTCATATCCTAAACAATAAAGCATGCTTCTTAGAAGGATGAACTAAGATGATTTTTGAATGAAGTCTCAACAATGATTTCATATAAGATTGGGTGGAAGGGTATTATCATGAAGGTATTTTTAAATATATTGACACAAGGGAGGATTGGGACTAATGATTTCATGAACATTATCTGACACAAGAACTTGAAGATATAGGATTAGAATTTGTTATACCAAGAACTAATGTTGCTTGTAATATAGAGGCATTTCAAATAGAGAATCAATTGTATCCATCACATGTACATGTTTATTACTGTCCTATGGAACTTGTTCAAATGTGATATACTAAAATTGTGTCTTAATATTGTCAACCATATGTTTATAAAGAAGTAGCCTATCATCCTTTGTTTTAAAATTCTCACTGACCTAGTTGATTATGAGATTTGAATCATCATATAATTGGAGATGTTGTATGTTCCATTGATAATCAAGTTGGATCCATATGATGAACACCTCATATTATTTGATGTTGTTGGTGCACATAAATATTATTCTAAAGGATTTTATAATAAGATCACTTTGAGGCATCAACAAAAGTATAGTAGCTCCTAGCCCATGAGTCACAAAGGATCCATCAAAGTAAAGATTCTGAATGTTTGGGATTTAGAGTTATCATGCTAATAGTATATACCATGTGGTAAATAAGTTGGTAAATGTTTTTATGTAACAACATTATCTTTTAGGAGTTTGGGATATTAATATTAGTTTGTATGTGAATAGTGAGTTATATAACTTACTCATGTATTTAGGTGTAGTGAGATTATTATGGGATTGGGAGTTGGAACGATATCCTAGTTTATAGGAGAAAAATTCACTATATGTATGCATCCATGTTATGAAATAAAAGTGTGTTGATTTGACCAATAGATAAAATATTGTGCTTTGTACATTTATGAACCTTTGGCTCTACCAAATAATGGTGTAACTTCATTATTTGGTATCAGAGCGGGTTCCCTGGACCTCTATGTTATTCTTAATCCTTGTACATCATAGGGTTTTTTTGAGTGTAGACCACATTGACTACTTCTATCAATTGATAGGCTTTTATTTGTCAATAAGTTTCTAGTGCAGACCACTGTAGTTCCTATTAGTATTATATTAAATGTATATACATTTTGATGTTAGTATATATGTTTATATAAAAATAAAAAAAATATAGTTTGTAGTGTTTTACTGTGTGTATATATTACAATTTGTATGATCTATCGTACAAGACCATAATTGTTTTTTGGAATTTGATATAGAGATCTTTTATTCTACCATTTTAGATCAATTAGACAAAGGCCATACATCATCAAAGAGAGTAGATTTATTTTTCATCCATATTTATATTGTAAAACTATTCTACATACATGATTGTTGGTAGACTTCTTTGCATTGGATCTCGAACTGATCATTTAGACTAAACCCTCAAATCATAATATAAAATGAGTTTTACACATCAAGCTCCCTTTGCCAAGTATTATGCAACATTTGGGATTGTAATAACATAGTATCTTCTATCGTTCTGCATCAATCAACTTACCATGGGATCATTACTTTTTTCCTAAATCTAGCATTTCAACATGACATTTAACTTGATGGTTCATGACCTTTTCTAGATGCCTCATCTATAGTCAACATTTCAAACAAACCCTGAATTTTCCCCTACCACTATGCATTACATTGATGTATGCTCATTAGATCTTCCACAACACAACATCCATGATTGCATCCTCGATGGAACAAGCTCCTTTTTCATCATCTTCGATCTCTTCCCAAACAACGACACTCTTCAAACTTCCAAGTCCATATTATAAATCATTCCATCAAAATCTAGAAGGTTTTTAAGTTTTAGTTTTTGGTGTTTTAGGTTTTCTGCCCATGTCCTTTTTTAGGTGGTTTTTTAGTATTAGTGCACAGTTTTTTAGCTTTTAGATTTAGTTTTATTTTATTTTATTAGGTTTATAATATAAGTCACTTTGTTTTTTTTGGTTTTATAAATAATTTATTTATAAATATGTGGTTTTAAAATTTATATATTTTATGATATTTGTTTTTTTATTTGATTTTTAATGAGTTGTTAAGTTTGTAATTTGTGGTATTATTTTATAATATGTTTTATAGTCATTATGTTATATTATTTTTTAATTTTTTAATTCTTTAGTTAAGTCTTGTCTTTTTATAGTTATTTTGTTTTATTTTAAGTTTATTATGTCATATTATATTATCTTTTTGAATAAACATTATATGATGTATGGTCATTAGACTTAGTCTTATTTGTCGATTATTTTTGGTTGTCATTTTTTGAGTTGATTTATTTAGTATAATGTCATTTAATAATCATTTGTAAGTGTCTTGAGTCATTTTTTATTTTTGTTGAAAGTTGTATGTGTCATCATTTAGGCAAGTCCTCTTTTTATCATAAGTTGAAAATAAGCATCGTAAGACATTTTATAATAAATCTCCTATCCAATATAAAAGTTTCATATTATATAATGGATGTATTTTTGGGTGAACCCGACATCTACATGTCAATCTTATGGGAGGGTAAATAATATTTAGTGTTTGAGGTTCCTCTTCCCATGTGACCTCTACGGGAGGGAATGTTTGGAATTTAGAGTTATCATAGTAATTAGTACTTACTGTGTGGTAAATAAGTTGGTAAATGTTGTTATGTAAAAACATTATATTTTATGAGTTTGGATTATTAATAATAGTTTATATGTGAATAGTGAGTTATATAACTAACTCACATATTTTAGGTGTAGTGAGATTATTATTGGATTGGGTGTAAGAACAATATCCTAGTTTATAGGAGAAAATTTAACTATATGTATGCATCTAATTTATGAAATAAAAGTGTGTTGATTTAATAGATAGATAAAATATTGTTCTCTGTACATTTATGAGCCTTGGGTTGAGCCTTTGGATTTTAGAATAAGATCACTTTGAGGCATGACCAAAAGTATAATAACTCCTAACCCATGAGTCATAAATGATCCATCAAAGTAAAGCTTCCAAATGGGTGATTTGTTAGTGGTGAGGATTGATTAATCTAGAAAATTAGTGGTCAATGGATAATCATTAGACATAGAGCTTATACAAACTTATCTACTAAGACTTATCCTTTAATTATCTTTTTATTCATATAATTAATGTTAAATTAACTTATAAGCATGATCCACTTATCCATTCTTCTTGGTAGGTCTGATTTAGACATCAAATACTTTAAAGGGTTGATCTTGGTAATCACCTTAGTATTATTATTTAGCATGTAATTGTGAGGCTTATAAGATGCAAAAATAACTAATAAACATGACTTTTTGATGGGAGAATAACTAAGCTTGTAGGATACCAATGTTCTACTAAGATAATATATGGCCCTTTCTTTTCCCTATTCATCATGCTAAGCTAGGAAAGCTCCCAATGGACATTGAGTTGCTAATATATATAGGAGAAAAGGATATCTTGGCATTGGTGGTGTTAGGACTCATAGATTCACAAGGCATTGCTTTAATTTATAAATTTTTTTTTGACATTCTATGATTTAATGATATTCAGTCCCTTTATTTAAAAGATGAGTAAGTGGTTGACACTTTTCAACCAAATGAAATATAAAATTGAGGATGGATTTGATCTTTCCTTGTAGAATTTTGAGCTACTTGATATTTTGAGGTGGAGGCATTTTTATTATGGATTTGAATTTTACAAATTTATGTCAAATTGATTATGGATTCCTAAGAAAAACATCAAATAATAAAGTTGTTTGCATGCTAATCAAGTATTGTTTAGATTTTAACAATGTAATATAGTATTTTGATAATATATTTCATTTAAGCATGCCCACTAAATATATCAAGTACTAAGTAACTAAGGGATAAAGAAAGTATATCTTATTTTTTATTTTGTTCTAGATTATGGCAATAGTCAAGAGTCATCATAGGCCTATATTGGAGATCTAAAATTTATTCATTCTATATTCTGACTATTTTTTTACCTTTGGATAATTGCATTGATCAGGGATAGTAACATCGACACATATGTCTATATTAGACACTAATATCTAATGAGATATATACATAAGAGTGACTTCAAATTTGGATCAGACCTATGCCACCCCCTATGTAATCTTTCTATGCCTCAACTTATGTTTGCATGTGTGTAAGATCTAGATAATAAGAAACCCTAGTTCCTTTACATTTTACATCTCGTAACTTCATAAAAAAAGTTAGTAACTTGAGTCAAGTTATCCCTCACAACCCTTTTTATTTCTAAGTGTTGCCTATATAGTCAATACTCCTAATAGGGCCTCAGACTCACATGTAATTCTCCCTCATATGCATGCGTGTGTAATTGTAATAGTGAAACTAGATGTTCCTTCTCCTAGTAACCCTTATTAAAATTGATGTAATAATATATATGACCCTTTTGAATGCTTCAGATATTTGATTCAGCATTGTAGTGAAATTTTATAGCTTGAAATGAATAGTACTTTCTTATTAGAGATTTGCCTTATCAAATTGTAAGGTGATATATATACTTTCTTATTTTATGTATATATAAGAACCTTTTAAATTTAAATTATAACAAAGTGACACATGAAAATATGGCCATAAGATGGGTAAATATGGCTAATAAAATAGTCACAAATGAAAGATACATAAAAAGATAAAAAGGATAAGTGTTGATAGTTATGTCAAAGCTGGACACTAACATCAACACTAGTGTCTAGTATAGATGTAAGTGTCAAGGGGATAAAAACATATAGAAAATAAGCACAATGATTAGGGGTCTCTAGAATACATTGGATGAAGATAGATAGACATAGCATGTAGGTCCAAGGGCAAGGTAAATCAAGTCAAATAAGTTAGAACTGAAGAGGTTTATGAGAGACCACATCACTAGATGTCTAATTATTAGTAAAAAGGTGTATACATAGAATACAACTAGAAATATGTGTACTTGTATCAAATAGGTGTCTAAATTCCCTCCCCCACCTTCAATCTATAGTAATGCAATAAAAATAAGAATTAGTAGTTTAAAATAAAAGAAAATGCAAATCATGATGTGGACAACACACCTTGTCTTTGATTGATTTTTTATTGAATATTTCACCTTGAACATTAAATTCAACCAATCATATGCCAAAATCATAAATAAGTGTATATAATCTATATGTAAGCAATAATTAAAATTAGTATATGAAAAGAGCATGGTTACAGTACACCAATCTATGTGTCATGCAGTAAATGGTGCTAGAGTGTTGAAAATTAGTAAAGTAGATAGGGGATTTCAACCTCATTCATCTTATGGATAGGAAGATTAGTGAGTTTACAAGTGGTAAAATGTGTTGAACCATGGTGGTGTTGTACTTGGAGTAGGGAGAGTTGGGAGGTGATCATGGCCCCAATCCAAAATAGGAAGAGTGATGCTTTAGCCATCGAGAGTATCATTTCCTTATGAGCAAAAGTCAAGTGCAAAAGATATGTATATGTATAGCTCAATATAGGGTGAGTGATGTAATCAATTTTACCTAAAAACTTGATGATAATAGATGATTTAATACCTCAAATCACACCAAAAGGAATAACCAATTATTGTAGATGAGTAAGGCTCAATACAATTTGTGAATGCTCGATCATGGTATCATTACATTAGCATATCACTACATAAAAGTTTTCGTGCTATGGTAACAATCCATAATAGAGTTTTGAAAATTTTAAATTGATTTATATTTTTTAATATTAGGCACACATTTGATAGCATATTCACCTTAGATATGTCTCATGCTAAAATTGTGTATAGTAAATGGTACAAATGTATATAATTTCTCCACAACTGTGAATCTAGATCATATAATGTGTATATTTTTTCCAATTTGGAAATTATTTAGGTGTTGATAACATGATTCCAAAGCATGTCCCCATTATATATGGAAAACAATGAAAATTTTATATAAGTAGAATTGTGGAGGACATGTTTTCCAAAACATTCCCCCACTTCAAACTTGAGATGTTGGATATTGAATAGATGTGTAGAACATGCTCCCAAAGCATGCCCTCACTGAATATGGGAACTAATATAAGTACCACATATTGAATAAATGTGGAGAATATTATTACAAATCATGCCCTTACTGTAATCTAAGAATTGTGCAAAGTGTGTTTGATCATGTAAAACATTATTATAAACATGCCCCTACTAAGATGCTCCCATTTTGGGAGGAGAGGATACAGTGTCTATTGGTCATCTTCTTACAAAAGGAAAATGAATTATATGTTTGATATAATTTACTTGATATTGTTGTGAAAATAGTATGGATATTAACTTGAAAAACTATTTATGGTAGTATTTGGAATGTAGCAGGATATCTATGTAGAAAAGTTTTAGTGATATTTTTGTAATGCTATTTTTTTTTCAAATTTGGCACAATATGGAATGGCTCATTGTATATATCCCAATTCAACTCACAATTTTTATTTTGGATACTCAAGGTTTAAGATATGAAAATTTGAAGTTGTGCCAAGATGGTATATTAAGTGGGTTGTAATACAATTTTGAAATCATTTGCATTTTGAAATTTTATGATTTTTGAGATCCGAGTCTAGATAAAAACATTGTCACATGGAATAGCTCCTTGACTAATGAAATTTGATGTGCTCTAGAGTTCCTTGGTCAACCAAGATTTTTATACGCTGGTAAGTAACTTTATGAAAATTTATTGGTAATTTTTTTTTCTAAATTTTTTACATTTTGAGTCTATTTTAAGGCTTTTTCATAGGAGGTTAGATGCTTGTGTTAGCATCCTAGATGTTTGCATTGGCACATCGACAAAAGTGTTTAGCTTCAGATGCTAGAATTTGATGTATTCATCTTATGAAAGTAGTCATGTCTAATGCTTTTATCCCATATGGACTCTAGAATCCAATGCTAATGTTTCTTTATTCTATGCATGATTAATTGATATTTATGTATTTTTGTATCAAAATATGATCACTAGTTTTTTTATTTTTACTTTCTTGATTGCAGAAGGATGTTTATATTTGAGAATTATTGAATTATAGACATTATTTAATATTAGCAAAGCTGGTTCTAGATGTAACTGATTGGGTTGTTATTGATTAGGTGGGATTTGAGTATGTGGCCAATTTGGGATAGATCTCATATGATATCCACCTCATCATGGCCCTAATGGAGAGGTGGAATCTAGATACATGTACATTATAGATTCCTATTGGTGATATGATCATCACCTTAGAGGATGTATATTGGTTTTTTCAACTATTGATTAGGGGTAATATAGTTTAGGTTACTAGTGATGGCAACCACAACTATACTCAATAAACCCATGTATATTTTATTGGTCATATGGTGCCTAAGGCAAAGGTAAGTTGTATGTTTCAATTTGATGACATTATTAGAGGTGATGTTTTGTGGTTTCAAAATTTTATTTATGTCATTGACATCATTTATAAATATGAAGGGTGGGACTCTTGATATTTATTATCAAATGTATCAGATAGTGTGTCACATTAAGCTAGATAGGACTAAGTACTCATGGGGTCATATTGTACTATCCCAATTATATAGGGATCTATATAATTTTTCACTAGAGAATCATGGTGTGGGTATTGAAGTGATGACTTTATTGCATGTCTGGGCTTATGAGCATATCACACTAGTATGACTAATTGGTGGTTCCCTTCCTAGATGGGCTCATCCATAGGTTTTTTAGAGTAGAGGGTATTCCCACATGGTAGACTTAATACCATGATGAAGTACTAGATTACCTTGGATAGGATATCTCTAGATCAGATTATGTGGAATCCTTATAGGAATTTTTAAGGGTGGCCTGAGGATGGTCATGAGTTACAAAGGTTTCATCTCAGTATGTGGTTGATTGATCAGTTTCTTGGTGTGCATGAGTTCTTTCAATATGATCAAGTTTTATAATAGTTTAGGATTGATATTGGAGTGTCATTTAAATCATATCCATGGAATTTCATAATATATAGTGTTTATAGGCTGCATGATAGGCCAACACCTACTACTTTAGATCCAACCCCGTGCCTAGGTGATGAGCAAGATCCCATGGTTCCCCTAATAGAAGGAGATGATGTAGGGTGTATTTATTGGAATATGTAATTGTCAGATGAGATCCCAATGTCCTTTTTTATTTCTTATTATAGTTACATCTCTAATTACCATTCCTACAACATACAATGGTGGTGGAAGAGAGATAGGTGATGAGGTAGGATATGGTTTTTATTTGATTACCATAGTTTTAAGTTTTGAATTCGATTTGGCTATAAATTTATGTGGTTTTTATATATGCTTCTAATTGGAAGGACTATTTCATATAATCTATACTTATGTCCCTAAATTAGATGGGAGACAATCTTTGAAAATGCATAGTTTTTGGGTTTTGCACAAGTTGTATGTGAAGAGTATGGTAATAATTTAGATTTATTCCCCATTTATTAGATTGGAGAGAATTTAAAATTATAAAATTTTGATTAATGTACGTGTATTATTGATATTTGTTTATTAATTATACTATAGATAAGTCCAAATTATCTAAAATAGTCCCTTTGGTGTATTATCTAAAATGTGTGTAGGTAACTAGGAGTGGTTGACCATGGTGGATCAGGTAATTTAGGACCTTACTCATAGCATGCCTATGGATGTAATTAGAGATGGATTTATTAATAGATTTTTTTACATTATTAGTGTACATGCACCTTTGTTTGATCATGTTGTGAGAGTTTTAGAAACATATCATATTGTAAAAAGAGAGTGTGAGAAGTTACGTGCATAGTTGGATAGACAAGAAATCCCACATTGGAGTTCTATTGAGATCATGTAGACACTCATTGATCACTATGATAATTTGAAATGAGAGCATGAGGAGACAATGTGGTATCTAGGTGCTTTCGAGGAGAGAGTATATATGTTATCACATGTACGGGGCCCATAATTTGATCCTAGTGGATCTACCTCTAGAGGTGATAGATTTTTAGATGTTGATAGTGATGAGGAGTATAACCCAAGGGAGATGTCCCTAACCTATGATCGATATTATTGTTTGTAAAAACATGGTATCATATTATATATTTGATATTGATAACATGTATTTTATTTGGTATTGAGTAGATTTAGATTGTTTAATTTTCTATTAGTCATTATATAGTTTGATAGTTGCATTTATTTCCATGGTTTATTTTAGGGTTTTGTAAAACTATGTAACAATCATGAGTATATATATATATATTATAATGGCAATAAATAAATCATCATAGGTAATGAAATATGGATGCATATAAGAAATACTATCTATAATGCTCATATGGAAAAGGGACTATGGATTGTGTTTCTATAATAATCTCTGAAGTATGTGTATAATTATACTACGAATATGTATGTATCTATCATGCCCCCTTTTTATTTGACATGTCTAGAGTTGATGGTCAGCCTATTATGCGACCCTCATAGGCTGATGGGATGGATAGAGGGTCTTGATGGAGCTGGGCTTGGCTTTCGTTCGGGCTCTTTCAGACATGAATTAAGGGAGATATTAATATTTGATTGATTTAATCAAATATTAATTATTTGGTCTAATTTTAATTAAATATTAATTATTAATATTTTGGGTCTAATTTAAAAAACCCTAATTCTAATTTAAGAAACCCTAAGTCTAATTTAAGGAAATCTAATTTTAACAAGCACACCTTTGGAGGGTATAAGGGTTTCTCATGGGAGAGAGTTTGTATTCATGATTGATTATTGATATTTATTCTTGTTAAGAATTCTTCTGTGAAGACTAAGCCAAGGGTTCTAAGATTCCATTTACATTGAAGAACGTCCACTCTTCATTGTGTGCAATTCAGAGGTTGTGAGAGATCAGCCGATCTATTGCCAATTTGAGAGATAGCTTCATATAAAAGTTATTACAGAGGTTTACAGGTTTGAGAGATAACTTCACATAGAAGTTATCACAAGGATTTATTTTATTAAGTTTTTGATTTAGGGTTTTGATTCAGATATTACACAGATAAATATCTTCTGTATTAGAGTTGTCCCATATTTGCAAAGATAAAGTTTTGAGACGATATTTGTATTCTTTTATATATGTGCCAGAGATTCATTATTGTAATCATTCTAAAGAATATTAAGAGCACTGATTTGTGTTAGGGTGTGGAGCTAAAAGCTTCACCAAGGAGCATTTATTATCAAGTTTGGGTCTACACAGACACCGGCATCGGTCAGGAGCGACCGGCATCGGTCACAGGTAGTTGCAGAGACGCCGACATCAGCAGAGGGTCGGCTGACGGCGATCATAGACAAGCAGCAGGAACCGACGTCGGTTACCTGCATGTCCAGAAAGCTATTTTCGTGGATAGAAGTGAGTGTTTGCATGATAAGTTTGAGTTGAAGTCTCAAGCTCACGTCTCTATTATTGGCATTACTATTTTTAGAGCCCTTGTTCAAGTGGCTTAACTGCTTGTTGGATGTACATGCTCAAGTCTCCTAATTCTATATGTAGAATTAGATCTTCCTAGCTTATTGTAGTTTGTGGTAAATTATTGTAGTTGGGTGAATTATTGTAATTCATTGTGTGAGAAGAACAGTACAGAATTGAATCAATCCAGGCTTGTTGGAGTTGATTGTTCTTGAGAGAGAGAGCTCTTGAGGAATAGAGATCTATTGAGAGATCTATACATCTAGGAGAGGTGTGGAAGAAAGAAGCTTTCTTCAATTGTATTCCTTTTGTAAAGAGTTTGTTAATACAAGTTTTCAGGGTGTTTTCTTGTATCTCTTGTTCTTGCTATTATCATTCTAATTACTTGTCAATCTGATTTAATTTCACATTTATTGCTGTCATAATTATAATCTATTATTGGATTGATCCCCCAACAAGTGGTATCAGAGCTTTGGTTACAGGTTCAGAGCTTGATAATTGGTATCAAAGTTCAGGTTCACTAACAAGCAGTTCAGATCTGTGTAGTGTGTATTGATTACAAGTTCTCACAGGAGTTTCTACAGGGATTTCTGTTTGAGTGGGAGAAGCAATGGCAGATGAAAGTAAATTGAGAATGGAAAATTTCAATGGCAAAAATTACCAACACTAGAGAATGCAGATAGAGGATTATCTGTATCAGAAAGATCTCTACTTACCATTAGGTGGGGTTGCAAAGAAGCCCAAAGACATGAAGGATGAAGAATGGGAAGTTCTTGACAGAAAGGCTCTGGGGTCTATAAGACTGAGTCTAGCATCCACTGTGATATCCAATTTATCATAGGCAAAGTCTACAGTAGAGTTGATGACTACGTTAGCAAATTTGTATGAAAAACCCTCAGCTTTTAATAAGGTATATCTTATGAAGCAGTTATTTAATTTGCATATGAATGAAGGTGGATCTGTTTCTACTCATCTGAATGATTTCAATGGAATTGTGAATCAGTTAAGTTCAGTGAATATAGTGTTTGATGATGGAATAAAAGCTCTTTTGATATTATGTTCTTTGCCTGAAAGCTGACATGGCTTAGTAGTGGCAGTAACACTGCATCTGCATCAAATATTTTGAAAGTAGAGGATGTTGTTAGTGTTATCTTGAATGAGGAAATAAGCAAGAAAAACACAGAAGAGACATCTGGGAACACTTTAAGTTTTGAGAGCAGGGGAAGGCAGAAAGAGAAGAGCAAGAAAGGCAGATCAAGATCCAAATCAAAGGGGAAAGGTAGATCTAAATCCAGGAATGGCAGGAAGCCACAATGCTGGAATTGTGGAAAGATGGGGCACATAAGCAGAGATTGTTGGTCAAAACCCAAGGAGGACAATCAGCACGAAGGAAAGGAAGAAGCCAAGATTGCAGGTATTGCACAGGATGCTTTAATTTTCTCTCTGCATAATAATATATAATCTTGGGTATTAGATTCTGGTGCATCTTTTCATGCTACCCCTAACAGGGAATATTTCAGTGACTATATCCATGGAGATTTTGGAATAGTGTATCTAGGGGATGATGAGCCCTATAAAATAATTGGCAAAGGTAAAGTGCAACTGAAGATGTAGAATAGCAACACATGGGTGTTGAGAGATGTGATGCATGTTCCTAGCTTGAAGAGAAATTTGATCTCTGCAGGAAAGTTAGGGGATGAGGGTTGTATAGTAACTCTCATAGCAAAATCTTGGAAGGTGACCAAGGGTGCACTTGTTATGGCCAGAGGTAAGAGAGAAGGTACTCTCTATTTGTGTAATTGTGTTACTAACAAATCTCCTTCTGTATTATCTACTTTAGATGTGGATGCTAAATTGTGGCACTCAAGACTTGGCCACATGAGTGAGAAGGAGATGTCAATTCTTAAGTCCAAAGGTATGCTTTCAGATTTAAAAGGCATAGATCTAGAGTTTTGTGAGCACTGTGTATTTGGAAAATAGAAAAGGGTTAGTTTTCTCAAAACTGGGTCTACCAAGAAGATGCACAAGTTGGAGCTTGTTCACACAAACGTGTGGGGACCAGCTCAGGTTGCTTCCATTGGAGGATCACAGTACTATGTATCTTTCATAGATGATGCCACAAAGAAGGTATGGATCTATTGTATTAGAAGAAAATCTGATGTATTTGATACTTTTAAATTCTGGAAAGCTATGGTTGAGAATGAAACATGTAAAAGATTAAAGTGCCTGAGATCAGACAATGGCGGTGTGTTCTGCAGTCATAAGTTCAGAGATTATTGTTACATGCATGGAATCCGTAGGCAAAGGATGGTTCCAAAGACACCTCAGCAGAATGGAATTACTGAAAGGATGAATAGGACAATAATGGAGCATGCAAGATGTATGAGATTGCATGCTAGTTTGCCCTTACAGTTTTGGGTACAAGCTGTTGACACTGCAGTATACATGATTAACAGAGGACCCTCTATAGCTCTGGATGGTGGTATTCCAGAAGAGGCATGGATAGGTAAAAAGGTTGATCTCTCATATCTCAAAAGTTTTGGTTGTGAAGCCTTTGTGCATATAGATAAGGAAAATAGAAAGAAGCTTGGTGCTAAGTCTATGAGATGCACGTTTATTGGCTATGGCTCAGATGATTTTGGTTACAGATTATGGAATCTAGAAACTAACAAGCTAATCAAGAGCTGTGATGTTGTTTTCAATGAAAGAGTGATGTATTGTGATCAGCTAAGGAAGCTGAATCAATATGAGCAGAGCAATGGTGAATTGGATGAGGTGAAAGTCCAAGATGAGCTCGTGGAAAAAAGAAATAATCACTTGCAGGAAAACACAAAGACCGACGTCGACAGGTTAGGAACCGACATCGATAGGATAGAAACCGGCATCGACCATATAGAGACCGACGTTGGCCGTACAGGTATCGAGGTCGGTCAGGCAGAACTGACGTCGGCCAGTAACAGGTCTGCAGGTGACCGAGGTTGGTCACTGTCAGAGAATTTGGGTGGACAACGTGTTGTGGATGAGTCTCAGACACCCATCAGGAGGTCAAAAAGGGTGAGTAAGCCTCCAATTAGATATTCTCCTTCTTTATTTTATCTATTGCTAACTGATGGTGGAGAACCAGAGAGTTTTGAAGAAGCAATACAGGTGGAGTCCAAGAGTCAGTGGGAGCGTGGCATGGTTGAGGAGTTGGAGTCCTTAAGAGAGAACCAAACATGGGATTTGGTTGAATTGCCAGCTGGTAAGAGAACACTTAAGAACAGATGGACCTACAGGTTGAAAGAAGGTGAGAATGGACAGATGAGATATAAGGCCAGATTAGTGGTAAAAGGATTTGCACAAAAGCCAGGTATTGACTTTGGTGAGATTTTTTCTCCTGTTGTTAAAATGACTTCAATAAGGGTTGTATTGTCTTTGGTTGCTTTTGAGGATTTACATCTTGAGCAGGTAGATGTTAAGACAGCATTTCTTCATGGAGATTTGGATGAGGAAATCTATATGGAATAGCCAGAAGGATTTGAGGTCAAGGGTAAGGAGAAGTTTGTGTGCAGGTTGAAGAAAAGCTTGTATGGCCTCAAGCAAGCTCCTAGGCAATGGTACTTAAAGTTTGACAGGTTTATGACTGAGCATGGCTACAGTAGGTGTCAATCAGACCATTGTGTGTATTTCAAGAGATTTGATAATGGTAGATATATTATCCTATTATTGTATGTAGATGACATGCTGGTTGCAGGATCACACATGCAGGATATCTCTAAGCTTAAGGTGAAATTAGCTCAAACGTTTGCTATGAAGGATTTGGGAGCAGCAAAGAAAATCCTTGGCATGAGCATTAAGAGAGATAGGAAAAATCACAGGTTGATATTGTCTCAAGAAGATTATGTGGACAAGGTGTTGAAATGGTTCAATATGCAGGATGCTAAATCGGTAAGCACACCTTTGGCTGGACATTTTAAGTTGAGTAAAGAATAATGTCCTAATTCATATGATGAGGTAGAGTACATGAGTAAGGTTCCATATTATTTTGCAGTAGGGAGTTTGATGTATGCAATGGTGTGTACTAGACTGGATATTGCCCAAGCAGTGGGAGTGGTAAGTAAGTATATGGCCAATCTAGGTAAGGAACATTGGAAAGCAGTTCAGTGGATCCTTAGATATCTAAGAGGAACCAGCAGTAGGCACTTATGCTATGGAGGTTCAGATACTTCTCTACATGGGTATGTAGATTCAGATATGGCAGGTGATTTGGATGGCAGGAGCACTACAGGTTATGTTTTTACTGTAGGTGGAACGACGGTTAGCTGGATATCTAAGTTGCAGAAGGTTGTTGCCTTGTCAACTACAGAAGCAGAGTATATTGCAGCCACAAAAGATAGCAAGGAGATGATATGGATGACACGGTTCATGGATGAGCTTGGTAGGGAGCATGAGAGTTGCAAATTGTATAGTGACAGTCAGAGTGCAATCCATTTGGCTAAGAATTCAGCCTTTCATTCAAGAACAAAGCACATACAGCTAAGGTATCACTTCATATGACAAGTATTGGAAGATGGTGAGTTGAAGCTGGAGAAGATCCATACAGATAGGAATCCTGCTGATATGTTAACCAAGCCGGTTACAAAGGAGAATTTAAATCTTCATTCAACTTCTATTGGTCTTCATGATTGAGTTGAAGATGGAGGAGCTAGAAGATGTTGCTGTATAGGTACTGGTGCAGCTGTTTATCTCCAAGTGGGAGATTGTTAGGGTGTGGAGCTACAAGCTTCACCAAGGAGCATTTATTATCAGGTTCGAGTCTACACAGACACCGACATCGGTCAGGAGCAACCGACGTCAGTCACAGGTAGTTGCAGAGACACCGACGTCGGTAGAGGGTCAGTCGATGGCGGTCACAGACAAGCAGCAGGAACCGACGTCGGTTACCTGCGTGTCCAAAAAGCTATTTCGATGGACAAAAGCGAGTGTTTGCATGATAAGTTTGAGTTGAAGTCTCAAGCTCGCTTCTATATTATTGGCATTACTATTTTTAGAGCCCTTGTTCAAGTTGCTCAACTGCTTGTTGGATGTACATGCTCAAGTCTCCTAATTCTATATGTAGAATTAGATCTTCCTAGCTTATTGTAGTTTGTAGTAGATTATTGTAGTTGGGTGAATTATTGTAATTCATTGTGTGAGAAGAACAGTACAGAATTGAATCAATCCAGGCTTGTTGGAGTTGATTATTCTTGAGAGAGAGAGAGCTCTTGAGGAATAGAGATCTATTGAGAGATCTATACATCTAGGAGAGGTGTGGAAGAAAGAAGCTTTCTTCAATTGTATTCCTTTTGTAAAGAGTTTGTTAATACAAGTTTTCAGGGTATTTTCTTGTATCTCTTGTTCTTGCTATTATCATTCTAATTACTTGTCAATCTGGTTTAATTCTACATTTATTACTGTCACAATTGTAATCTATTGTTGGATTGATCCCCCAACAATTTGCCAGTTAAGAGATTTACTGTGGTTTATTTGTTTATTTGAATTTGTCATGCAAAATCACATCTTTACTCATGCAAAATATCTAAAAATCAAAATACAAAAAGATAGTTAGAAAAATATCCAGTTTCAGATTTGAGGGGAAATTGGGGATATTACAGTGGTATCAGAGCTTTATTCTAGTATCAGAAGGGGACATTACAGTGGTATCAGAGCTTTCATTTTTCTATAGTCCCTACTAGTTGGGGATATTACAGTGGTATCAGAGCTTTGGCCTTTCTCATATCCCTATTAGTTGGGGATATTACAGTGGTATCAGAGCTAAATCCTACCATCCTAAGGGTTTGACAATCTTATACAGCCACAAGAGTTGGGACCACACAGGTATAACACACACAGTAGAGCCTTGCTTGAAGGTACCTAGGTGTTAGAACAACAGCCGATTATCATGAGTGATAGACGTGAGGGTAGCCCACCCAGGGGCCACTGACATAATGATGATTAGGGTACCAAAGAAGTCTACCGTGAGATGACACAGGCACTTCAGGCACTTACTACTATGGTAAGGAGGATGAACCCAACTGATAGATAGAATGGGGAACAAGGAGATAACATGAGTCCTACTATTAATCAGAGACCCCAGGAGGCCCACTCTAGAATAGTGGATAGACCTACACATCCTACATTTGTTCAAGAGGAACCAAAAGTTCTAGCAGAGGAGGAGGCAGAAGATTCCCAATTTGCAGATGTTCTCATGGCTGCAAGTGATGAGTGGGACTTATTAGCTCCTCACATTTAGGAAAAGATGTCCTTTGATCATTTTATTAATTTGAGGAGAGAGCACTATAGATTGGTTAAACAAGGTGGGAGACCCAGACACTAGAACAATGATTTGAAGCATGCTACGAGCAGGCTCACACTAGCGATGTTTGACGGTAGTGGTAAGGTGACATCATAGGCCTGGGTTAGTAAGCTAGATACATTTCTCACATTGTGACCGATGGCTAAGGAAGATGCTATCAGATATGCAACACTACATCTTGAGGGAGTAGCTCATGATTGGTGGCACCACGAGATGGTGACACTCCATCATGATCGGATCACATCGTATCAAGAGTTTGTGGATAGGCTGGTGGAGCGCTTTGACAGGAAGGATTCAAAATCCTATTTCAAAGAGTTGGCATAGTTACGCCAAAGTGGCAGTCTAGAGTCTTAAATTGGTGACTTCCAGAAGTTATCAGTCATGGTTCCTGACATTTCAAAGCGGCGACTTGTAGTACTCTTCATGGAAGGATTGATAGAACCATTGAGAGGTTGGATCAAAGGCTTTGATCCTCCTTCATTACAGGTAGCTATGAAGAAGGTGCGTAGCATGGAGATGGCAACCCCATCTAGTAGATTTAACTCCAGAGGTGCTTCTTCATCCAGGGACCATAATTGCTCCAACAGAGATAGAGAGGGATTAGATTTCAACAAAGATAAATTAGGTGTTAAGAATGATTCAAAGGCCAACCCAACAGCACCACCTTTGGATCAAGAGGCTCTTAATGATCTATGTAGGAAAAAGCTTTGCTTCTACTGCAAAGGTCCATATGATGCCAATCACGATTGTCCTTTGAGGCCTAAGGGCAAGGCAAATCGTGTGATGTGGGCGTATTATGAGGATTCAGAGTCAGAAGATTCTGAATAGCAAGATAGTCCTAAGGAACCTAAGGTAGAGGCAGATTTAGAGCTACACATACAAGAGGCATGCCTATCTAGCATTCAGTCAGATGATTCATTCAGACTCCATGGAGTTTTGGAAGGACAGAAGGTCATCACCCTTCTTGATACAAGAGCCACACATAATTTTATAGATGCTAGATTTGTGGAGAAGCGTGGACTAACTACCGAAGATTTTGAGGGCACTAAAGTTAAGGTGGCCGATGGTCACACTCTTAGGTGTGAGCAGATGATTAGAGACCTCCCATTGCGATTGAACAACTATGAGGTCAATGCTGATTATTATGTGGTGGACATGGGGGACATAGACTTAGTATTGGGTATGAAGTGGCTTCATTCCCTTGAGGAAGTCACTCTTCATCTTAAGGACATGGAGGTTCATTTTGATGTTGGTGGGAAGACACATATTCTTAAGGCTATACGGGGCAACAACATCAAATATATGTTTTTTCATCGGATGGAGAGACTCATACCACACGATATGGGAGAGTGAGATGCCGAGTGCACATTGGCACCAACACAGAAGAGACATGTGGATGAGCTTTGTCTTGAGGTGATTTCAGTTCAGGAGTTAGCACATGTGGTAGGGACTCATCTTTTTGTTACAAGCGGGTCACATGTTGATGATGATATGAGTATGTCTAGCATTCACATTCCAGATTCAGATATTATTCAGGTGAGGAGTTCACTTGAGTTGCTAGTTGATTTCCAATCTTGGATTAGATGTTGGGATGGTACTAGGGATGATGTGATACCATTGGATGAGAGTTGTGATGGACATGGCCTAGAGTTTGTGTTGATTGACAGTGGTAGAGATCATGACTACATTTGGGATCCAGGAGGATTGATTGGTTTATCATTCAACGATTGCTTGAGGGCAAGTAATTTTAGGAGGGGCGGATTGTCATGTCCTCTTTTTAGTTGACATGTCCAGAGTTGATGGTTAGCCTATTATGCAACCCTCGTAGGCTGATGGGATGGATAGAGGGTTTTGATGGAGCTGGGCTTGGCTTTTGTTCAGGCTCTTTTGGACATGAATTAAGGGAGATATTAATATTTGATTGATTTAATCAAATATTAATTATTTGGTCTAACTTTAATTAAATATATTTTGGGTCTAATTTAAAAAACCCTAATTCTAATTTAAGAAACCCTAAGTCTAATTTAAGGAAATATAATTTTAACAAGCACACCTTTGGAGGGTATAAGGGTTTCTCATGGGAGAGAGTTTGTATTCATGATTGATTATTGATATTGATTCTTGTTAAGAATTCTTTTGTGAAGACTAAGCCAAGGGTTCCAAGATTCCATTTGCATTGAAGAACGTCCACTCTTCATTGTGTGTGATTTAGAGGTTGTGAGAGATCAGCCGATCTATTGCCAATTTGAGAGATAGCTTCATACATAAGTTATTACAGAGGTTTACAAGTTTGAGAGATAACTTCACACAGAAGTTATCACAGGTATATATAGGGATTTATTTTATTAAGTTTTTGATTCAGGGTTTTGATTCAGATATTGCACAGATAAATATCTTCTGTATTAGAGCCATCCCAGATTTGCAAAAGATCAAGTTTTGAGACGATATTTGTATTCTTTTATATGCATGCCAGAGATTCATTATTGTAATCATTTTGAAGAATAATAAGAGCACTGATTTGCCAGTTAAGAGATTTACTATGGTTTATTTGTTTATTTGAATTTATCTTGCATAATCGCATCTTTACTCATGCAAAATATCTAAAAATCAAAACACAGAAAGATAGTCAAGAAAATATCCAATTTCAGATTTGAGGGGAAATTGGGAATATTACAGTGGTATCAGAGCTTTTGTTCTGGTATCAGAAGGGGAAATTATAGTGGTATCAGAGCTTTCATCTTTCTATAGTCCCTACTGGTTGGGGATATTACAGTGGTATCAGAGCTTTTGCCTTTCTCATATCCCTATTGGTTGGGGATATTACAATATCTATTTGGGTACCCATATCTATTGTGTAAGTTTACCTTGTACTTATGTCTATATATGAAGGATCTAATCAACCAATGGTTCCTTGGTAGGATCAGTGTGGGAGAGATTAGTCTTGGGAGAGAGTACACTAGGAGAAGGACTTATACTAAAATTCATTTTATGTGAAGGTTGATGGACCATATGTTCCTTATAGGGCTCAACATGGGATGTATTGACTTTCTTAGATGATCCTATAGGAGAAGTATGTGGAATAGGTCTAGATATGTGTTTTTGATATGCAATAATTATATGATTTACTAAATTTTCATTTCATATGTCTCTGAAGGTGTTTCATTTCATTTTGAGACACACTGTCTTTTTGAGAAGAAAATATAAAGGAGGAAAATGACAAAACACTTGTTATGTCATGTACCACATTAAGAGATAAAAGGATGTCACTTTCACTTTGATTTGGGGTGTCTTATCCTATATAAGGAGGAATAGGCAATGCAATATCACTTTCTACTTTAGGTGAATCATTCTTATGTGAAAAAGTAATATTGACATGACTATCATTGTCATCATTGCTAGTTATTTTAAAACATTCTTTTGTTATGAAGCCTTTTGGAATCATGATTTTTTGTTGCTTGAATTGACATGGTTTTACATTTTTAAAAGATACATCAGATAGAGTTGGGACTTTTACTGTGTCCCTTAACAATGCAGGTTGTGTAGGTGTTTCCTTAAAAATTTTATTTTCACTCTTTTTGTTTTCTTAAATGATCACAATGGAAAACATATTACATGTATTTTTCTCATCATATAATATAAGGGAAGAAAAAATTGCACTAGTTTCACTTGAATTATACAAAGGAAATATAGGATTTGTAACACTAGTATTATTTGGAGGAGAAGGCACACACTTGATTTCATCAACAATTTAACTATGAGAGTTAGTGGATGAACATTCAATTTATTTGACATTTTCAACATTGGAAAGGGGAGAATCACACTCAATTGTTAGAATAACTAAAGAAGGTATGGATGTAATAGTTTGATTTTGGACATTAGGAATGGTATCATTTTGGATATTTTTGGATCTTTATCATCATAAAATAGAGGGATGGGAGGGGTCTCATAACCAAGGGGAATTTCATCACATTCATAACCAAAAGTAGAAGCATCATGATCACTAATTTTCTCAATTATATTTACATTTGCATCATTAATTCTTTCATTATCATAGTTATAAGGAAAAGTGGATTTATCCTATTTTTGGTGCTCTTATAGGTCCTCATACAAAATACATTAGTCATAGGTGGTTTAAAGAAATGGTCATAATTTATCTTCCATGCATAATATTTCATTAAGAACTCCATAAATTTTAAAAATTATTTTAAAATGGCAACCAAACACACAACTAGGGAGATAAAAATAATGATATGGCTGAACATTCCTAAGCTATGCCCATATAAGTGAGGGAAAAATCATATCTGAAAATAAAATACAAAAATCTAAGATGTTTAAATAAGGCAAAACCCCTAATATGTAAAATAGGGTTTTGGTTCAATAAACATAGGATGGGTTCATCAAATGTTTTAATACTTTTGTATTCATAAGAGAAATATCAATAAATAAAGTTGTTTAAATGCTAATCAAGTAATCTTTAGATTTTAACAATGTAATACAGTATTTTGATAATATATTTCATTTAATAATATGTAATAAATATAAAAAATAAGAAACTAAGGGATAAAGAAAGTGTATCTTATTTATTGGTATGTTCTAGACTGTGGTAGTAGTCAAGAGTCATCACAGGGTTGTGTTTGAGATCTGGACTTTATTTGTTCCATATTTTGACAATTTTTGACCTTTAGGAAATTACGTCGATCAAAGACAATAACATCGACACGTATGTATGTATCTAACACTGGTGTATTAGACTAGATCTACAATACCCCTTGTGTAATTTTTTTATGCCTCAACTGATGTTTTCCTATGTGATAGATCCATATAATAATCAACCATAGTTATTCTACATTGTACCTCTTGTAACATAGTAAAAATGGGTTAATAATGTGATTTGAGCTTATTTGTTGCTATGTTTTGCCTATATAGACAATACTCCTAAGAGAGCCTCATACTCACATGTAGTTCTCCATCCTATGCAATGTGTAATTGTAACATTACAATTATATGCTATTGCTCATAATGACCCTTTGTACAAGTGATGAAATAAGATATTTGGACCTTTTGAATGCTCAAAATATTTGATTCAATGCTATAGTGCAATTTGATAGCTTGAAATGAATAATATTTTCTTATTTGAGAGTTACCTTATCAAATTAGAAGGTGGTATTAATTAGACCATAGCCTTTGTATATATATGAACCTTTTGGCTTTGAATTAGAACTAGTGACATGTGATAAAATGACCATATGATGGATAAAGAGGGCTAATAAAATAGTCATAAAGTGAAAGATAGAAAAAAAGATAAAAAGTATAAGATTGGATAGTTTCATCAAATGTGGATAGTGTGATGATGATTCCCATGCAGATGTAAGTGTCCATGAGATAAAAACATTTATAAAATAGGCACAATGAGTAGGGGTCCCTAACATACATTAGATGAAGATAAATAGACATAACATGTAAGCCCAATGGGCAAGTAAATCAAGTGAAATAAGATGAAACTAAAGAGGTCCATGAGAGAGCATCATTAGATGCATAATTCTTAGTAAAAATGTGTATACATAAAAGAAGATTAGAAAAATGTGTACTTATACCAAAATGGGTGTCTACAGGTTGAATTTGATGAGTTAGTATTGTTCCGTGATGAACTAGAAACCTATTTAGGACTTTGTAAGCCCTCAAAATAAAAGTCGAGAGGATGCTACCTTCAATTATGAATTTTTTATCTTCATGATCAGAATCAACATACACCTTATTTTCAAAAAATCTACAATCCCTATAAATAATTGTTGATTTAGTAGTAGGATTATAAAACTTGCATGCCTTACTTTCATCATAATATCCTATGAAATTATTATCAACACTCTTAGGATCAATTCTATCACCCTTACCTTTGCTTGTGTTGATTTTAATTCTACCATTTCCTTCAAATTGGGTGGACTTTCTATCTTCTAATTTCTCTTTGATTTTTAAAGAATTATCTAACTTGTTGAAATCATCTTTGTGACTTGTCACTTGATTTGAGAAACCTAAAATAAGAGACAACAAATTATTTTATTCCTCTTTCCATAAAAACACATGATACAATAATATGAGCCCTCTTGAAATTCACTTTGCTCATATTTAAAATCCTTATCTTCCCTTTATTTATTTGCTTGATTCTTAGGGGCTAATATCCTGTAATCTTTTATCAAGTGTCTTAATTTTTTTGCGGTAATGACAAGTAAAGTATTTCTTTTTCTTACCTGTGAAGTTTGATTTAGGATTTTCCATTAAATTTTTTAAATTCCTCTGATTCTAATTTTAATTTGTCACTTTGGTATTTGAAACCTTTGCCTTGGTTTTAAGTGCTTGTTTTAGATCTCTTGCATATAGTTTCATCTTATCCTCATAAGACAAGAGAGAACCCACTAATTCATCAACACTTATAGTGTTCATATTTTTACACTCTTAAAAAGTGATTATAATATGCAACCTTATTTAGCTTAAATATATCAAATATTTCTCACTATAACATTATCTTGTATAGTATTTCCATAAACCCTCATTCTATGAACTAAATCATTTACCCTACAATAATCTCCAAATTTTTCAGAATATGACATTCTCAAAATCTCAAAATTCATTTTAAGGGTTTGGTTTTATTATTATATTACCTTTATAAAGACTTGATATGAAGTATCCAATATATTTCATGCTTCATGGACATTCTTGAATCCTATAATTCTTATATAAATGTTTGCGTTTATGGCACTCTTAATATAGAATAAACCTTATGCATCTCCATTTTCTTCACCATTTTTTTTAATCGTATGTCAAGGTGTTCCAATATTTAATTTGTGTGTACCCATGTCTAAAATTATTATAAAATAATTTCAACGTAATAATTATATTCAATTGGTCTCTCCAATACTCAAAATTTTCACCTTTAAAAAACAAGAATATTCATGGAAGTAGAATTCACTCAAGCCATTGCATCTTCTAAAAATGACTTGAAAAACCTTATAAAACTTAATTTAATGTGTATATGATACCAAATTAATGTTATAAATGATTTAATTGAGTGAAAATAAGTTTTTTTATCTTTAAAAATTGAATCCACATATCAATAAAACTGTCTGAGAATTACTAGTTGTCAAACAAGTTGTGTTTCAAGTGAAATTATTGATCAAAATGTGTCTTGAATATATTCAAACTTGAAAATATATTATTTATGGTGTAAAAAAATATATACCTAAAATAATATCAGAGATAAAACATACAAAAAAATTCTAAATTTGAATTAATGCACTACACAACCTTTGTGTATAATTCTTATTAATAAAGAAAGCTAAATAAAGCTTATTACAAGGTAACTTGTAATACAAGTAAAGTCTAAATATAAAAATATAACAAAGAATTCCCAAAGCAATAATTGAACTAAAAATAGACTAAGAAAACTAAAAATATACTAAATGAACTAAATTTAACTTAATATAAATATTTGGACATCATGCAAGAAGCCTCTTTAATAGTAAAGTCAAACATGCAACTAGAAAGTCATCCTAGTCAACCAACTAAGCTGATTAAAGCTAATTAACTCAAATTAAGTAATATAATCAATAGACCACATGATTCATATTTGGTAATGATTTATACTCAACTAATTACTCAAATAGTGAATTAGAGTACATTAAAGTGAACTACAATGAACTAGTAGTTAATTGGTAGTTCCAATTATTTTTTAAGAAATCATTGGAAAGTATTGCAAAGTGACCAAAACACTAATTAAGGTCATAAATAAATAAATAAATCTTATATAAAACCTAAAAAACTAAAATATACTAAGTCTAATAATATAATTCAAGTGCCCATATTGGTATCATACTCAACAATTTATTGGCCAACTAAGGTATAAAACTACAAATGGTTTGGATCTCTCCTTGTAGACTTCATAGCTACTTGAGATTTTGAGGTGAAGGCATTTATGTGATGGATTTTATTTTTTTAATATTGAATTTGATTTCTCACCTAGTTATAATTAATCCCAATAAATTTATTGATTTGATGTTGAAAACACACTTATTGGGGTTTAATCTGACTTTATACCCTCTTAGCCTTTCAAACATCCTCATAAGGAATACAGGATGCTCTATTCATGTTCTATATTTTACTACAATGTCATCAAAATAATATTCAAGTTATGCATCATATCATGGAACATTTATTGACTATTATTTATTGAAAAGAATAAAATATATCAACAAGCCATTAAGCAACAAAATGACAAAAAATAGTTAGCAAGAATCACAATGACAAATCCAAATGAAACTATATTTTAAAGCTAATAAACATTTATGAGTTATAAATAAATTCTCATGTATAAAAAGAAAGTAATCAAGATGATGAAGCCATAGAAAATAATTATTATTAAAAAAATGGCATACTTTTTGCCTTTTCCTTACATTTACCTAAAAAAGCTTTTCATCTTCTTGTTGGACTCTTCTTCTTCCATGACTATTTGACTCATGTTTAACACCATTACATTTATTTTCTATTTTATGACAAATTATAATAAATGCCACTTCCCTATGCCCATACTAACACCCACCTTGACTAAAATAAGTATCTCTCCTTGAGACACTTAGATAAAGACCTTATTGAATCAAGTGTTTACAAATTTTTGCTATTACAATGCATTTGAGATAAGTTACCTAACTACTCCTAACTAATCTCCTCGGTATCTAAGTCGAGACTCCATGCTCTACTACTCTAACTATGTATACAACCTGAAATGCATTTTAATTTTCCAAAACTGTAAACCCTTATCTTCATATAAAGATGTGTATTTTAACCAACTAATATTGAATTTAAATTTCAATTCATATATAACAAAAGAAATATTTTTAGCCTCTTTTCTAGTTCAAGTCCCGATAAGCTTTTTTATTCATGCACAATTTGTTATTTTTTGACAATGAAGATAAGAGGATCATATAACCTTAACACCTTAAAATCGTACAATTTGATGTAACTATTTAGCCCTTTATTGCTTTGTTTTCTTCTTGAAATTAATACCAAAAAAGTAATTGACATTTTAGTTCTCATTAAAACACATTAAAAAACTTTTCAAAAATTTAAACTCCATATGAAACTATCAACAAGATATCAAATAACCAAATGATGGAAAATAATAAGCAAGAATAACAATGATAAATCTAGATGAAACTAGATTTTAAAAGTTAATAAACATTGATATGAAATCAATAAATGCTCATTAAAATAAATAAACTAAGTAAGATTATGAAGCCATAGAAGATAAGTATTATTCAAACAATGGTCTGCCTTTTTCCTTTCCCTTACATTTTCCTATAAATGATTTTCATATTCTTGCTACAATCTTCTTCTCATGTGACTTTTTGACACCATTACATTTATTTTCTCTTTAATATCAAATTATAATAAATAACACTTATATATGCCCATGCTAACACTAATCCCAACTAAAATAGGTTTCTCTCCCAGAGACACTTAGATAAATACCCTATTGAATAAAGTGTTTATAATTTTGTACTATTATAAAGCATTTGAGGCAAGCTACCTAACTTATCCTAGCTAATCTCCTTGGTCTCTTTATTGAGACTCCATGCTCTGCTACTCTAACTATCTATACAACTACATGTATTTAATTTTTCAAAACTATAAACGCTTATATTCATATAATTACATATTTTAGCCAATAAATATTGAAATTAAATTTAAATTCATATGTAACAAAATAAAGAGTTTTGGCCTCTTCTCTAGTTCAAGTCCCACATTGCCTTCTGCTTCATGCACAAGTTAATTTTTGACAATGAATATAAGAGGCTCATATATTTTAGTTGATATATATATATATATATATATATATCAATCTCTTTAAGTTCCATCTTGTCAACCTTAACACCTTGAAATTATATAATTCAATGTAATCGTTTAGGCCTCTATTGCTTTGTTAGCTGATTGAAATTCAGAGTAATAAATTAACTGATAAATTTTTTATTTTTTTATTGTAGCACTCATTACAAAAAATTAAAACACTTTAAAAAATATAGACTCAAAATTCCATATGAAACTATCAACAATAAAGTAGATCAACAAGCTATCAAGTAACCAAATGATGGAAAATAATATGTAAGAATAAGAATGATAAATCTAGATGAAACTAGATTTAAAATTTAATAAATATTGATGGGAAATAAATAAATTCTCATGAATAACAATAAATTAATCAATATGATGAGTCCATATAAGATAAGTATTATTCAAACAATAGCCTACCTTTTGCATTTTCCATGCATTTGTCTATAAAGGCTTTTCATCTTCTTGTTGGACTCTTCTTCTCTTGTGAATATTTGACTCCTTTTTGAAACCATTACATTTATTTTCTCTTTGATGCTAAATTATAATAAATCCCACGTCCCTAGGTCCATTATAACAAAATCACTATCATAGCTCATTAATAAATGATACCAATATTTTTTAATTTAAAAGCCATAACTTGTAAGCATAAATTTCTCCATGGTCTAGTGAAACCAATTTTATGTTGATATTATATTGTGATTCATATCTGATTGTATCCTAAAAATATATCCATATGAGACAACATTTCATAATCAACAGTTGAGTCAATGATCATGTCAATGTTTGGAAGAAGGAAGTCCTATTTTGGGAAAGCTTTATTGATATCTCTAAAATTAGTGCAGATGTAAATTGCACCCTTTGGCTTACTTATAGGCATAATATTTGATATCTAATCTAAGTAGTTGATAGGAAAAATGATTACAAAATTAATATACTCATGTAGATATTCTTTCAATAGAAGTACAACCTTAGGATGCATATTCCATAGTTTTTGCTTTATTAGTTTTACATCTAGATGGATAAGAATATGTTGTATTAGTAACAAAGACTCCAAGCCTAACATATCCATAAATTATTTGATTCATGTAGTTAGTATATTTTTTTCTTCAAGAGTGAGGGTGGTCCCAATCTTGATGATCCTAGGTTGTCTTTCATTCTAATATTGATATTAATATTTTGTTTGACAAAATATGGATATTTATGCTGGATATATGTTGAGATGTGAGGAAGTTGATATTATTTTGGTGTCTACATGATATTCATAATTTTTTTAAATACATCATCATATGCTTATCATTCTTTGGGACTAAGAGAGGCACCAAATTATATTATCTAAGGGTCATTATATGCTTTAGTGTCATGCTTAAAGGACAAGAAAAATTACCCATTTATTGGCACCTCAAAGAGGTTTTCACAAATAGATTCTCATTTATTTATTTATTTATTATTTTGATTTTTATTGTCCACTAGTGCCTCATTGAGCTTTTCACTAGAAGACTATATGGTTTTTTTACTTATTTGATTATTTTTTAATTTTTTATGACTAGGGAATCATACCTATTCCACAAAGTAATAAAATGCATACATATTAATTTCAAACCCATTTTATGATATTTGGAGGGTATATGATCCTAAATTCCCATAAAATCTATAATCACTTCATCATTCTAAAATAAATCAAAAGATGATTCCTCTCACTAGTCCCAACCAGTAAGGTCTAGGTAATGGAGGTCAAGTTGAGTGTGAAAACAATTTTTTTGATGAATAAATTAGTGGAATCAATGTCCTCTTAGAGGCTATATACATACCATGTTTCAATATCTTTATCAAACAAGGATTCCCCAAAGACTAAGGAGATGTCATTGAACCCAAGTAATTTTCCTTTATAATTCATCTTCTTGCATATGTGATTAGCCTTTAGATATTATTGATGTTGAAATCAAGATGTAAGACCTTATTTGGATAAACATGAGTCATTTGATTTCTTGATTTTTTTTTTAGATAGGAGGGTAGAGTGATAAAATGATATGTTGACAAACTAGTAAAAAATCAACCTAACTACCTTCATGGTGGGATTCCCATAGATACATGTGACACTGGGAGTTAACCAGCATGGAAGGTGTGATATTCTTATTCATTACATCCTTTGGGAATGATTTTAATGTGAGAAGATACATGTGGAATGGAAGAAGTGGATGGGAGATCATTTGGATGGATGTGTGATTTGGACTTGGAATCATCAAGGGTTATACATTTAGTGCTTGGAAACTAAATGGCATATTGATAGAGACCTTCCAATGCTTATCAGTATTGGAAAGGTTGTAAAACACAAGGAATTATTACTTCCATTATAAAATGTGTAAATTTGGCATGCTAATGGAGGGTGGATAGGATAACATGCATCTCATGTATCCATGGATGATAAAAAAGGATACTGTAGGGAAGTTTAAAATATACCACATCAATAAAATTTTTATGTGTAACTAGTCCCACTATGATAAGAAGATAAATAGTGTTGTATGATTGGAATTCACTATCATCATGTGCCTTTATTTTGATTACTTATGGCCCAAGAAAAGAATTTGAATAATCCAAACTCTTGATCAATTAATATTACAAAGGTTAACACCCAAACCACCATCTACAATCACTCTTTTGATATTGTGGTTTGTAATGATGACATAAATATATAATTTGTTATGATTAGGATCGAGTGGGGACATATCTCGAGGATCAAAGGTGATATATTAGGTGGAGAAAGGTGTTCCACAAGGGATTAGAACTAAGTGGGGTCAATGTTAGTTGGAATTATTAAATCCTCAATGATTTTTTTAAGGATGTCACAATGAGAAGAAGATGATTTGAGAAGATCCATAATGGAGATTTATTCAAGATTATTAATGAGTTTTTGTATGATATCATATTCAACTTCAAGGGTGGTTAGAGGAGGTTTTGTAATGATGACCTTTGAGGCTACTATTTTAGGGGGTGAATTAGGAGGTGCCCCTACTAAAGTGATTTTACCATTCCATGTGCTATTTGCACAATCTTAAAAAGGACCTTTGATCTTGATCACATGATGAGTTTGAGTAGGAGGGTGTTTATGTGATTTGCCTTTTATCTTAATGGTTAAAATTAAATGTTTTCAATGATAAATACATCCAATGAGATAGTCATAATGATGGTAGGCCCTCCTATAGTCTACATAATTAAAGTTGGAATCTTAAACTTGGTTTTAATGAAAATATTTCTATTTTTATTGGTTTTTGGGAATGGGTCCTGATCTATACCCAACTATTGATTTGTGGAAGGTGAATCATCTCTTCAACCTCTATTGCACATTTGTTGATCAATTACTAGATGTAATTGTGGAGATGCATGAATTTTCATGTGTCATGGCCCTTTACATGATGATAGCCAAAATATTTTTTCTCTTTATACCATGCAGGAGTGGTTTACTTTCATCAATGGGGTTAATTTTAGGTAAATTGATCATATTTTCACCTAAATTAGTATATTATTGTTTTATGGATTATGTTTTTAGATTTCTCTAGGTACATTAATATTTGATGCACTACAAGATGTAGGTGTAGATACTAGAATTGAATATTCATATCATCTCAGTCTTGTACATTTAAAAAATATCAATAATGGGTCTACCCTTCAATTCTAGACCTCTATACTACTAAAAGGGTCACATTCACCATCTCATTATGCCTAAATGCTTATATATTTTTCCAATCCATATCATTCTTATGACCCATGTTTCTTATACTACATAGAAATATTAAAATGTGGTAAATGTCTCTCACTATAATTTTTAGATCCACACATGTTTTCTATCCTTACAGACACTACTTACCATAGAGGGACACTATCATCGATGGTATTTCCTAGATCACTATCTAGTGTCTAGTTGCCAAAATTAATCCAAATTTAAAATGGTTTGAAACCTATGGGTAAGCCTATTTATCTTATTAAACCCTATCATGAAACATTTTCAAAAGGTTTGGTATAAATACAAGTCTATTCCTTATCATTCATCATCTAATAAATACTAAATAAACACCTAGTAAATCTAAATCAATCAACTACACAACCAAAAATATCTACATTATTCATCTATATTTTCATATCAAGTATACATGTAATTATATTATAGGTTTGAAGCACTCAAATAGTATCCCATGAGTGATATTTGTCAAGTTACAAGCTATATCACTACATGCATCTTCATATAGTATATTGTATCTTTTTACACACAAATTCCCACACATAGGGAATAACTACATAAATATGAGGCTCTCTTTGTATTATTAGATATGTAGGAAATGCTAACTAACAAATGGGTCTTTGAGGTTATATCGACACCATGAGCCCATTAACCCATTTTTTAGAAATTTAATTCAAAGGGTAAAGAAGGGTGAAGAGATAGGATTTGATCAATTATCAAATGTAGATAGCCAATAACCTAATGATTATATTAGTATAAAGGTGACAAAAAAAGAATAATGAATTTGGTCACATCTAGATATAGTCATTATTCTATACTATATACCTATGTCCTAACCAGACATTAGTGTTGATGGTAGTTTTTAGATCTGATTGTAGTGTCCACATCTATTAAAGTATAATTTACATAATCTAGTGATTGATTTAGGATATTTCATAATTTACACATATTTCTATTCAAAATTTGATTGTACACTAAAACCCAAATAAGTATTATTTATTTGGTATTATAATCAAATGAATATATTTTGAATTTAGTACTTTATGTATTTCACATAACTCATTATTGTAATTCTGACTATTCATTTATCTAAGTTTATAATTAATTACCTTATAATTATTATGATTAAACTATTTTTATATTCTTAATCATATCCCACATATTCTAAAATTAGGGCTAAATATTTAGTGAACCTAACCCCCGAGTCTTCATACGCAACCATTATTTGCTTTAGGGTTGTGCAACTTATTAGGGTTTCATACTTTAGTTTTGAGTTATCTCATTCAATATTTTACCAAAGATAAAATGGAATGTGTTTTTTAAAGATCAATCATAACCTATGAGTAATAATAGGTATATATTTATAAAGCCATCAATATTAAGAAAACACAATTTTAAATCTTGCCAAGTGAACAAAAACATGCATGTTTGACTTATTTCATTGAGAAACACATTATTCAAGGTCATAATAGTTAGCATCTCACTCCCATCACTCACCAATAACCTACGTTAGGTTTTGTGATCCATAATATTAATAAACAAAAGGGTAAGTCATCACATCATGATCAACATGTTCCTCCCCTTCTCAAAACAAATGTGGTTGCACATGTGCAAAATATTCATTTATTTAATCATGATTTTTTTTCAAGATTCATAAGGATATAAATACCTATTTACAAACATCAACAGATGAAAATATTCTTTTGTGCAAAAACAAAATTACCAAAGGTTCCTACATTTTGAAATAATGCACTCATATTACATGATAAATACTCAAACTTTCCATCATTTGATCATGAAACCTTTTGAAATATTCATAAAGATATCATGGATTGCTTGCAACTCCAAACAAATTCATAATTACCAAAAGCTTTCACACTTAAAGTAAGGTGAAAAATAAAAGGATCCAAAATATTCAAATGATGCATACTTACCAAATATTCAAAAACTCTTACATGACATATCATTACCAAATTTTTTAAATGAGGTACCATTATCAAGTATGTTGAAAATTTTATAGGGCAAATGTTTAGTAAAAGTTCCTAAATTTACAAAACATGCACCAAAAATTTCAAACCTTACAAGTAAAAGTCAATTGCAAGAAATTCCAAATGTTTCAATTGATTCAAATCTCAAATAAAAAGCTCGTAATGATGATACATACATTATCCCTAAATTTCAAATAAATTATAAATTACACCCAAGGATTACATCTTTTTAGACTTCAAAAAATATCATTACTTATTTACGTCTATGATGAGTAATATAAGAGATATCCAAAGACAAGTTTTAATTCTCAAAGTATAAATTCCATCTTACAATGCTACTACTAGTGATGAAATCATCCAAGACCAACCTCTTGAAAAATGTGTGTTTGAATATCATTATCCACAAGACTTTATCTTGCCAATATTGCATTCATTTTTTGGATATGAATATCCTTCCAAACATTTAATTCAATATGTACATGCTTTTGAAAATTGGGCTAAGATGAGTGAATATTGTCAAAATAATTTAATATGAGCCTTATAGATGAAGGTTGTGATTGGTTTTATAGTTTACCAAATGGTTCCTTAAATAGATTCAAGAAATTAGAATATGTTTTATTCTTGACTTTTAATGCATGCAATGTGCCAAAATTTACGTTGGAATATTTGCAAAATTTAAAAAAACACGATAATGAATCTCTTCAAGATTATTCCATTTTATTTAAAAATGCATCATATGACTTAGCATATTGACATTCATATTTGAAACTATAATTCCTATTTAGTAGAGGTCTCACTCCTAAACTAAAGGAAAGGGCATTAAATAAATGTTATACCTCATTTACCCACTTTTACATGGATGTATGTATATATGCTTTATTCCTTCTCAAATATAACAAAGAGTTAAATCTATCTCCTACAAAGTGTGAATGTTGTATTTATGATACATATGATGGGAATGAATTAATAAATGAATATATTAAAAAAACAAGTGGCATCCCAGATATTTATATGAAACCTTCAGAAAATTTACTCAATATGGGAGCAATACCAGATTAATATACTGCAGAACCAATTCTAATTGAGACACACAAAAATCATCCTAAAAAAAGGATTTAACATTTACAATTTTTATGGGTGGAGCTTATTTTCACCATAACCATATTGATCCTACATAGAAAGAAACATTTTGTAATGAAAGACATTTTTCACAACTTGGTTATACCATCAAAGACTCACATCATAAAGGAAGTTGGAAAAACTCATTGGGATACATAATATTACCAATTGATTGTGGATCATGTGCCATACCAATGAAAGTATGGGTCATGCCCCATAAAATTATGAAAAACTTTACCATGGGTTCATTTTAGCTATACCAAATAGAAGATAAAATAGATCAAAACTAACAAGGTATTTCATTCTCCTAAAAGGGAATATTATTTCACATACCACAAGATGGTGACAATAATTTTACTAAGAAAGTAAGGATATAGGATTAGCATGCTATGAACCTTTCTCACAAAAAACACTCCAATTGTAACAAATTTGATCAATTTGATTCATATTAAACAAAACACATCAAAATTTCCAATAATCTAAAAAAAAAAAAAAATTCAAAAAAATTAAAAAACATTCAAATAATTCAAAAATACAAAATAATATTCAACATTCCCATGTTTTATAGCTCCTTCACATCTATGTTGTTTGTTTAATTTTATTAGATAACATATCATTTCAGTTATATATACACATATGTTTCATGCATCTTTGAGTGTGATACAAACATACCAAGACACATGCTATATATGCTTACACATGTTGGACCTCTCCTTTGCCTACATCATATAACATGTTTGGGGCATCTGCTTATTTGATCATGATTGATACATGTTACATATGATTTATTATCATTTATATATTATCATGTTTGAGATTATATACTAGAACTTACACATGTCTGTACCCATGCTCATATTTTTCACAATTTACTTAATATGCTATGTTACATAATGTTTTTTGTAACATATATATGTCAAGATTATTATGGTATGCTTATGCTAGTTCCTTATGAATTATCTCTTTGTAACTTCCTCGAGTGTATTCCATTGCTTGATGTTGTCTTGTTTGTATAAAATTTGAATTTGTTCCTTGTTTATTATCCCCTATGTCATTATATGTTTATTATAAATTTAAATATGTCTTTCTATGTTTATTGAACATTTGAATATGTCGTCCCTTTCATTGTGTGGCATTTGAATATGCCAATTGTATGTGGTCTCCTTAGACCATTATTTTACATTACATAGAGTGATCTTGTGTGTGTTTTTGATTATTTGTTGAGCTTGTACTAATAATCTAGAAATTTCCATAATATATATCATGCATCTTAATAATTTATGCGATCACCTACTATGAGCTTCATTGATATATATACCTAGACATGCTATCCATATATGCTACATGATTCATACATAAAATATAAAATACCTTATCCTTTTAAGGTAAGGTCCTACCAATTTATATATCCATCACCTAAGAAGGGGAGGATATTATTGGGGGCATGTCATAGAATAATTACATCCACATTTTTCATACTTTTCATATTTTAGTGGGGGCATGTCATAAAAACATGACCTCCATAATTGCACATTTTATTAGTATTTCAAGATTTTAGTAGGGGGAGGGGGGGGGTGTCATAAAAAAATGACCTCCATAATTACACAATTACTTGGTACCCACATATTTCATCATGGGAATGTCATAAATACATGACCTGCACACTTGCATAATCTCCAATTTAGCTTCATAAATTTAGATATACACTTGGGTCAATATCCTATACATTGCACTAATTTTTCATAGATTTGAAATAGATTTTTTTGGATTTATGACACATACTCTAGCTCAGACATATTAGAGGGTCATATGCCATGATATTTCACCAAAAATTACAAAATTTACCAATTATACTACTCACCAAGATACACTGATTACACTGTGATATATTATTAATGAGCCTTTTTTCTACAATAGTTGGTTCATCTTATAGGTTGAAGTGATTAAATCATTCAACATCATTATAATTATAGTTTGTAGTGATTAAATAATCAAATATCACCATATTTATATGATGAGTATATTAAATCACTCAGCCTCAACAGATTATATATATTCACACTTGAGTTGTGCGATGAGATATAATGATCTCAATGGTCGTGTCAAAATTCATTCTTGCACTAGATTGCGGGAATAATACCTTCTAATATCCCTCCTAAAATATCCAAGGTTTAGTTTTAAACCTATTCTAGCGTCAATGATTCATAAAGAAGCATATTTACCAAGTTAAATCATCAAAAGGCAACATGGTTGCATTGACACAAAAGTTAAGCACCAATAAAGCTCTCAAAGTGGGCTCAAGCAAAGGTATCTTATATTTTACACACCCATGTATGCATATTATTTATTTTAAACTATTAATTTCATCCTTATGAATTATTAGATTAAAGGGGGGGAATATAATTATTGAAAATAAATATTTATAACATCTCAATCTTGTATATTTGAAATATATCAATTAGGGCTCTACCCTTCAGTTCTTGACCTCCCTACTACAAAAATTCTTGAATTCACCATATCATTATGTATAAATTATTATCTATTAGTTTTATCCATATCATTATAATGACCTTAAGTCTCCTATACTACATAAAAATATCAAAACTTGATAATCATACTTTATTATCAGTTTAAGATCCATACCTATTTTATAGCCTTATGGACACCACCGGCCATAGAGGGACAATACCGATGATAGCAGTGTCTAAATCCTTATCTAGTGTCCATTTTTAAAAATTCATTTAAATTTAAAATGTTTTGAAACCTATGGGTTATCCTATTTGTCTTATTAAACTCTACTATGAAATAATTTCAAAAGCTGTGGTATAAATACAATTTTAAGCCTTCTCATTCATCATCTATAAAATGCCAATCAAAAACCTACTAAAGATGAATCAATAAACTTCAAAATAAATATATTCATCCATATTTTCATATCAAGAATAGGATAAATCATAATATAGGTCTGAAACATTCAAAGAGTATCCCATGAGTGATCTTTGTCAAGTTACAAGCCAATCATTACATGCATATTCATATAATATATTTCATGCTTATACACACACATTCCCACACATAGGGGATACCTACATAAGTTGAATTCCCTCCTTGGAGTAGTGTCTATGTAGGAAATGCTCACTAGCAAAGTGGTCTTTGAGGTCACATGTACATTGTGAGCCCACTAACCCATTTTTAACAAATTCATTCAAAGGGTGAAGAGTGAGGGGTTCATCAATTAGAAAAAACTAAAAAAATGTATCCCATATATAAATATATGAGTATAAAGGTGATAAAAACATAAAACACCAAAGTTGGTTGCATACAGATCTAGTTATTATTCAGTACTAGACACCCTCATCCCAGCTATACACTAGCATCAATGGTAGTGTCTATATATGATGATAGTGTATGTGGCTATTAAAGTAAAATATCAATAATTGGGAGACCAATATAAAATATTGATCCTACATATTTTATACCTATTTATATTATAAATCTACTTGTGCATAATAAACCCATCTAAGGGTTTTTCTCTTTGGTATTGAAGTAAATTAAACATCTTTTGAATTTAATACTTTTATTTTTAACATATCTTAGTATTATAATTTATAATATTCATTACTATAGGTATGAAATTAATTATCTTGATAGTGGGTATTTTATTATCCATATGCTTTAAATTTTTCTATATTATTAACCTTATCCAACATATTATAAATTTAGGATTAAATAGTTGGAGGATTTGATCCTTGGATGGCTTGGAACTACTTGGAATCTGTCAGTCATCTCCAATGACATTATTATTTTTTTATTTTATCAGGTAAATAACTTTTTTTTACAAGGATCTAAGAACTATAAAAATATTATACAAAAAAAGTAACAAGTCAATCATGGTCGAAAAGAAAAAAATAAAAAAACTAACTATAGAGTACTAAAAGCAGTGAGATAAGATAGTAGAAAAAAAGATCAGTAAGGGGCTCTAGTGTTTCCTTCTCCTCCTCAGATATATTCTCAAAACTCCATGCTTGATGTTGGATATATTTGCCATCATATAATTTCTAGGACCTTTTGCACCATCTCCTAAAAGGATCATGCATGGCCTTTTCTAGCACTATACTTGTAGGGGTGTTTTCTTGATAGGGGTCAAGTTTGAGATGTTAGGAAGGGGGGTCTCCGTAACCTTTAGAAAATTATTAACAAGGGTCCAATTTATATTAATATACTAGATAAAGGACTGAATAATTTATTCCTCTTGCCTATGTAAGGTATTCCACTCTTGGATAAGGATAACAAGGGTTAGACTAGCCTCATGCACCTTATTATTGAATTTGTCGAGATGTTCCTTATTTTTTTGACTCATTATATAGGAATTTTCCATTCCTAATAGCCTTCATGTATTTTCCCTCATCTAATAACACTATCTTAGGCTTGGGAACAAAAATCTTAAGTACAAGTTCTTCAATAGAGGTTTTAGATAGGTTGGCTTGGGAGTACTAACATATGGGTGATAAGATCCCAAGGTGGGGTCCTCCTCCGGGGAGTTTTCCATGGTGGAAGAAGCACCCAAGGGGATATACCTCCCTTGAAAAGTTTAACCATTCTTAATAACAAAAATATAATCCCTTGATGCATAATGGGTTTGGACTCATTGACTTGGTGGGCAGGGGATGCACATTCTAGTGACTTTGGTAGGTATAAGGTCAGGTTGATCTTATAACCCAAAAAGTGGTTTAATAACTAAACATGATGAGAAAATATTAAGG
The DNA here is from genome assembly GCA_037957365.1 of Torreya grandis. Classification (NCBI taxonomy): domain Eukaryota; kingdom Viridiplantae; phylum Streptophyta; class Pinopsida; order Cupressales; family Taxaceae; genus Torreya; species Torreya grandis. The sequence goes on from JARHVA010001788.1 coordinate 176,354, forward strand.
TATAATTACCCTCTAGAGTCATGTATCTCATCACTTGGAGGCATAACTATGGCCAATGCCATGGGAGATCCACCCAAGGAAACCCTTCTTATCTATTTTCATGAACTCATTTATGCAAAAGAAGCATTAAAGGAGTTCTTGATTCTTGGTCTAATATTTGTAGGCCTTTACCCCTTCATAGTACATATTAGTGGACTCCCTTATGAATTCCTTTGTGACTATAATCTTAATTCCTTGTATGCTTATTCCATCCAACAACAAAGTCTTGAGTAATATCAACATCTTGCTCTATAATTCATACCATTATCTCTATGAGACCCCCCACCTTAAAATTTTCCATACCTTATTATATCCCTATACTTCCAAACATTTGATAGGCTATAATCACTCTCTATCTCTCCCCATTAGCATAGTGACAATAGAGCTGAGACAAATAGATAAATAGTTCTGAAAAAGATAGGTTTGAACTATATAAAATAGGCTTAGGATACCCATTGCCTTCATCCTTTGGCAATTAAACCACCTCATTTCTTCATAATGGCATTTCATAATTTTTAAGTTCCATATTTTGATAGCAATATTTCATGCATGTGATGGCATGATAACTCATTAATCTTTTTGTAATTTCATCATGTATGTCCATTAGCACATTATTGGGGATATGGCCTCCTTTGTGCCAGCTAGTTAAAAGGTAGAGTTCTACTCTTATGTTGGCAAGAAAATCCACCACCCCATTAATTTCATGATATGTGTGCATAATTTGGACTTGTTCCATGCCCCTCAACTGTAGCTTGGCATCATCCATGATGTCTTTTATAGTGTGAGATGGGGTTATTTTGCCATCTAGGGAATTTAAAATGTTTAAAGAATTGCTCTCCATGATGATTTTTTCTAATTTGTGTCTGGAGACTTGTTGGATACCCCAGAGGGCCACCTTGGCTTGAATAAGGTGGTTTGTTTGAGTTCCCAAATGTCTCACATAAGCAACAATCAGCTCTCCTTTTGAGTTCCTTATGACTCTTCCCCCTCTTCCAATGACATTATTATTCTTATTAAATAATTTTGGATTTTCAAAAAAGGGATGAGTTTGATTTTGACCAATTTTTCAAAAAAAAAAATGACTATCTCCTTAGAAATGGGAGCCTTCTCGATTTGAATGCATTTCTCCACAATCTCATCAAAAGTATTTACATAAAGTAATTGTAACTAAAGAACTAATTATAGATTCACATTAGTGATGAATATGGTTGCTACTTATTTTTCAGGAACTAAGCATGGAAATCAATTTGAAATACTTTTCCATCTTTACAAGAATGATGAGAAGCTTTTTCCATTTCTTTGTTTAGAATTATATAAATTTAACAAGGTGATTAGATGCTCAACATTGTAAGAGAAATGTTTGAAAAATTTATCCATCAAATCCTATAACAATGTGATTGACCCTTTAGGCAGACTCATAAACCATTATAAAGTGGGCCCTATAAGGTTGTGAGGGAATAATATAAGCATGTAGTTATCACTATATGCAACTAATTGAAAAGACATGAATAATTATTTGACATGCTCTCTAGGATCTCCATTTCTATTATATTTGTCAAATTTAGGAGGTTCAAAATGAGGAGGGAAGGTAGCATGCAATATTTTTGTATCTAATAGGTAAGGATGTAGATGTTCAAATTTGTAATTATTAAAACATTACACTACTTATATTACTTGGAGAATATATTTCATTACTTTTCATTCTTGGGCAAATGCAAGTTCAGACAAGGGTACAAATGATGTGTAACAATGTTGAGGATTATTTTGAGTTTGATGTGTTTGAGAGGTTGATTGGTTTTGGCTATGTTTCTAGAAGTGTGAGGCCTATTGGCCTTAGGGTCTATCTAAGATTCAAGACAAGCTACTTGCTGGGTGATTTGATTAAGGATCTCAATTAAGGCCTATTTGTGGTCATGTTTCACTTTGTCTTCCAAGGTGGATTTCCCTTTGCCATGCTTCATATGCTTTAAATTTATAGATTCGGCTTGGGGATCCTCTACCTCATATTCAAATGGATTTCAACTAGGTGTATGTCTTTGCATTTCATAACTTTAAATTATGTATCTAAGATTACCCCAATCAAAATATGGATGGATTCAGGCTCCAACCTAAATAAGTTGATGTAATAGCTCATCCCTATCCTCATTGATATATTGTTGTAGTTGGGTTATAACCCATTAATAATTAAAAAAGTCATAATATGCATCTTGAATGTGTGATTTTGTATCAAAAAGGTTATCTTCATAATTAAAACAATGGTTCCCACCCTTTAAAAGAGAATCAATGTCATTATTATGAATTATTTATCTAATATTAAGGTGTTGTTTATTTTAGATAGGCATGGTGTCTAGATGTGAATGGATTAGGATTAGTTCTTTGAAGAACGTATATTAAGCTTTATTTTATTCAAATTTAGATTTGTGAGATGTGAAAATGTGATATGGAATCTTGATATAGGGTTAGATGATTGACAAGGTGTCCTTGAGAAAAATTGAATTTTGGGATGTGATCTAATTTGATTAGGATAACATTAGGGTATAATACCCCTAGGTTGATTTAGACAATGAGCTAAGACACACTAATTATTTGATTGGATTTTTTGGGTGATAGGTTAGCCTAACTAAAGAGATGTGGCATGTTGACTAGGTTATGGTTGACCTTAGCCAAAATTAACTTGATTAGAAAAAGACTAGATCAATAAAGTGTTTATATGGGATTTTCTCAAGGGATTTTATGATTATGTTGGACTACATATGTGATTTGATTAATAAGTTTGATTAGGGAGATCAATTAACTATTGTTTTGATTTAAATAAATCTTAAAGAGGGATTGATAATGGAGAAGTGAGGGTGTGATTATGGGCAAGGTTAGATATCACAAGAGAATTGTGTAAAAGATGGGATAAAATATATGTGATTTTATAGTGTTGAAGTGAATATTTATTGATTTAGGATTGGAAAATAATATTTGGACCTCATGTTAAATGTGACAAGGTTATTGAGAATTGGTTCACAAATAACATTGGTATTGATGATATGGAAAGAAGAGGAAAATATGAAAAACCTATGCTAATAGATAAGGGTGTGAAATACAATAACCAACCCACCAATATACTCACATATAGTGGTTCCTATTTTGGTATCCAAACCCTCCCCTCTATTTATATGTGGTTAAAATTCTTTGAGAACAATATTTTCCTTACCGTGATTTTTTTTTAATGACTTAAGGTCTTAATCTAGGATGTATAGGCTCTTTAGGGGAAAACCCTATATACCTTGTGGTATAATGGGGCCCAAGTTCATATAAGGATGTTATATAATGCTTTCATATTATATTATTACCTCCTCACTTCACAAAATACTGTATGGGTAAATTTTCTTAGCTTTAAAACACTTGTCCTTGATATTTATACCTTGCTAGAACATAGAGTTTAGATTAGTGCATGATGATGAAATCCATTTCACAACCCACCTAAATTCTATGATAAGTTTTTAGTTATGAATTATATGTCAAGTTTCCTCAAAATCACCCTAGGGTTGTGAGGGGAGAGCATACATATTTGTAGCCTTAGTTTGACAAACAAGAAAGAAAATGATTAAATTTGTCATGCACAAACACATAAGTTGATTAATATTAATAAAATATAATAAGATTATGTTATGGAAGGTTTTATTATGCCAAGTCTTTGAAAAGTGAACCTATAACACAAGGATTAGTAGTTTGATTTGGATCTTAAAAAGGAAACCTACCAAAAACATAGTTAGAAAGTAGAATTAGTTTTGCACAAAGCAATGCCACTAATAAAAAATCTAAAGTCATGTCTTCACAAGGTAAAATATCTAAAAAGACTATTTAGTAAAAAATAGATAGAAAGTGATGCCACTTCTATCAATAGAAAAATCATAAAAATAAAGAACAAATTCATTAAAAATAAAACATGAATTCATAATTAAAATGGATAGGGATGATATAGCAGAAGATGCCACATTTTGTTTAAATAAAATAACGTATATCATCATCAAAATTATGCTTTTACAATAGAAAATTTGAAATACATGCAATCAAAAACACAAAAAAGTATGAATTTACTAGAATAATGACAAATCCATTAGATGTTAAGTGAAATCACAGGTTGACAAATGCAAATTTTCTCAAACTAGTAAAATAGGTCAAGCAACTAATTAGAATAATTATGGCTAGCTTGAAAGTTAAATAAAACTCACTGATGTGAGGGTCAATACTCCTAATTTTGATTACGGTTCCCTATCTTTTTAGTAGTCATTTTTAAAATCTTACAGATAGATAAAAATAAAATACATGAATTTGCTAAAAATGTCACAAAATCATTAGTAGTAAAAAAAATTTGAAATTTAGGAAATGCGATATCATATAAAATAGTCAATGAGGTTAGCCTACAATGCTTAAATCTATTAGTTTAACACAAAGTCATGACTATCAGGAGAAAATCTAATTTTGTTGAGGCTAATGTCTTGCAAATGCATTTGGGAATTTGAATCCTACACATAGACATAATCTAGAAGATGCAAAATCAATAAAATGATATGAAAATAATTTGTACCCAAAATGAATCCACAAATCGACAAAAGTGATTTTGTATTAAAAATTCAAATGATTAGCTAGGTTGTAGCAATCAAGTGTGAAGTTGTGATGGTTAGGAGTGAAGTTACATTTTCACAGAGCAAATTTGAGTTTAAATAGAGTGAAATCATGCTACATTTTGGAAACTAAAATTCACAAATTTATTGAGTTTTGGGCCATCAAATCTCTTTCCAAAGGTACCTAAAATCTTTTTACTAGTTGTATACACCCATTTTGGTATAAGGACACATATTTATAATTTCCTTGTATGTATATACCTTTTCAATAATAATTAGACATCTAATGACATGGTCTATTATGGACCTCTCCAAATCCATATTATTTCACTTTATTTACCTCCCCTTTGGCCTATATGCTATGTTTATTTATCTTCATCCAATGCATGCCAAAGATACTTTATAATTATGCATGTTTTGTCTATGATTTTAAAACCCTATACACTTGATTCCATCAAGGACATTAGCATCGACATTAATTTCCAACCTCAATACAACTATCCAAGCTTATATTTTTACTATTTTCCATATATTTTAATTTGTGACCTTTTTTTATCCCTCTTTGCCCATCTTATGGCCATATTTTCATGTGTCACTATGGTTTATTTCAAAATAAAAAGTTTATTATATTACAAAGGCTATAATCTATTTAATGAACCTAAAAATTTGATATGAAAACTCTCTAATTGGAAAGTACTATTTATTTCAATCTATCAAGTTTCACTATAGCATTGAATCAAATATCTAAATCATTTGAATGATCAAACATACTATTACATCACTTGTACTAAGGCTTACTAAGAGAAAAAACATATAGTTGCATTTTAAAATTCCACATACATCCATAGGAGGGAGAAATACATGTGAGTTTGAGGTCCTCTTTGGAGTATTACCTATGTAGGAATAACTTAACAACAAGATGGGGTTGCTAAGGCTATCTTGAATCATGTTACTAACCCCTTTTTATTAGGTTACAAGAGGTACAATACAAAGGAACTAGGGTTGCTTATTATCTATACCTGACACACAATAAGAGACATCAAGTGATGTAAAAAAATTATATAGGTCATAGTGTAGGTTGATATAATTTTGAAACCATTCTTGTACATATCCTTGACTAGACACTTGCATTAGAATTAGACACTAGCATCAACATTATTATCCATGGTTGACACAGCTATTTGGCAGACAAAAATAGTTAGAATACAAAGGAATAACGTCAATATATTTAGGTCATCCTTGTGATGATTCTTAATCATTTCCACAGTCCATAATAGAATAACAAATAAGATATTATCTCTTTTATCCCTTAGTTACTTAGTACTTTATGTATTTATTACACATGCCTAAATGAAATACATATCAAAATACTATATTACATTGATAAAATCTCAATAGTACGTGATTGCATTCAAACAACTTTATTTATTGTATGTTTCTCTTATGTCACTAAAAAATTCAGTGAACCCATCCTCTATTTATAAAACCAAAAACCCTACTTTATATATTAGGATTTTTGCCTTATTCAAAAAAGTTAATTTCAGATTTTTATATTTTATTTTTATATCTTATTTATCTATTACTTATATGTGAATAGCTTAGGGATGCTTAGTTACATTATCTTTTTGACCCCATTGGTTATGTGCTTCACAGTTGTCTTGAACATTATAACCCTTATGACATCACTAGTAGAACACTATGTAGGGAAACACCCTTATGATGATTACTTTAATCCACCTGATTATTAATGTATTGCATTTGAATACTTAGAATAATTCCAAACATAAGATAAATACTCTGTTTATTAAAACAATGATAATGAAAAAACCAATGATACAAATGCAAATATCAGTGATCAAGGCAGTGATTATGATCTTTCTTGTTTTGGGTATGACTATGATGACATCCCTCTTGGTTATGGCATGGTTATTATTCCTTTATTTTATGATGATGAAGAGGTAACATATACATAAACTAATATCATTAATAATTTTAAAAATCAAAATATGGCATGCATACCTTCTTTAGTTACTTCATAAAGTGAGTATCCTTCCTCTCCTTCCAATAATGCAATTTTCAAAGACATTGCATGTTCCTCCCATATATCTCATGGTGAACATGTTGGTGAAATCAAGTGTGTGTCTTCTTCTCCAAAAAATACTAATGTTTAAAATTGTATTACCAATTTGGAGGATTCAAATACAAATAGTCAAATTTGTTCTTCCCATATAATGTTTGATGAACAACATACATGTCCTATGTCTCCCATTGTCTCACTTGAGAAAAAAATGAGAGTACACATCACCATCATAATGAATTACCTACAAAAAATACATTGTTGGAGAACATGAATAATATCCCATGTATATTTCATGTATCATTTGAAAAGATCAAGCCATGTAAGACAAAGATAATCAAAACTAGAATTGCATCTTCCCTCCCTCTTTTAGAAATTAAAATTGAAATCAGACATTACATTCTTCCTCATGATGTTACAAATGAATTATAAAATGTTTATTCCCTTTCTTACCTTAATCTTTCCAATAGTAAAGAGTAAATGATTATAGCTAAAATTATTTACCCCACTTCCATTCAATGTCAATAGATTTTTTACAACACTAGTACCAACCTATGTGTAATCCAACATGAGTTACTCACCTCTTTAACTACAAATCCTTGCAACAAGAAATTAAAAAATGTGATCACTCACCCCTTGATAGTGAAATAGATTAAATTATTTTTATGTTCCATATGCATGGTAATTTACAACCATTAGAAAAAAATCATGCTCTTATTATGACATGCTATCTATTATGACTACCATGGGATATTTTCAACAACAATTCAAAACTCTTAAACTACAAATTTCTTCTCATGAGGCTCTTCTTGAGGAGAATACATTAACCAAATAGCCTATTGTTCAGAGCAAATTTGAGCATCCTTATAATTCATAAATTTTTATGCCTGAGTTTTCTTCCTTCAATGGTCAAGGGGGCCTTGCTATTCACTTAAAACATTATATACATTACTTTTAACATTGGGCCCAAAATGGAAGTTTGATCTTAAAAGCTTTTAATTGTAGCTTAACACAATGGGACCTTAATTGGTTTTTTAGTCTTCCAAGAGGCTCATTATCAAATTTAAAAACACTTTGAGATGTTTTACTATCATGTTTTCATCATTTTACCTTAATTAAGTTACCATTAGAACACTTGTAATCATTGCCACAAATGGAAAATGAATTTCTACAGGACTATGTCATTCAATTTAAGGATTCTTTGTATTCTTTAAATTATATACCTTTAGATTTAGAAGTATAATTTATATTTATTATAAGTCTTATTTATACATTTAGATAAATAATATTGCATAATCCTTTTTCTTCATTTGAAATATTATATTGGGATGTGCACAAATATTCATGCGCTCTCATGAACACTCAAACCAAGTTGCCAATCTTCTCACCAGAAACAATGCATAATAAAATTCATGTTTTCAAGACAAATAACTAGGTTCCAAAATACCATAAACAAATTAAAACACCTTTTTAATAACCAATAAAAAATGTAAAAATATAAATAATAAAGGTATTGGATAAAGGGAAGGAGCATGCTTATAGAGTATCTCCCGTAATTAAACCATATACCCCTACCAAATGATAACCTCCTCAGTTTTTACTACAATAAAACACATGAAATATTGAAAGATTAATTGGATAAATTATTTATCACACTCCCTCCTAATTCATATTATCTACCTCAAATATTTTATAAGGAAAAAAGACAACACTTTTTCACTTATCATGGTATTAATGGACATCAAGATAACGAGTGTTTTTCTCTTGATCAAAAGCTTATATAGTTACCTAATAAGGGAATAATTACATATGAAAAATATATATCTAGACCTATTCCACATAATTATCCTAGAGTATTATCCAAGAGGGTCAAGACATCCTGTGTTAGTCCTATTGAAGAACACATGGTCCATCGGCCTTCATAGAAGATATCCACTAGTAGAATTCCTTATCCTAGTGTACCCTCTCCTAGGACTAATCTCTCACACACTGATCCTACCAAGGAACCATTGGTTGATCAGGTCCTTCATAAAGAGACATATGGAGAAGGTAAAAATACACAACATATATGGGTACCAAAATATATACATATAGATTCACAAGACATTTCTACAGATACTTTAGAGATGATTACAAAAGCATAATCAACAGTCCCATTACCACATGATCATTACAGTTAAGATTTCTTATTTCCATCCAAATTTCATTGCATCTGCTAATTTATTTATTGCTAGTATAATACATAAATTTTAAAAATGAACATATTTGTTACACAATTTACAATATACTAACATACACAATGAAAATAATTGCAATTAACAACTATATAATTAACAACAAAGAAGTAAATAGTGAAAATCCATTTGAAACTAAATAAAACCATGTGATCAAGTCATGTATATATAATCTAATAAATTTTTTATACAAATAAGAACATCAATCATGTGTTAGGGTCATATCTCTAAGTATGTACTCCTCATCACTAGTAATATCTACAAATCTAAAACCTATTAATGTAAACACACCAAGATTTATCTGAGGCTTGCATGCACATGATAACACATGTAGTATCTCCTCAAAATCACCTAAATTCCACACTATCTCCTCATGATCCTATCTTAATGTGTCATAATGATCAATAAAAGTATACATAATCTCAGTGCCACTGTAATGTGTGATGTCATGCCTATCAAGCTCAATACGTATCTCCTTGCATTCAGTGGTTGTAGTATGGTATGCTACTATAAATCTCACCACATGATCAAACAATGGTGCATGGGCACCTATAAGTTCAATGATCCGATGAATAAATCCATCTCTGGATACATCCATTGGCAAATTGCATGTGATGTTCTATATCTCCTAATCCACCATCATCTCTCACTCTTGATTACCTATAAACATTCAAGAAATAATACTAGTTGGATATGTCTATGAAATAAAATAATTTACTTACTATTATAACCAAATAAAATGTAAAAATTAGTAACTATGGTACTTACAAGTGGCCCTAATGGACACATCATCCACTAGTGTTAGTCCCACACGAACACCATCACCTATATCACTGTCTATCTCTCCTCCTACACCACCTTATACTACTATAATGACACATGGGGGGAAATTACAATATGAAATAATAGTGGACACTAGGCTCTATACCATCTCTACACATAGCCATCTATGTATCCTGCATCATCTCATGTATCTATGGGAACCACAAGATCTCAATCATCAATTGGATGTGGGAATATGTCTATAGTTTTAAGATTTAGCCTATCATGGGACCTCTTCCCACTCTATGTTATTTGGTGCCATGGGTAGGGTGCTAAGGGCACTCCCTGTTATATGCCAAACTATCATAAAACCTAGTCATACTAAAAAATTATAAACACTAGGAAAGTGATCAACAAACCACATACTGATATGGACCCTCTAAAAATAATGTCCATCCTCATGCCTTACAAATGTTTTTTTTGTAAGGATGCCATACAATCTGATCTGGAGATAACATGTCTAAATTCACATTATACTACATTGTGCTATGTATCCTCCCACATAGAAATACCCACTACTCTACAAACATTTATGGTTGATCCCTTGTAGGTAGGAACCACAAACTGATTGTACCATTGTGCTATGCTCATAGGCCTAAACATGTAATAAAGTCACAACTCCAATACCTCCACCATAACTCTCCAATGCAAACTTGTAAATATTCCTATATAAATGAACTATTACAATGCAACCCCATGAATATCTAGTTTGATCACACTCAATGTTCTAAAGTACTTGGTACATCTGATAAGAATTACCAATTTTACAACCCTACAAAGCCACAAATGATGCCAATAAAATGTAAATAAACTTCTGCAACCATGGAACATCACCTATAATAATACTATAAAATGATTCATACTACTTAGCTCTATATTAATATCCCTCTAACCTATTAAATATACATGGTAACATTTAATATGGTATGGGTTTCCATCTCCATCAACCTGGACTCTCTCACCTTTAATTGAGAGCTGAAAAATATGATACACATCTTCTAAAGTGACTATCATCTCACCTGTGGGAATCCTAAATGTACATGTATCTAGGTTCCACTTCATAGTTAGGGCTATGAGGAGGTGATATCATAAAGGATATATCCTAAATGAGAGACATGACCCAACCCCACTTGTTTAATAATGATCTAGTTAGTCACATCTAGACCCAACTCTGCTAAGGTAAAATAATGTCACTCATACTAGAACTCTTGAATATGTATATCCTTCAACAATCAAGAATACAACACTAAAAAATCATTAGAATTTTTTTTAATACAAAAATATAGAAATAATAGTTAATTATACAAAACAACAATAGGATAATAACATTAAATGCTAGCATTCACATAGGATGGAAGTGTCAGACACTAACATCCAAGACATCAATGTAGGTGTCCATCTTCTCATGAAAATGCCAAAAATCACACACAAAATTAAAAAAAAATCAAAATTTCAAATTATCAGTGAAATTACAATCAAACCTACTTATTAGCTTAGAAAATTCCTGGCTGGCTAAGGAATTGCAGAGCACATCAAATCGCATCAGGCAAAGGGCTCTTCCACACAGCAAGTTTATTCTTTAAATTAGACATAAAATTTTAAAAAAATTTAAAATTCATATGTTTTCACATTTATATCAAAATTCACCTAATATACCACTTCTACACAAACTTCAAACATGCATAACTTGAGCCCTAGTTGTCCAAATTAAAAAATACAAGTTGCATTAGGATATAGAAAATGAGGTCTTCCATATTATACCATACTTGAACGTTTTCAAACTTTTCCAAAAACCACTAATTTTTTTACTACATAGATATGTTGTTAGATTCCAAATACTACCAAAAATAAAGTTATAAATTCTTGTCCACACTACTTTCAGAACAATATCAAGTAAATTTTATTGAGCACATTATCAATTTTTGTTTTGAGAGGAGATGAATAGTAGGAACTATATCACCTCCTCTCAAAATGGGGTCATATTAGTAGGGGTATGTTTATAAACATGATCTACATAATAAACTATAGTTTTCACTTTCTCCTAATTCAATGGAGGCATGATTTGGAACACTCCACACCTATTTAGTATTCAACATCTCTAAATTATAGTGGGGGCATGTTTTGGAAACATATCCTCCACATTGGTTAGTATTTTAGTTTTCATATTTCTCCATATATAGTGGGGGCATGCTTTGGAAACATGTTCTCCACACTTATATAGTTTCTAAATTGGCAAAAATACATAGTATATGATTGAGATTCAGAGTTGTGGAAAAATTATATACATTGATACCGTTTGTTATAGATAATTCTAGCATGAGACATATCCAAGGTGGATATGATATGAAATGTGTGCCTAATATTGTAAAATTCAAATCATTTTCATATTTTAGATCACTTTTATGGACTATTACTACATCATGGAATTTTACGTACTAATACCTTGGTCGAACTTTCATAGACTATATTGATCCTTGCCCATATTTAGTGGTTAGATATTCACTTTGGTATGATTGGAAGGATTAAATAATTTGATCTCACCATGTTTTTATGTTAACATGATTACATCACTCACCCTATATCAATATATACATATACATATATTTTCGCATGAGTTATGTTAGTAGAGAAATGATACTCTCGATGGTTGAAACACCACTCTTCCTAGTCTAGGTTGGGCACATGATCACCTGCCAACTCTCCATACTCTAGATATAAAATAATCATGGTAAAATACACTTTAGCACTTATAGTCTCACTCATTATCTTATTAATAATATGGATGAAGTTTCAATCCCCTTGTCTACTTCTTTAATTTCCATCACTCCAAAACCATTTACTATATGACACATACATAGGTATATTCTATCAATGGTATTTCTTTATGATACTTTTCATTATTGATTAAATATAGATTATATAAATTGATTTCATTTGTGTCATAATATTTGTTTCACATAATGTTCAAATGAAATATTGAATAAAAAATCAAGTGAAGACAAGGTGTGTTGTCGATACCACAATATGCATTTTATTTTCCTTTAAACTAGTAATTCTATATTTTATTGCATTAATAGATTAAAAGGGCATACATGTAGACACCCATTTTGGTGTAAGTACAAATATTTATATTCTCCTTTTATTTATATACCTCTTCATTGAGAATTAGACATCTATTGATGTGGTCTCTTATGGACTTCTTCAGTTCCATCTTATTTCACTTGATTTACCTACCACTTGGGCCTATATGTTATGCTTATTTATTTTCATCCAATGTATGCTAGGGATAATTTAATTTTGTGCCTATTTTATATATGTTTTTATCCACTAGACAATTGTACCCATCCTGGACACTACCATCAATATTGGTGTCCAAATTCAATGGAACTATATAGGCTTATCTTTTTATCATTTCCTATATCATTTTATTTGTGACCATTTTTTAGCCCTCTTTTCCCATCATATGGTTAGGTTTTTTCATGTCAATAGGTTTTAATTCAAAATCAAAATTTTCCTATATATACAAAGGATATAGTCTAATTAATGGACCTAATAATTTGATAAGGCAACTCTCTAATTAGAAAATACTATTTATTTCAAGCTATCAAGTTGCACTATAAAGCTAAATAAAATATTTGGAGCATTCAAAAGATAAAATATTCTATTGCATTACTTGTACTAAGGGTTACTAGGAGAAATAACATAAAATCACACTATTAAAATTCTAAACAAATTCATATGAGGGAGAACTACATGTGATTCTGAGACCCTCTTTAGAATATTAGCTATGTAAGTAGTAATTAACAATAAGATGGGGTTGTTAGGGATGGTTTGATTCATGTTACTAATCCCTTTTTACCAAGTTAAAAGAGGTACAATGAAAAGTAACTAGGTTTGATTATTATCTAGACCTAGCACATAATAAGACACATCTAGTGATGTAAAATAGCTATATAGGTCACAAAGTAGGCTTGATACAAATTAAGAACCATTCATGTGCATATTCTTGAGTGGACACATAAGTTAGAATTAGACACTAATGTAACGTTATTATTCTTATCGACACAACTATGTAGAAGACAAAAATAGTTAGAATACAAAGTGAACAAGGTCAAGATATTTAGGGTAGCCTTGTGGTGATTTTTGATCATTTCCATAGTCTAAAACACAATAATAAATATGATATGCTCTATTTTATCCCTTAATTACTTGGTACTTGTTGTATTTATTTCACATGCCTAAATGAGACATATTATCAAAATACTATATTATATATCTAAAATATGAACAATACTTGATTACAATCAAACAAATTTGTTACTTGTATATTTCTCTTATGAATCCAAAAGCATTAAAACACTGGTAACGAAATCATTAACAAGCACAAGGTTCAAAGTAACTCCCACTATGGTTACGAAAATGTAATGTATAAAATTAGGAATAATACTTTTAAAATTTTGGAACCATGGAGATAATCTACAATTATTAAACTATCCTAATCTATAACAACACCTCAAAATGGGAAAAGGAAGTAATTTAAATGTAAATATAAAATGACATATATAAAATACACCTTAAATTGTAATAAAGTTTGTTGATGTCGGTTTTATGCACACCAAGAAACCTTAAGAGGTAGACTCTAATGCTTTAGGATTAGTGAAGAAAGACTCACTCCAAGGCATGAGTTTTGGGTTATTGAGTTTTATAAACAACCTATTGGTGAACTATTGATGAGTGAAGTAGTTGTTTACCTCAAATGGTTCAGATATGACATGAGTATAGATCTAATTGAGATGGGTGGATTTATTATGAGTCTAACCTAAGGTTGGTAGGATCAAAAGAAACTAAAAATGGAAATAAAATTAGGATAGAAAAGGTCTTTGAATCAAACAATATGAAACCCTTCTAATCTAGATCTTGAACTAGGGTTTGGACAAAAAAATATGAACTAATAATTGATACGAGTTAATATTAACACACATAAAACAAAACATAGTTTAGAATCTAAGGAAACAAGACTACAATGAACTTTAGTATTTATAATCAAAGGTCACTGCATTTTTGAGATTGTAATTGCACATATACAAAGGGAGATTATGATTATTACACAAAATAATTTAAATCAACTATTACAAAATATGAATAAGTATATCAAAATAATATTCATGCACAACCTAAAGACTAAGATACGAGATTAACAAAACTTCCTAATAAACTCACAAATTTGGAGAAAAATAGGATTTGCTAATCAAGACCAATTTTAGAACAATCTTCAAAATTTATTATTAATCTTAATATCCAAAATTTTGATCCCTTTAGGATTAAGAGGATACAAATATATATAAGCTTTGGAAGGGGATGCCTCATTCTAAAAATAAAGTCTAAATTTACATATCCAACTATAGAATGGAGTGTCAAAAATGATGCATAAAATTTGTGTATGAAAGTATGTACATAAATAATATTCCTTGACCAAATTATAATACATAAATGACAATAAATTTAGAACTACTAGTTACAACTCAATCTAAAACATGAAAATAAATATTTACTTAAGGTGGTGTTGATGTGTCACTAATAGAAGAGGGAAATAATTGCATGATAGTTGTATAAATTTAAGTAGCCACTACCACCCCTTGAAGAATCAAAACTAGCCTTATTTTAGTATACGTTACTGCATATCCAAAAAAACTGGAACCTTGTAATGACATGAAAACACTTGTAGTTGATGGTGTTTTTGGTACTAATCTATAAGCTCCATCTATGGCTTTGTGTTTATAAAATAATGTGTGTGTATCTTCAAACTCTTTATTGATAATATAAAAATTTAGCATGGAAGGAATAACTATTTTGATGGCTTCAGTCATCAACTTTGTATGCTCTTCTTCCAAGCTCCTGAATTCTAATCCAAGGGATTCAACCTAGTTATTATATCACTTGGAAAAATTTATGAACTAGAGAATATAATAATTATTTTTATAAATGTCTCCTTCAATTTCCTTCTTAAATATCTTTGCAATGGATTTAAGAAGTGTTTCAAAATTAGACCTATTTACTAGTTTCCCAATAGAGGTTATCACATTTGTGACCCTCATATCCCTTAGGATCTCAAGGTACTCATTTTCATGGCTTGAAAAATTCCCTATTAAAATTTAATTGTGTGTGCCAATTGAAGGCACCATCCATATTTATAATTACATAAATTAAATCCCATGCATCATGTTTGGCATAAACTAGGTTCAGATGATTAACTACGCTATTTCTTACACACTGAACTAGGAATATAAGCCTCTTTTTTAACTCTTTTAATTGGTTTCATAATTTCATCACCTTCACCCTCTCAATATGAGATTCACCTCTATAAGTTTGAATAATATTCAAAATGTTATAAAACCTTTTTTTTACACTCTGGACGTTTCCCACAATCTCTTGGGGGCATGAATTATTTATTTCTATAGTAGCCTCTATTTTGATTTTTATTGGATCTTGTACATTTATTTCATGTAATCATTAGATGAATACTTGAAATAACATAAATATTTTTTATATTCTATAAGATCACTTGGAATTTTTAGGGTTTTTGGCAAAGGGAAATAAGTTCACTTTTTTCCATCACTATCTTCTCCATAGTGTTTGTGTTCACCCCTTTCCTCTTTCTCACCCTTTGAATTGTGACACTTTGTTTATAAAAATGGGTCAAAAATGTAGGAAAATATACAAGGACCAAATTCTACTTGTCAACTATCTGACCTTGTATTTATTTAACCCATTAGGGCATAATGAACTCCCCTTATTCTTCAATTTGGCTAGGGTGTTTAGAGATAAGAGGTGGAGTAATTATTGGAGGTGGAGTTATTATTGGAAATGGAATTTAATAACTTATTTTAATGGTAATTTAGAGGGGAGGTTGAATAATATTTTGTGAACCTGATATTTCCATCTGATGGGTGATCTATACCACATACATTTTAAGGTATGGGGTTTTCAAAACTATCATTGTGGCTGATTGTATGGATGTATATTGTGGCAGTGGTAGTTCCAATTGAGATAAATACTTTGAGGGGAGTTGTGGTCCTCAAGGATAAAAAATATAAAATGAAACTAAATCTTCAAAATAGACTTTTCTTAGGAGCCATTATTTGGGTGACTTTGAAATAATAGAAAAATCAATATAACTATGAAATGGTGGCCTAAGAATAACAGGTGGAAAATTTACATATTGAGTATATATAATAGTAATGGAAGAAAAAGAATAAGAAATTACCTTATTAATGATTTGTATTTCTTCTTCTATAATGATCTACTAGTCTAGTGCCCCAACTAGAAATTTTTCTTCACTTAGGAGTCCCAGAATTATTGATTTTTCTCTATCTAGCTTTACCTCTTAATCTATTTCATTTTGGGATCTATCTTCACTTAAATCCTACTTTGTTCCTTTCATTATTTTTGCATTTTATTCTTCATCATATTTAGGGTAATCAACTAGTGATATTACATTTTCATACTCTTGATCTTCTACTTCATCCTCAAGGGATCCTCTTAGGGTATCAAGACCTAATGATGGTCTTTTCCCCATTTATTGGATTTTAAAGGAGTTTAAGAGGATTCTATATTTCCTTTGGTAAGTTACTATGGGTTTAAAAGGAGGTGAGGGGGAAGATGAAACCAATGAGGGAGCCATAGTAGTTGGAACTACTACTACAGGTAATGGTGAAGTGATGGGAAGTGGAATAAAAGTAGTGGAGGAAAGAGTGGATGGAGATGAGACTGACATAGTAGAAAATGATTGAAGGGGAGAATTATAGGGAATATATGAAAAAAAAAACTTTTCATAAACTTTGGGAGACTTACTTGTGTAACCGAAGTGAGTGGATCCAAAGGTGCCTAAGAGAATGTACTTGTAGATCCATTTGGAGGAGGTGTTGTCCATATAACTATAGTGGCTATGCTTAGAGTGGTGGTAACTAGATGGGTGGAGGTTAGATGATGACCAAAGAGACCTCTGAGAATCTCCTTCCTAATATGAGGACTCTCATCCCTTTGACTGCTAGGCTCTCACTTTGATAAATTGGTCTCTTCTTATGTGGGAGAGTAAGGTTGGTCCTATTCTATTGGGTTTGAGATTGTGGCTAAGGCCAC
Organism: Torreya grandis; assembly: GCA_037957365.1. Taxonomy (NCBI): domain Eukaryota; kingdom Viridiplantae; phylum Streptophyta; class Pinopsida; order Cupressales; family Taxaceae; genus Torreya; species Torreya grandis. The sequence continues at coordinate 194,281 of JARHVA010001788.1, forward strand.
TAATGAATCCAAGGCTTATCTACTTATTTTACCATTTCATATGCCCATTCATTGGTGATATCTAGGTCATATTTAATATACTAGGTAATGATCATTGAAATTTGATTATCTCTCTTGCAATCCAAACTTTAAAATCATCTAACACATTCATAAAGATAACATCTTGTTCATATTATTGGTGACCATATTTTATGGTTACCCCTTTTCTCTCCCTAAGGATATAAAGATAGTTCCTAAACTTTCCTTTAGGGTCCCATTCTCTGAAATGGTACACATTTAAATTTTAATGGGACCTGATCTTCCCCACTCGATTAAGGTGTGCTCTCACCAAAAATTTAAGCTGACCAATACATATGGGGGTCTTGTGTAATAGGCCTGGTGTTTGAGGCTAAATTCCTCATCTATACTATTATATAATTTGTGGGTGATCTCTTATTTTTCCACCTTGTTAGGAAAGTGGTGTGGTAAAAACAAAGGGGGTGCTTTTGTTCCCTCAATTTTGATTATGGTATAATCTTGGTATAATATCTCATTTTAGAGATACTCATCCTCAACTTCTCAGATATCCTAGGCATTTTAGTGACATAAATATCCTATTAAAATTGAGGATGCACCTCCTCAAAATTTTTGGAAATTTAATTTCTAAATATATACACAAACAAGAAATAATAGTCTTCACAAATTTTCTTACCAATTATTTTGCAGATGGATCCCATAGTTCCCCATGAGATCTATAAACTGTCCCAATGACTACATCTAAAAGATAGGACATCATGTATATATTAACATCAACCTAACTTTATTCATGTTTAAAAATTTATGCCTTTAATATGACACTGATAATCTCCCCTAGGGCCATAATTTTGTCAAAAGTTAAGAGAATGTCCAACAACAAGACCCATTCCACCCACACATAAGTTATGTTGGCAAATCCATAGAACCTATTTATAAGGTCCATAGATCACCTAATAATAGGATAAAATTTGATTATGTTTTTGGAAGAAATACTTCCCATGATGTTCAACCTCTCTCCTTTCAATAACCATTGTTTTAATTTTTGCTCCATAGTGTTCTACTCTAACCATACATTATCCAAGACCTAATTATAGGCAACTTCAAGCACTAGAATCCTAAGTTACCTCTCAAATTATTGTCCCAAAATATATGTAACAATATTATTCCCTTTTATAAGATGAAACTATTCCGTACAGAAAGTTCCATTATAGAGCAAACCATGAAGTAAATCAATGCAAGGCATTATCCCTAGTTTTGTAACCACGTTATGGTTCCCCATGGTCTTAATTGGTAGAAAGTTATCAATGTATTCCTCTTATGATAGATGATCCTATGAGGAGTTTAAAACTATAAACTCCATTTCATTCTAGATACTGAATAGTAGGAAAAATTAAACACCATGCAACTTTTGTTGAATACAATGTCTGTGTAATTGATGCTCTAATAAATGGAGTATACACAAGGGGATTGAACACTAGGTGGTCTTGGGGAAGCCATTTCATCAATATGGGATTGTATATATCCTTCAAAAATTATTTGAAGGCTCTTTCATAATTGTTCAAAAACCTAAGGCTTTTGGTCATTTGAGGAATTCATAATTACAATATTCAATTTGTAGATTGATGGAAAAATGACTTGTCTTTGATTGGATCTTTCATATATAACCCAATCTTGAGTCTTGAATGAGAAGTTCATAGAACATCAATGTGAATAATAGATTTTTATTTTGTTCATGTTTGGTTTTATATTTTATGGTTAGCTATGATGAGTTATTTCTTTCCAAACATTTTTTTTTTCAACTTTCTGTGATCAGTCATCTCTTTAGGATAGATGTTGATATCTCAATTATAGGCCTTTGCTTAAATTTTGATATCATTAATTTTTACTTTGTCCACACATATCCTTAATAATAACACTTGTCTTTATTTCATTTACCTAGGGTCTTTAGACTTATAATCTTACTTTATATCCTTTATGCGTTGTGAGTTAACAAGATTGAGCCACCTATCTTGATCTTAGAGTTTGAAACTCTTTATATATGATTTTGGATATGTTTGACCTTACAGGTTCTAGGTTTATGGGATTACATCATGTGGCATGATCTTGGGGCTTGGTTAATTTGGAGACTTGGGACCACAAAACCATTAGCTTTACCTTGACATTATGCATTTTAGGTCACAAGATTATGCCAACTATCTTGTTCTCAAATTTGAGGTAACTTAGAGACTCAAGGTTGTAGAACCATTAACTTTAATTTTGATTTTTGGGTTTTAGGTTCACAATATTATGTTATCTTATTCTTAGAGCTTAAGGAACTTCGAAAGTTGGGGTCGTATAGCCATTAAATTTACTTTGGCCTTATGTGTTCTATGTTCAAAATATTATTCTAATTGGGGCTTGAATGAGGATAATTCATAAGTATTTTCAAATATCACTACATACACATGAAAATATAGAAACACTAGGACATGACACATTAGATAAGTTATTCAAATAAAAATCAAAAGGTCCACTTTCAAGAAAAATTATGAATATGCTAGGTTAAAAATGAATCATAATTAATGCCAAAAATTTGATTTTCATAGTTATAGGATTTTTTGATTTTGATTTAGACCTTATAAAATAAACTTAGATTTATACATATCAAAAGTGATGTCATGGACTTATAAGGTTAATAGAACTTTAAATAAGGACATTCAAACTATAGTGGGTCTCTATTTGAATTCAAAAAATGGGGTGCATGTGTGTGATAGGGCAAAACAAAGTTTACTTTCCTTGAAAAGTTGTAGATGAGCCCAAATAATAATGTATAAATTTGGTAATTACTTGATATGTTTGATTTCCTTGAAAAAATCTAAAAATAGTTACAACAATGGTGATTAAGGATGTAAGGTGGTAGCATAAGATTACTGGCTAATTAGTTTTTAGTTGTATGGGAACAAAGGTGGTAGCATAAGATTACTGGCTAATTAGTTTTTAGTTGTATGGGAACAAAGGAGGTTATATATAAGGTGGTGGAAGAGATCAATGGCTAACATTTATCCATGAATCATTAAGATAAAGGGTAGTTATAAATATGAATTAAGAATTCATAGATTTTTCTAGAGAAGAATGGGTGAGGGGCTCTATAAATATTAAATATTTATAAAGATCATTAGGAGTAATTAATGAATGTTAGGTGGTGATTAAGCAGATGATTTATTGTAATCATGGTAAAAGTAGTTAGTGGTAGGTGAGGGATGAATTTTAAATTCCTAGATATTGTGTAGGATTAATTAGAAGACAAATGATGCGATAAGAGGGAAATAATAGGGCCTGGTAGCTCCAAACTAACCTCCATAAATATGGATGGGAACAAGAGGATTGGGACCAACACCCCTATTGATAAAGTTTCTAAGATTTAAAATGCCCTCCTCACTCAGCTCAACCTTCCTAAGGACTTGGTGAATGAATTCAATAAATCCAAGCAAACCATTTTCAAAAGTTAAATTAAGATCGAAGGCTAGGACAAAGAATTCAAGCAAGACATCTACAGAAATAACCAAAACCTCCTCTAATTCTAGAAATTTGTGTACAAAAATATAGTGGAAATAAAGGAAATGCAAAATAGTAATAAATCTTAGGTGGTAGAGGGATAGAACACTCCCAAGGTGGTTGAAGGAAAAGAAAAAGGTAGCAAGAAAAAAGTCTTAGATAAATGAGTGGTGAAGGATAATACCAATGGGCCATGCAAAAGAATTCAAGGTAAGCATTAAATTAAAGAGGACACCCATGTAAAAATATAAGAAACCATCCTCAACATCATTATCTATGAGTTTAAAGAAGATATAGAAGCTATTATTTCTCTTGAAGGAATGGCTGATCCTTAAATTACTATCATTCCTATCACTGATCTTTCTAGTGTTTTTTTTATGTTTCACTAACTTTTGGTTTCCCTTCAACCTTTCCTATGTTTGTCTCATATTTTGTATTGTCTTTTGTTAAGCTCTATTTGGAATACTAATTTTTGGTTGAGGATCCCTATTAAACCCTATTTTATCAATATCTAGTTAAAAAGAGGGTGATAATATGATTTTTAATTGATATGGGATGAGGGGTAAGGTTTGTGTGATGTAGGAAATGTTAAGATGGGTGTTAGGATAATATTAATAATTATGTTAATGTGTGATGAATACTAAAAATTAATATTGGATGATGGAACATGTTGATTTTAGGTGTATACATGACTACACAAGAGTTCAAGGACATACAGTTCTAACCAATTTCTTTACATAATACCTTTCATCATTATTTAGCTATTTTTTCATAGGTTGAAGTTGTTTGGCCATATGAATATGAAGACAACTTGAATATTTGTGTGAGAGAGACTACATATATGACTTTATCTCCATCAAAACTATCATAATCCATAAAGCATCGATCAAACATAAGATATTTCACTATGTAGACCTAGTGTTTAATTTTTTTACAATAGGTGCATGCAATGAGGACATATTTCACAAGAAAAATAACACAAAACTAGTGGCTTGTGTAATATTTGATAAGTATTACTGATTACTTAAACCAGAATTTCCCTAAAATTAGAAAAAAAATTTGTGAGTGGTTTAATAGAAATAAGACTAGAGAAACTTTGAAATTATGGGTTAAAAATCCCAATAAATTGTCATGAGGAAAAAGATACCAAATTCCCAATTCAAGCCTAGTGTCAATATTTCCATGGCATTGTTAAATAGGCTACATGGGTCCCCATCCATAACTTATATAATGAATTTTGGGTTCCTTTCATATATATGATTCTTGATAACAAGGGCATCCCTACATTAGGTTAGATCATCAGTTACAACTTGAAATCCCAATGAATCACACATAATAGATCAAATAATAAATTTTATGTTATTTCTTATTTGGTAGATGCTATTTGTGGTACTTTGAAATCTATTGGAACTTTTCCCTAAGAACCTAGAGGACACAAAATGATATGTGATGATATTGATTTGTATCACATTCATAAATTTAGAGTTTACATGCAAAAGATAATAGACACCTTCTATTCAATTGTGTATAAATTAATGAATGAAAAACTAATTTCAAGGTTATCTACAAAGATAAAGAGATCAATCAAGTCACTTTAGGATTAATGGTTATATATTGATCATGCTATTATCAAGTTTGATGGTACAATGGTGGCCCCATTCTATCTACCCAGGGTATTCCTAACAAGCTAGTGGAGTAGGAGATAGCCTGTTGACATAAAATTAGAAATTGTTGGCTAAAAATAGCTTATGTTGATAAAGGTTAACTTTAATTAGACTAATGTGATGGAAGGGTTAGTATTTGGTTAGAATATTTAATATTTACTTAAAATAATTAGTTCCTAGATTCATAATAATCACACAGTACATTGTAATTATTACTCTAAGTTCTCTTTCTTTTTATATATAATAAACATCAAATATAATTTATACATGCATGCGTGTGTGCATGGGTTCATGCGTGTGTGCATGGGTGGATTCATTATACCACAATAATTAATTACTTAGGTTACTCTTCTATGTAACCTCTTAGAATTATTTTTTGTAATTTCTCTCTTCTATGTTATATCTATTCTATTACAATGTTGTGCTATAAATACCAAACCAATACAATACAATTCAATGTTAATTTATATATGAGACATTGAATTTATCTAACTTAGTCATCATTTCTTTACACAAGGAATTATTTATTACTTCAACATATAGTTAGTTAAATTGTTTATTCTATCAACCTAGAGAATATCAAGTTGATGCGATAATAAAATTAGCTCTACAGTGTCTACAATCTAGTATTTTGGTCAATAGAGAATCCTACCAAAGTTTTCTCAATTTTTGTACCTTTTTCTCTTCCTCAAGATAACTCCAGCTGTTGATAGGTACAAAAGCAAATCTCAATTTTCCTAAGTGTAACAAATTTTATGGAACCTCTTCAATAAACTCCTTGAGAATACAAAGTTGGATCCCATTCCTTGGGAAGATACTTAATATATTTACTCATAATGGTCTTGGAAAAATAATCCTAAGCAAGAATGACCTTTGTTGCTTCTATAATCATGTTATCTATAGCCATTTTTTATTTTTATGCCATGACTATGTCATTTAGGGATGGAGCTTTTTCTAATAAGTCAAAATAGTTTGTATGAGTCTTAATTCAAACCTCCATTTTCTCCATTTATTTTCTCAAGTAATTCCCATAGTCCTCAATTTCCTCATAAATGGATATACACTTTATATTCTTTCTTTTTACTTCTCATGTAAAGATACCATCTTAACTCATTCTACTATAGAAGTTATGCTTTGAGGTCTAAATCTAGTTGAGGTTGCACTCAAATATTTTTCCATTTCCTCCAACTTTGTTTTCTTATCAATTGTCCATAGAGGCTAAATGAATGAATAAACAAAGTAGGTGGACACATCTTTAGTTTTTTACTTCATCTTCCCTACTTGCTCTTTGTACTATGTTCTAATTGACATGATTCTCTCCTAGAAGTGGCCTAATAATTCTTATTTATACTTTTCTCTAGCCTCAAGTTTTATGAGGATTTTGTGCAGCATGGCCCTTGAATGGGTAATTAATTTCTCCACCATGTGAACTAGATATTATTTTATTGGAAGAGTTGTATCTAGATCAAATTATGGTCGTGCGATGGTCACGGTTGATAGACTCTTCTTAATGCATTCTTCCAAGTTGACACACCTTGTCATCCAATCCCCTATGGTACTTTGGATAAGAGTTTGTCCTACCATCTCTTTATCAATCAGAATGAGATTTTGTAGAGCTACCATAATTCATAAAGGGATAGATTAAACTTCAAAGAATGAGATGGTGAAATTTTTTTTGTCTATGCTTCATCAATTATACCTAAATTCATGTTAATGGATCCATAAGGGTTTTTAAAATGCTTTGACCTACCCCTATTGTACTTATAATGTCCAGTGAGGCAACATGATTAGTGTTCTCTGAACTTACATTGACCTCTTTTTCCTTCCCTTTTTCATGTGGTGTAATTTTCTTTTCTATCTCCTTATTCTTTTCGATTTCTTGTTCCACTTATACTCCTCATTCTGTTTTATTTCTACTAGCTATTTATTATTTTCCTCTTCCATTTTTATTTATTTTTCTTCTTGTTTCTTTCTTTCCTCCTCTTATTATTTATTTTTATTTTCCTAATATTTTCTTTGTTTATCCTGCTCCCTCTTATTATTATCTTGATTTTTTGCTAGTTTTTAGTGTTTTTCTTCTTCTATTTCCCACTCTACATGTGCCTTTATTTTATTTTCTTCCTCACTTTTAGTTTTTTAGTGTTTCTTGATTCTGATTTTATTTTCATTTCTTCTTATTTTTATACTATTTTCCTTTATGCTTCATATTTATCCACCTTTTCATTTTCCAACAATTTTCTAACTTGTCAAGTGGTTGACTTTGTAATCTCCTATATTTTCTTGGTTTTCTCCATAAGTTCTTATTCCAATTTCTTGTGTTTTGAATGATCTCTTCTTATATCTCTTTGATTTTTCTTGACTAAATTTTATTTTTTTACAGCTTTATAGACAATATTTGTGTTGTTATTTCTTCTCAACTCCATCTGTTAGAGTTTCCTTAGTCTCTCTTGGTTTGTAGGAGACATTTAGATGGCTACTTATGACATCATCCAACTTATACACACTAAGTTCAACATAGTTTAGAATGGATCTGATCACCATGTTATTTCATGTGATATATGCATCTTTATGTAGGCTTCCCACCTTATGTATCCCACCTTTACTATGCCACATGCCTAATAAAGTATTAATATTTGGTACCTATGTGGCTACCTTTATTTCTTCCTCTAACTCTATCTCTTTTTCATCCTCTAGTTCAGATGACTCAGTTTATAAATATGTTACTATGGTTTTCTTTGGTCCTTTGGTTTTATTTATTTTTTAATCTTATTAACCTTAATTTCTATTTTTGATGATAAAATTCACCTTCTTTTCCCTCTGCTCATTTGTAAAAAAGTCTAGCTATGTGCTACAGATGTTCTAGGTAACCCTTCTTACTCCTCTGTAATCTATATTTTTATTTTGGTTTTTGGTGACAACCATTTTCCAAGTGATAACTTAATTTTTCATAGGGATTAAGGGGGATTACATTTTGTTTCCATATCTTCTTCTCATAGCTCATCCCCAATGGTAAAATCCTTGACTACAAATTATATTCATGCCCTCCTCCTCTTCTTCATTAAGTGTTTTTAAGTTTATCATTTATCTTCATATCCTTGAGGATATACAAGTACTATGTTGAGGTTAATATGTTTATAGCTTTACCTATGGTAATAGTATGTCATATTAAAGGCCCTCCTCTTCCTCCTCCTCTTGTTGAGGTCCCATCTTTAATTCACTAAAAAATTGTTTTGCACTAGGATCTGGTAGTATACTCCTAGATCCTATAATGATTTCCCCCACTTGTTCATGACTAACTTCATAAGGCAAAAGTGGAATGGGTACCACTTTTATAACATAGATATCAATAAAAATTATAGTAAATTGAAATTATGTGTATTATTTTTGAACAATTTCATTTAAATTTTGAAATCTTTCCTCTACCATACTCATAATCATTTTCTCCCATTGTAATTTTTTTAATACTTATTATATTATAGGGATACCTTTCATTGAAGGTAATATTTCCACCCCTATGGAGGAATCTAGGCTCCGATCAACTCATGCCAAGAACTAAAATAAGTGAACCATTGTAAAAGTAGTGGGAAATTTTACCTTTCTTTATTTTTTGAAGTTATCCAAGTATCATTCATGTAATGAAATATCCAAGTTATATATATGCTCTTTGTTATTGTTGATTCATGCCAATTTGTATAGTAGACCTTCTAAGTGATGGTGTATCTAATATTTAAATCCTTTATGTTATGAATTGACATAGCTTGATTATTAACTTTTGTCCCTTTAAGGATGACTACAGAATGGGTACACACACTTTTTATTTCCATCATTATTGTGGTTGGAATGCACTTCATTTATAAGTCTTGTAATTATATGCATCACATATGGTGTAATGCAGTATGAATGATCTAGATACAAAATATCTTTGTGTGTTCTACTTAATAACACTTTGTTAGTGCTTGTCATTAAGTTGAAATATGAGAACTAATTCCATGCATATAATTTCATATCCAAGATGACTCTATACTCCTTTTTGTATTCCAACTATTGGGTTTACAAATTTACTTGCATCATCACACTTCTTTATACCTCCAAAGTTGTATGATCAATCTTTCCCATGTGTGTTTTGATGTATCTATAGGTATCTTTTACATGTGTCATGAGGGATGGGAATTTTCAAAATACACCCAATCAACCTAGATTTTTTTATTTGATCAAATGCTTCTTAAATTTGGGTTGCTTGATATGTTTGGTCATGATAACATGAGAAATATTCATATTTTATTTGTCTAAGTAGCTAATATAGAATCTTCAAATAGAGTATGGACACTTTGAAGGAATTTTTTTGTAGAGTGTTGGTGCTTGAACTATTTTGTAATTTTTCTATTTAATGAAACCCTTGATTTATAGCTTGATTTATCTATCCGTTAATCATGCCAAGTCCTTTTAATGCAATTAATCTCATTTACTATTTATGTCCAATCCTTCCCCTTGCTTACTTTGACACATAATCATATGTATTTTAATTCATATATTTTGTTCTTATCTTATTTTATGTCATTATTTTAATATTTTTTTGATTGTGTAGTTCCCACCATCTACCCATTTGTTTGTGTTAACTTATTTGAAGCTAATCTGCTTAATTTTGTCATGTTTTAGAAATGAAGCTCATGACTACTATGTTTTACTCAATCTTATTTGTTATTTTTTCTATTTCTTCTATGGATGTTTCTTTTTTCTGTTTTCATTATATGCGTATATGGTAACAATTTCAAATTGTTTTGTTTATAACCTGTCATGCTATGTTACCACTGTCCTATTTTATTCTACAACCCCATATTTTTCTTAATTTCATTTTCTATATCGGTAGAAAGAATAAAAAATAATTTTATTAATATTGTTACCCATTATTTTACTGATATATGTCATTTCATACTACCCACTCATATTTTAATTCCATGTATGATCTATATCTTCCATATTTCCTTATATCTCCTCTATTTTAAAGTTATAATTTGATTTTTTATTTATTTATATTTTATGAAATTTATTTTATCTTTTTCCAATGTTTTTATTTTTCAACATCACTTCTTTCCTAATTTTTATTCTGCTTATTTATCACACTAGGATATTTTGAAAACATCAAATAACTAGATACCGAGATAACTATTTTGGGGATACTGCAATAACCTTATTCAAATTTCTCATCTAGGAGGCTAGTGCCAACCTAATGGAGAGGAGACATGATCTAAGACCATAAACTAAATCATGCGGTATATGGAACCTTAATACCATATACCAAATTTCACGCAACTAGAAGGATAATGCCACCTAGTTAGTTCTCTTATCTCTTTTTTACCACCCTTCACTACAATGGTCTATGGGGTAGGGATCTAATTGGGCTTATTTGAAAAACCATTGTCTCAATTTGCTTGCTAATGTTCTTAGCATGATTTCTATTAAGTCTAGAATATTTTCTACTATGTAAAGTCCAAGCCATCTTATTTTTAACTTGTCTGACTTTTTATACTTGTTATTTTTGGAGCATATAATACTTAAGTAGTGCTATATGTACCCTTAGAAAGTTATAATGGTTAATATATTTATTTATTAAATATTTTAACTATGATAAGGGTACACATATCACCACTTAAGCATTATATGTTCCAACACTCTCCCTTAGTGTTAAGTGGGGATACATTCAAAAATCACCTTAATAAAAAAATTATAATCCATGAATAAACCATAATGATTTTAAGAGGCATACTAAATTTTAAAGGATTTAAAACCCCTAACCATTCCATAAATCATCTTTTAAAATAAAAGGAATTATAATCCATAAACTACTTTAAGTAAGCTTAGGTTAGCATGATCGTGAGACTACATCTTATAGTTTTTCATAAATAATAAACCAAGTATTTTTGGAGCCTTTTATAATGTAAGAAACTCCATTATAATATATGATTTTAATTATTGGTTATAAAGTAAACTTCCACACAAAGTTTACCAAAATCACATAAAGTGATATATTACAATTCTTTATAACGAGAAGAAGTATAGAGAAGAAGAATGAAACTTATATCCATTAGGAAGTGACATTATCATGCACACTCCTATTTCATAGAAAATTCATGAGGCCCAACTTTATATGAAACCAAAAAAACTTGGTAACACCAGGTGGTTTTGTGAACATATATGTTACTTGTTCATATGTATGATAAAACTATAGATCAATTTCACCATTGAGGACTTTCTCTTAGATAAAATACACATAAACTTAAATATTTTTAGTTCTTTAATATTACACAAATTTTTTCTTGAGCTCTACAACTTTTGTTATTACATAGAAGGGTGGTACTTTGAGAAACATCAAATAAAGTTATCCTAACAAAATTTATAGCCACATGGATTTTTTAGTAGCTTTCATAACACTTATGTAATCTACCTCAGTATAAGAGATAAATATAGTGGGTTTATTTTTGATGCTCCAAGTGATAACACCTACACCAAACTTAAACACATATCTAGAAATAAGTTTATGATCTATAGTCTCACCAACATGTTGAGCGTCATAATAACCATATAATTTAGCATTATGAATAGAAGAATAAAATAAATCAAAATTTATAATTATTTTGATATAATGAAGCATATGTTTTTTAATTTTCAATGATCCAAATATGGATCTTGCATGAATTTGAATGAAATATTTAGCATAGTAATAGTTAGATAAATCAAACTACCAACAATTTTTTTATAAAATGTGAGGTTAACTTTGCTACACGTATATTTTGGATCAAGTTTAACACCAATTTCAATATGAGTAAATATAGGCTTAGAGTAAAGTCTATTAAACTTAACAAGAAGATTAAGTAGATACTGATATTCTGATACAACAATTGAATTTTTATCTTGAAATATAGTCATTCTTAAAAAAATTATGAAGAATGCCTAAATTAGCTATTTCAAATATTTTTCTTAATTTATCTCTATATCTAATAATTAAATTAATTATATTACTAGTAATAATAATATCATCAACATATAATACAATTAAGATAATATGATCATTTTCAAATTTACAAAGAGATCATTATTATAATAATAGTTAGATAAACCTAGTTCTTTAAAATAATTAGTGATTTTAGAATAGTAGACTCAAGGAGCTTGTTTTAAACCATACAAATATTTTATTAACTTAAAAAATTAATGCTCTTTGTTAGGGTCAGTGAAAAATTTAGGCCAAGTCATATATTTCTGCCTTATAGATTTTTTGCATCTAATTTAGTGTCAAAATTGTCATGTGACACTTGCAATTTTTTTGTGACACTTATGATTGTCATTTTTGTTGATTTTATATATGTTTTGTGAATTATTTGATAATTTGTGAATAATTCGACAATTAAATAAGTGTATATTATTGTTTTAAACCTAGATTATTTGTTTTAATTACAAAATAAAGTATAAATTCACATTAAAAAAATATATATTTAAATATTTTTTAGTATTGTAGTGTCCATTTTAAAGGGAAGTTATGGCTTGTTTTAATTTTATACTAGATAAATCTCAAATTAATGAACCTAAAAATTATCAAGATAAATAAAATTACTAATAGACTAAGATTTTGAACAATAAATAGTATTGATTCATATTGAATAACTTGAAAAAATTGCAAACACCAAACCATACTTAAATAAGCCTCAACTCAAAAATTAGAGTTTACATGTAAAAATTTGAAAAACAAATTAAAATATAGAAAAATGTCTATTTACCAGCTTCTATTTATAGTAATTTCGTATGAAAGTGCATGCATCTCTATTTTTTTGAAATATCTTAAATACTAAAATTAACCAATCAGATTAAATTCAATTGAAGTTGACGTCCAGACCTAAAAATATACAATTTCTAAAAATAGAACATTTCCTAAAAAATAATTAAATTACAATTTTGAACCCTCATATGATCACGTATATCCTCCAAAAAATATCAAAAACATCCCTAGGTAGGTACAACTATGTAGGACAGTAATGAATTTTTTGAGATGGTCATTTTGGCATGTGGAAGAGCTCAAATGGAGTTATAGGTTAAAAGTTATGGCCTCCAAAAGGGTGGCCTATTTTTTTACATTACAAATGCTTATGGGTCTAAATATAATATCTAAAAAAATCATATTAAATCAAAATTTATGACCCAGAGGTTATGGAACATTGTTGTTTGGATAAGAAAATCTCCATCAAGATGACATGTTATACCTAAGATGTCAAATCTATTTCAACTGAAATTATAAGAAGCCATGTCGATTATTTTATGGAGTGTTAAGGATGATTTCTTAATTCATATTGGTAATTATGAGTATCTAATGATGCATATAAACTCCTTGAGTCTATATACTAAGGCATTCATCTCTCTAAGATAATTAAATTTATTTTTAAAAGTCTAACTACACTAATGAAAGGTGATGAAAAAGTTGTTAATTTTCTTGTAAAAACTAAAAATTATTAAATATTAATTAGATGGTTATGAGTGTCATGTTATTCAAGATTAGTTTTTATATTTCATTATTTAGTTAAATATTCATGAAAAAATTCATAATTTTATTTTAATTCTTAATTCAAAATACCAAATAGAGAAAGATATCTCTGACCTCATTACTCTGTCTACTCTTGTGATTCAAGTAGAACAAGTCATCTTCAATTTTGATGCTAAAGATAATTCCACTCATTTAACTTCTCACACTCATTCATTTTTTTAAAAATAAGAGAGAAAAAATCTAACCCTAATTTTGCCAATGGAGAAAAAGGGAACAAAAAATTTGTTGATAAGAATCATAAAGTTAAGTTTTATTAAAATTGTAATTTGTGTGGTAGATTTGATCATAAAAATAAAGATTGATATGAAAATAAAAATAGATCTAATCATAAAACCTATAAAAATAATTGTAATAATTTTAACCAAAATCATTACAATAATCAAAACCATAATTATAATAACAATAATAAAAAAAAAAAAAATCTAATGTTATTGCTCTATATGTCGCCTTATTTGCTTTTAATTAAAATGAATGGATTATAGATAGTGGTGCATCACATTATATGATTTTTTTATCTAATATTTTATTTAACACTTTATATATATATGAAAATATTTATTTAGGTGATAATTAATTTGTAGAAGCTAGTCAACAAAGAGAAACAAATTTATAAATGTTGTTATAAATGATGTTTTCTATATTCTTAAAGTTAAGAAAACTATATTATCTTGTTCTTAGCTTAAAAATGATAATTTAATTTTAAATTTTATTAAAAATAAATGGTATTTTATAAATCAATTTGATTCTTCAAATTTTAAAAGTATTCAACATAATGGTTAATACATATTCCCTATTTCTTTTGCATGCTGTCTTTCATCACAAAATAAGAATGAATTCAATAATGTCATGAAGGATTAGGACATGTTAATTTCAAAATTTTATATGATATGTCTTCTCATAATATTGTTATTAATATTCCTTATATTTTTTTCATCACGAAACATGTTAGGATTGTTTGTGTGGCAAGAAATTTAATAACCCCTTTCACAAAAATCATGATGTGAATTTCTCACATCCTTTATAACTTATTCTTAGTGATGTTATAAGACCACTTGAAATTGCATCTCTTAATGGTTCTTAATATTTTATTAATTTTATTGATAATCATATTAAAAAATTTAGTCATATTTTATAAAGATGAAATCTAAAGTATTATCTAAATTCAAATAATTTAAAGCTATTGTTGAAAATGCTTATAATTTTTCTAATAAGAAATTAATATATGGTGATGGTGATAAATATATTAATAAATTAATTAATTCTTTTCATATTAGGTGTGGTGTTCAAATAAAATTAACAAATCCCTATTTACCACAACAAAATGGTATTGATGGAAATAAAAACTACACCATTATTGAAATGGCTAGAACAATATTACATTTTGCAAATGTTTACAAGTTATTATGGGCTAAAGCCATGAATATTGTATATTCTAAATAGAGTCCTTGAGAAACTTTTCAATCTTTCTTTCCATTTATAAATGTGGTATAATAATAAACCCATTGTGGTTCATATTGGGATCTTTGGTAGTTATGCTTCAATCTTTATTCCTAAAGTAAAAATAAAAAAAAAACATAGTCATGCCTCCTATTTGTACATCTTTGTAGGTTATGGAGGTAAAACCAAATTATTAAGAGTGTATGATCCATCAAAAAGATAAATCATTGAGAATATGAATGTTATAATCCTTGAAAAATATTTATTTGAAACCTTTTTATATCCTTCTCAATGTTATTCATTTGATGAACTTGGATCTATTGTTACTCCTTATGAAGAAATAAATACCTAAGAGGAAGTTGATCCAATTTTAGATAACTTAGAGCTAAGGAACCCTTTGAATTTCAAGTTCAATATAATATACATAAATTGTTTGAATCCATAATATAGTCATATAATATTGATAATCTTAATAAATTGACTATAAGTCAACATTTTTATCATGCTTCATTATGTGAACCTCAATATTTTGAGTAATTTATTTAAGATGATAGATGGAATGTTGCTATGCAAGATGAGTATAATGCCTTAATTATAAATTAGGTTTGGGATGTTTTCCCACCTTTGTATAAAAGGAATATTGTTGGTTTAGGTGGATTTATAAAATAATATATAGTTCAATTGTTAAAATTAAAAAATTTAAATCAATATTAGTTTCTTGTGGTTTTACTCAAAAAATTGGGATTGACTATGTTGAAACCTTTATTCTTGTAGTAAAAATGAGTACTTTTATATTACTCATTTCTCTTACAGTACAAAATGGTTAGATTATACACCTAATGGTAGTCAAAATTTCCTTCCTAAATAGTGATTTAGAATAATAAATGTACACAACTCAGCCTAAATATTTCACTAATGCTAATATATATGTCAAAAATATTTTCTATTATGTAGGGTCCATGCCATATTATTTTTAACTTGCCTAGATTTTTATACTTAATATCATATATAAAAACCTTATCCCCAATTTTAAGTACTATTAATTTTATATGTTTATCATGCCATGTTTTTTTGCACCTTATCTCTTGTGTTTGGTTTTACACTACTAAGAATATCTTATCATCTAATTTTTTGAGTTTTAATAACCTTTCTTGAATGGAATCTTCTCATTTATTCTAAATGTTACTGCAAGTCTCAAGATTGGTAATATATAATCCATTGGCGTTATTGATTTTATTCCTTAAACTAATTGGAAAGGATGATATTTAGCCAATAACTTATGAATTATACAATAAACCCATAATACCACTAATATCTTTTTATCCCAATCTTCACTCTCTATATTGCATACTTTTGTTAGTTAAAACTACACCATTTGCTTGAGGATGGTAAAGAGCGCTTCTGTGATGTTGGATTAGAAGTATTTAAGCAATTCCACAATCATGTGATTATCTAAAATCTTACCCCTATCGCTCATTATGAATGATAGGTGTCTGATCATTGTAATTATTTTTTCACATAAATTTTGAGGTAGTCTTGGTGGTATAATATTTCATTAGCACATATTATTCCCATCTTGTTAGGTATTCAATACCAATAATAATGAACTTGGCATTATTCTTTCTTATCTAAGGTTTGATAGGACTCATAAAATCAATTGTCTATTTCTAAAATGGAGCCAATGCCAAAAATATGCAAAGTGACATCTCATCCATAGCATTTGGTTTATCCACTATCTGACATATGTCATAACTTATTATGCACTGATGTTTCTCCTTAAAAAGTGATGGCCACCATAAGCTACCAATAATATTTTCTTATTTGTAACTACCCCAAAGTTATGTCCTCTTGCAACTCCATTAGGGGCTTCCATTAAGAAATAATCCCTCATGAGATAACATAACATGTCATCTATTCTTATCCATTAAGTTTCTTTGATAGGGGTTATAATGTTGGTAGCTAACATTTTATCTAGTTTAACCTTGACTATTAATTTAATAGTATGATTTAATTTATATGGTCATTTTTTAAATAGTTTAATATCCTTTTCAATTGAATATTCATAGTACCCACATGTTTTTTTGATTCCTTTGAGCTCAGTGAAGGTTCTTAGGAATAAATATTTGAATTCCCTTAGTAACTATAGTATTTTCTTCACCTTTTTTTCTACCCAATAATTACCTACTTTTTCCATCTTTGGATTTATTTATGTGGCTATATTCTCTTCTCTAATTTTAAGAGGTTGGTATAAGTATTATGTTTTATCTTTTACAGTTTCATGGAGTTGTCTTTCTCCTTCCCCAATGCCTATTTTTATGTATTCTAGTTTTCTTCCTCATCATCTTCCTCTTTTGTAATTTTCTTGAAGTATGCCATATGTTCAATTTATTTTATGTTTGTTTTCCTTTCTATAGTATTTGGTAATTATCTTAAAATTATGCCAATATAATCTCAATCATATGGATGTCCTAAGCTTATTTATTCTATTTTTAATATTGATAACTATTGCTTTGTGATAGAGTCTTCCATTTTGTTTTCCACAATACTCGATAAATTCTAGTATCCATATCCTATAAAAGTTAGAAGTTCTATAAAAATATATTTTTATCTACCATCTACTACTTCTTTTTTCATCTCTTGATGTAGGCACCATGTTTTTTCAAACACACTAATGTCTATTAAAATAATTATTCCCATAGGCATTGATCTATTTCCGCACTTTCCATACATACCTTTTCACATGTCAAAATGTAACATTGGATTTGTTTTCACCATATAGCTTATGATCTCTAAAAAAATTACTTTCTAATTTTACAAAACTTATTTTTAATACTATGCAAAAACATTTCAAGTTGAGAATGGTGAATTTATGGGTATGCCACCATATAGAAATAATAATCATGAACATATCATTAATGGATTTAATCCTTATTTATTCTTATGGAAATATTCTCATCATCCATTGTAAATAATCATCGACTAGTTCAGTGGCCAAAAACTTTGGAAACTTGTTATGAAAATATGATTCTATATAGTGAACTCCTATTTTATGTGGTAATGTATTTTCTAGTGTGGTGGTGTTTTTTTTTTCAAGGTGTTTTTATTATGCAACATACTTCTTGCACTGTGGTTTCTAGTTCACACTACATGAAAGCTTAAATTTCATCCCCTAGAGGTGTTCATCCTTATTCTTCTTCCACTGTTAGTTCCCTCATCATTATATTGTAGGTCATTTTATATTCTTATAATTTTAGTCAAAGTATACATGTTAATGAGGTCATTTAATTAATTATACTCATCTTCTGACCATATTTATTCTGATCATGACACTCCCATTTCCATCTCCAATAAAAAATAGACTACTAAGCCTTTTATTTCAAATATAATTTTATCCTCTTTAGAATCTAAGGATCCATTATAATACAAAAACCATTATAGGTTTAACAATCTTGGATATTGAGTATCATACATATCAATTATATAAAAATATACCTTCTTATTTATTCCCATAAAATCAACTTCAACATTTTATAAAGTCTTAATTGGTGATCACAAAGTACCATCAACCATGGCAATGTCATATGTCATAGCATGAAATTACAGTTTCCTTAGAAGCCCCCATATGCTATGTGGTAATACATTTGCATATGCACTAAGGAATAAGAGTGTTTTATTTATTTCCAGACCATTGATTTTAACATTTAGTAAAATAACAGTCTTTTTCCATTTTCAATTTGTTCTAAATACATTATTTGTATTTTTTTGGTTTTTCCCATTCTCTACACTCGATGTTATTTATCTTTTTTGTTTAATATATAAAAAACTAAGTAGGTTTAGATAGTATCTCTTGTTTCTTTATCAATATTAGTATTCGTTTGAGATCCATAACCTCATCTTCATCAAAATAGGTCAATTGAAGTTGAACCTTATCTTATTTTTCAACTTTTATCTATAATTCAGTCATGTTCATAGATATCAAGTATTTCACCTTATGCATTTGTGTATGATTCTGTATTAGAGTTAGTAGTTATTTATTTATCCTTTCTAGTCTTATTCCCACTTTTGGTGTTATTCCTACTTGTGGTTTTGAATAATTACTCATGATAAGGAAAACCTTCTTCCACGACCTCTCTTTTTGTTCTCTTATTATTTTTTGACATTGTGTAATTTTTTTTGACATTGTTATTTTGTGGGATAAGCTTCCCTCTTCTAATTTTTTGTCTCCTTATTTCCTATAATGAACTTCATCACACCACCTTCAGTATCCTATGATTTTTCCATTTTCCTTAAATGTTTAACCCCTTTCCTAGGAGGAGATTCTGCTATCTCTTCAGTCTTCATTTTGTTATTTTTGAACATTTATGCTAATTTAGGACATGAGAAAAAGTCATGTGTACTTATTTCATGGTAGATACACACTCCATTTTATGTTCTTCATCACAAATTCTAGCAATGTGCACCACCTTGCTGCATTTATAACATGTTGGTGTGTGTTTCTCTTGATTATAAGCTTGGTTATAATTCTAGTTGTATCTTCTTCCCCTTGATAATTTCCCCTTCTACAATGTCCTCCTTGATATATTTTATAGCTAAAACCTCTATATATTCCTTGATTATTATTATAGTACTATGGTAGGGTATTATGAGATTTAAAATTTTAAATTATATGAGGTGGTTGATACTATTGACCAGGTTATGTTATACCAACATTGTTAATTAGTAAATATGGTATAGTCATTTATTGTTCTATTATTTCTATTATCCAATTGGTATCATGTATATTTGATATCAAATATATAGTAAATAATCTTTGACTATAGTGATTAAATGATCCATATTTTGTCTAATATGTTATTTGATTTTTAGGTGCTAACACTTCCAACATGGGGAAAGAGTGTTGTGGATGTTGATCATATATTTTATATATTCCAAAATAAATCATATCACCATATATATATATTTTTAACTGGATTCATCCCTATCAGTGGTCATGTTGATCTTATTTCTTATACTTTCTTTGCCATGTCACTGTAGAGGCATTCTATCCTAGAAAGTCTTTTCACATGACAAGTTGTGAACTAAATTATTACTTGTAGTGGTATATGCTTACTATGTGATGTCTTATACTCATTACCCTTAATCTGTATCTCCATTTTTAACCTCAATTTTGGTAATTCCAATTTTAATCATTCATAATCATTTTTTAGTGAGGTATCTATATCTTATCTCCAAGATTGAGCTTCTAACCTTGATGTCATTTATAATGTTTCTAAAAAAGTATTGGATATTTTCCCATCCATATCATATTTAAGGCATGAGATTAATCTAGGTATGAACCATTTAATTATTATTTTTATCATTTAGAAGTTCTAATTTTTTCACTATGGTTTCAACCATTAATAGTAATATTTTATAGTTTCCTTATCCTTTTGTATTAGCTATATTATCTTGTTGACACTTTTTATTGATATGTCTAGGTAGTGAAAATCACCCATAAACACTTGTTGGCATTGGTCCAAGCAGTGGAATGTCTAGACTAAGTCTTCATGTACCATTTAAGTGTGTCATCTCTTAGTAATATAAAACAATCAAATAACATTACTCTTTCATTAGCAATATTGTGAATCCTCAAATATGAGTCCAATATAAATAGATTTTATTCCATGTCTTTTTTGTCTTTCTCAAATAGTGGCAACTTCATCCTATTCTATGTCACTTTAGTGTTCATAGTTTGGTTAGGAATCCCACTAGTAGAATTTTTACTATTGCTCCCATGATTGCTTGATGTACTTGATCTTGTAGTATTTTTGAAATTTTTTTGTTTATCTTTTTTGTGTCAAACCAAATTATGGTTAAGACCTTTATCTATTTTTAATTTTGTTTTAAAGTATCTTCTTCCTAATTCTTTTGCTTGATTCTTTAGAAATTCCCTTCTTTTCTCAATCTCTTCTTTATGACTTTGGTATCAATTTGTTACTTTTTATCTACTAAATATATATCTATATCTAAGGGATAGATTTATACATCTATTTTGAAGTGGAATGGAGGATGGTGATTGGTCCAAAAAGTTCATTTCCTCTTAGGGAATTTTATGTTTGGGGTTTACGTGGGTTGTATCACTTCAAATCTCTTCTATATATTTTATCTCTAATTATACTTTTTTGCCAATATTTTCATTAACTAATCCTCTTTATATTAGGTTATCTCCCTCATTATATTTATTTTGTATTTATTTACTATGACTACTAACACTTATCTCAGAGTCACCTTTCTCTTGAAGGTTCAAATCTCTTTCCACATCTATTTGTTCTTCTATATTATCAGTAAAAAATTCCTCTTGAGTAATTACTATTAGAATTCTAATGATAAAATATCATTCATTTATTCTATTATATAATTAACATGTTCTATTTTACACATCATCTCTTCACGTCATCTTTCACTACTCTCTAGGCCTTGTCCACTGTGGGCCAAACTACTTATAATTAGTTGATCTTTTATACCAAAGGTTTTGTATAGTCTGGTTGTTCCAAAAAAATTGGTTAGATTCATTAATCTTTGATGAATGTAATTCATGATTTTTTTGTGTGGTATATAATAATTATTTTATTCCATTTCTTTTGGTATTTACATCTACACCTTTTTGAGTGTGAATACTAACTCATGCATTTGGTGTGGAGGGATAATATTAAGATTTTCAATATTAGGGCTTCTACTAGTAGAGGTTAGATTAGTTTAGTCTAAAATATTACATCTTCATATAATTATTTATTACAAGTCTTTATTATGTATATATTTTTTAATTTCTAACTAAATTCTCTCATCCTCCATCTGATTCTTCAACTCTTCACCCACTATTTTTTTCTTAACTACATTTTAATTTATCCTCTTACTAAAATATTATTCTTCCTAATTAAATTGATTTTACTTACTCTCTTAGTACATCTTATTTAACCCACCCTAACTGTTTAGACAAGATAATTTTAGTGGTCACTTCTTTTGAGAATCCCCCTTCTTTCTACACACCATCCCTTATGTACATGTCTCCTAAAGGAACTATTGACCCTCTTTTAATATCCCTCATTACATAAAGAGATTACATATGAGGAGTGGTACTTTATTTAAGAAACATTTCCTTTCACCTTAAACAAATTTATATTTTTTTACATCAAAGCTTGTCCAACACTATATAGCCTAAAATATGATGAATGAATTAAGGGTAGTCTTGACCTAGTAGTCGATAACTTGAGTTATGATTTTATTTATTTGTTGCATAGCCTCAAGTTTTTACATAGTTAAATGAATAGGTTGTATAATATGAATAAAATAACCTTTTTTATTCTTGGCTTGTCAAATAATCCAAGGCCACAATAGTTATGAAAAGGTAACCCAAAATTCTTCTTGTGGTCTAAATAATAATGTTTTTATTTCTAGTAATGTTTTGATTATCCTTTGAAATTTGGTGTGAATTTTTTAGTCTTTATTCCCATAAATATTATATTTTTGTTCATTCAATCTTCCAAAACTCCAAAGGATACATCCCTATAGACATTAGTCAAATAAAGTTTATGTGGTGGCACCAAATATTGACATAAAATCTGAAGTTGTTGGCTATAGATAGCTTATGTTGATAAATGTTAACTTTAGTTACACTAATGTGATGCAAGGATTAGTATCTAGTTATAATATTCAACATATACTAAAAAATAAGTAGTGTCTACATTCATAGTAATGACACATTACACATTAATTCCTACTCTAACTTATCTTTATTTTTATATATAATAATCATCGAATACAATGTATATATCTTTACACTATACCACCTTAGGAAATTACACAAGTTAATCTACTTTGTAACCTCTTATACTTATTTTAGATACTTCTCTCTTATATGCTATATATATTCTATTACAACATTGTGGTATAAATATCAACTCAATACAACACAATTCAGTGGTCATGTCTATTTGAGACATGCCCTTTATCTAACCCAATTGTCCTTTGTTTCTATAAGGCATTAGTTATTACCTCAACATCTATTTAGCAAAATACTCTATTTTGTCAACCTAGAGAGTGTTAAGATACTACAGTAATGGAAATAACTTTATGATGTCTTTAGTTTGGTATTTTGGTCAATAGGGAATCTCGGTAACATAGCCTACTAGTTGTCTACTAGTGTTAATGTTAACCTTAGGATGGATAAACTATAAAAATATCACAACACACCTCTAAATATTGGAAGATAATATTTCAACCAATGGGAAAATTTGGATAAGAGCTCCTATCATAGAGGTTCTTTCCATTTTAGATTATCAAAATTTATATTTTGGGACTCCAGAGGGGTGATAATGCCACATATAAATAGAGTCACTAGTAGGTTTAGGTAGAACTATGACCATAAAGTATATGGGCATAATTTTTTTTCTAAATGATAAAGATGATTCCCATGTATATACAAATATTAAAAAATTAAGATGTCATTGATAATTATTCAATTGATTCAATATGATCCTTCCATCACAAAATATGATATAGATAGGATAGAGCAAGAATACAAGGGTGAAACCATAAAATAAATAGAATAATCTTAGGAAGTGGATGAGCTAAAGGAAGATATTGATTATTAGTTCAAAAGTTAGGATTTTTAGGGGCCTCCCCAAGCAAAATTATGTATAGAAACAAGCTCTAGATACATGGGCACTCTTGGTTCCAAATGTTACTTCTACATTCACTTTGGAAGTTACCATCTCCACCATCTACAATACCAGTTGTGACTCATTCACCTATACCTCCTCTAGTATAAATTATAGTTAGTCCTCCTATGATAAATCAAATGAGTAGTTATCCTACCAGTATAAAACCTCTTAAGGTTACACAAGGAAAAGAGAGGATAATTTTGACAATTAATGTAAGAAAATAAAGTTTCTTAATGGTTTTGTATGTCTATGTGAATGTGTTATTTCTTCCAAATTTACATGTTTTCTTAAATCTTTTTCATCAATTTGGAAAATCTATAAGATGTTATGTATATGTTTTACCTATAACGATTAAGCTGGACATTTTTAGTCTTAATCAACTCTCTGTTTACACATCACACTTAAAATTTTTAGGGATATTATATATGCATAGCAATTTAGTAATAAAAATATATTTTATTATAATAAGTTGTTCATATTTCAATTTTTTCCTTATAATTTTTACTATGTTTAATTTTTTTATGTGCTTACATATAACACACAACAGAAATTGGTTCATGACATATACTCAACTCAATATGGTAAGTCATCATGGAAGGGTTTAATCTTTAATTGGACCATATAATCCCTTTTTTTATACCCTACCTTTCCCTCCTTTTGTCCCTATTTGATTAGATTAATATTAGTCTAGATCCACTCATCCACCATAGGTTTTCTCTTAAAATATTGAGGCTCAGTGTTAGGCACCCACCATATCCAATCTAATTAAGGTAAGAAACCACTACCCTCATCACTATTCCACTATGTAGTTATTTAAAAAACTAAGAGCCATAATTTTTGCCTTGGAGTGAGTACTCAATAATACTTAGATGAGAGATAATTTCCCATAAGAATACTTGGTATTCATAAAATCCAAATCAATAGATTTTATCTAGTGCTAAGATGAGGATCTATATCATTTAGCCATTGAGATAAATTATGTACACTAGATCTAAAAGTAAGGTTAATAAGGTCCAATTTGAATTTTGGTATGATATTTCATCACCTTTATAGGTTCATTAAATACCAAGATCAAATATAGGTATCTATAGGAAAGCCATAACTCTGAAAAAATCACCAACCCCAAGAGAACCAACCTCAACATTTCACTATAGCTTGGCTAGATAGTTTTTCCATCATTATAGCTGGTGCTTTTCATGATTTACCTAAGAATTTTTAAAATTCCTTCCTTCATTCTCTCCTTATGGAGGATGAACTATATAATAACATGAAATATTTTTAAACTTCATTCAGATTGATGAATGTGACTCATGAAGAGGTTGCATACAAATTATTACCTTTCACCTTACAAGATGCTACATGTGACTAGTTTCTTAACCTTCAATAGAATTAAACAAAATTGTGGGATCAATGTCATAATACATTTATTGTATAATTTGGATATGTTTATGATCCCATTTTAGTATATCAATAATTTTTAATATGAAAAGAGAACTTAATGATCCAATTAGAAAATTTAATGCAAGGTTAAAAATATGTATAGCTTTATAGACATTTTTTATAGATCTTATGTTGCATTAGCTCTTGATGTGTATAAACATGCCTCAGATTCAATGAATGAAATGATTCTATGCAAGGCCTAAAATATTAGTGCATTGCCTAAAGCATATGCTGAATCCATCAATGTAGACCACCAATCGAATCTTCAATAGTAGGCTTTGGCCATACTCAGTTTCAATCCAAATTTATTTGCCTTGAATCCCCTCCAAATTCTAATCATAATGTCATGAACAATAATAAAAAATCAAGTAGCACCAAACTAGAATCTAAAAATGATAAACAACCTAGTATCTATGTATAATGAAGAGAATTAAAACCAAGACTTAATTTCAATCAATACTTCTACCACACATGGTATAAATTTTTATTCCATTGAGATAGAGTTGGATACTTTTCAATGCATGGTGCACAAACTCAACAATGAGTTTAATGGTATGCAAAACACTTAGTAAATATAGTGGGAGCAATAATAAATAAGAATTTCACATTCTATAGATACAACATGCCATTCAATAGGCCAAATAATAATTCAGAGCCATCACTAAATAAACTCCCTAAGATAAACATCTACAAGGTAGTGTTGCCCAACTAGTGTAGAGTCCACAACACTGCACAATGTGGTAAATTATGTTGTGTATAATTATTTATTACCTATGGAATATTATAAAATGATATTTAGGGGTATGATATTATCCATAATAATTTTAATCCATTGACATCTGTTATACCCAACTCTTCTAGTACCACAATGGTATTTGAAACATATGACTTCCTATTCCCAATTAAAGTTGAGAATAAATCAGAGGATACCATAGATGAGATTCATGTTTTTAATAGTTTTTGTAGAAGGATTTTGAGCACACTATATGAATTTAACAAGATAATTCAAACTCAAAACGCAAACTACCTATTAGGAAAGATTCTAGAAACAAATCATAATGATATAAACTTACCAATTCTTAATTCTAATAACCTCCTTTCAGAATTTGCAAATGATCAAGTGATTGATTGCATGTAGACTCAGATTGACATGGATGCTTAATAAAAGATTATGGATGATGGATGCTTGATTGAGGATTGATTTTGGCATAATGGTGTTATAGAAATGCTAATTGATTGTTAAATGGACATGGATTTGCTATGAGGATTCAAATTGGTTTGAGGGTGGAGGGAGAGCTTGTTTAAATAGGCAAATGGAGGGAATTTTAGAGGAATTAAAAATTATTTAGAAGTCTTTAGTTTAGATACTTATAGAGTCTTAGAGAAGATTCTTTACTTCTAGAGGCTTCTCAATTAGTTTAGGGACAATGGGGATTAGAGGGGATTTAATGAGGATTAGGATTCATTGGGATGTAGGAATACCTAGGGAGTAGGTTAGTAGGTGGTTAGGTGGGGTTGTGGGAGTTTTAAACCCCCATATAATGGATATCTAGGATTAGATTATCATAATAGGGATTAGGATAGAATTAATGAAATAGTGGGATTAGACTAAGGATGGAAAATGAAGATTTATTAAAGGGGGCTATTAGATAAATGGCTGGAATTAAGATAAATTAGTAGAATAAAGGGGGATATTAGTGAGATAAATTATACTAAGTGGAATTAGTGTCATCCAATAGGAATGTTAGTGATAGTAATAAAGTGACTAATTTTAGGTGCATATATTTTTCCCCTCTTTGAAAGGGCATTACGAGTGGAGTGAAGTGGAGGGAGTAATGGTCTTTCAAAGAAAAACCATGTCATGGATGATGTTAGGGGATATGATGCCCCCTCAAGGGGACATGCATGGAAGAATGAGATGGATGGTTACTCAAAGAAGAAGTGAGGGGTGGGATGAAATGAATAGATTAGGGGATGGGATGCTAGATGTGAGATAGATGATGAAGAAAATGGAGGTCGACTTGAGTAATCAGCCATAAATTGATGATGCCCCTAGCAAGGACATATGCACAGGGAGGAGATATGATGGGTTTTATGATTACCAACACATCCCAAGGGGGAATAAACCATAAAAAGATGATGATAGGATTAAAATTTTGCAATATTTAGATGTATCCCAAGCAAGGATGTATGAAAGGGAGAGATCTAGGTTAGGATAAGATGATGATTTGATAGGATTGATGATGGGTGTAGCTCAAAGCTAAATTGATGAATATGATGATAAAAAATAAATAATATGATCGAGTGAACAAAAGGATTAGGATGATGCCCCTAGCAAAGACACATGAAAGGGATCGAGAGAGGAGTTAGTGGCTGAGCTATCCATGGGCATTGAAAAGTGGCCAAGTACTACCTACATAGTCTAAAAAGGCTTTAGGCTGAAATAGTTTTGACTCATGGATAGAGGATGATGATGATGATGATGATGATGATGATGATGATGATGATGATTAGTGATTATAAAGTGATGATGATGAGGATGATTAGACTTGTTAGTGAAAAGAATATGATTTGGATGATGAGAGGAAGATGAAAAGGATGTTAGTTGGATGGGCCAAGAGGATTAGATTAGTGATGGGAATAAGGATGATGAGATAAATGATGAGGATGTAGATGATGAATCCATAATAAATTTCATAAATCTCATCTTATTCTAATTAATGCAAAAATATATAGCACTTGGCAGTATGCCGCATGATATAGGTATGACCAAAAGGACATTGTGCCAAAGTGCAAGGGTGAATGATGAACTATAAATCATCGAGGGAATTTTTTGGTGTCCTCATAGAATCCTTATTCATTTCCAAAAAAGATAAAAAGAGACATGATGCAAGACATAGATAAACAAGATATATACATGACACAAAATAAATAGTAGATAAATGATAAACAAACAACAAATAATTAGCAGATAAGTATCTACATGTAATGCCACAATGTCTTATCTAATGACATGATGAGTGACTAGGTGATGGGTTGGATTAGGATAATCATGATGTGATGGGTATGGAGGATAGACTTGTATTTGGATAGGATGATCATGATTAATATTAGGACTGGGATATGGATATGGATATGGATTTAGGATGTTGCCCCTAGTTTAATATAGAAGGATGGATGACATGATAAGGTTTCTGAATATTGATTTGTTCTTGAAAAAAAATAAAAAAATAGCTAAGGAAGGTGATTTATAAAAGTAATGACCAAGGATTACCAATAGATAAGGCCTTACAAGATTCTAATCTAGAAGGGAAACTGGGAGATTATGAGATCAAATACCTTTCATACTAGCAAAGAAGTGATTGGATGGGTGATAGGTATGAAAAGGAAATGATAAGGAACGTGATGGGATGAAGTGCCTTCCATACTAGTAAAGGGTAATTGGATGGGTGCCAAGTATGAAAAGGCCTTGATAGGAAGTGATGGGTGCTAGATTAAAATCTTTGATAAGGTGATGCATGTGGATAATACTTAGCCAAAAGGATGATGATAAAGATAGAGATTGGTGACCACTAGGATTAATGGGTTCAAGGTATAATACGAGATGAGTATTATATGATCCTTAGAGTTGATGATATGGACAATGGGATACATGACTATGGATTTATGCATAAGACAAGATATCATGAACTAATTTTGACCTTTTCAAACTTTTATGATTTTTAGGGTTTTTGACATTTTTCAATTTTTAAGGATTTTTGGGATATGTATATAAAATGTACAAATGGGGTTAGTATCAAAGGGAATACCAATCCTAGAAACTAGGGGAAGGAAGAAGGGATGATGGATGGGATGAAAACGGAAGATGATGATGGGGACTAGGGATGGACAATGACCACATTCTGAAAAAACTGGGTGGTTATTGACCCAAGTGTTCATTAGAGGATATGCCAAGAAAAGGGAAAACATGTCTCAAGAAACCTTCCACTTAATTATGAAGGTAAATACTAGAAATATTGATAAATAGAATGCATGATATGATGTAAAATGATGGTCAGGAATAATGGATCAAGGGATAAGATGAGGGGTGATATAGACAAGGTGAACAAGGGATTTGACAAGTGAGATGGATGGATGAGGATATGAAATGAATGGATTTGCCCCCAAGTGTTGAGGAACAAT
This sequence comes from Torreya grandis, assembly GCA_037957365.1. Classification (NCBI taxonomy): domain Eukaryota; kingdom Viridiplantae; phylum Streptophyta; class Pinopsida; order Cupressales; family Taxaceae; genus Torreya; species Torreya grandis. The sequence goes on from JARHVA010001788.1 coordinate 223,839, forward strand.
GCAGAGAATAGATTATTTTACCATGATGTAAAAAATCATTTTTCATCATGGCACTTGCCCAAGGTTCTATAAGATTAGTTTTCACCATTGGATGAATGAATTTTTTTTGACTTATTAATGGCATCTCAATTTATTGGATATGCGGACGAGATGTAGGAATGTAGGAATTACAGTGATCTATATCTAAAACCAAATTTGTGGATGTGTGATGGTAGGATCATGTTTTTGTTGGATGTATTGAGGTCTATGTGACCTTTGTTTATGCTTGATGGAGACCCCTATAGGTATTTAGACCAGGTGTCTTTGTTGCCACTTGGAGAGACAATGCTACCTGGGGAGGTGATGTGAGGTATGAATTTAATTAGAGCTTGATTTTTATGTATGATGGGATCAAGATAGGATGACATGATGGATGATGGAGGATTAGGACTAGTATTAACATACATCATTGGAGATGTGGGACATGCTTCATGTGATTGGTTTCAATTGAAAAAATATTGCAAGAGATATAAAACACTTTGACTTTGGTGTTCATCTCTGATCTAATTATTTTATGGATGATCAACCATGATTTTGACATTATTTTAAATTTTTGATTGACTTTTATGGTCTCCTAGTGCTTAATTTTGGGCTTTACTAAGGGATATTGATTTTTGACTTGAAAGATTATTTTGACTTTTATAGTCTTCTAGTGCCAGATATTAGGCTTCACTAGGGGAGATTAATTTTTGACTTGATAAATGATGATTCAAACTCAAAACACAAAATACCTAATAGGAAAGATTATAAAAACAAGTTAGAATGATATGAACCTACCAATCCTTACTTCTAATAACCTCCTTCTAGGATCTGCAAATGATCAAGTGATTGATTGCATGTAGACTCAGATTGACATGGATGCTTAATCAAAGATGGTGGATGATGGATTATTGATTGAGGATTGATTTTAGAATAATGGTGTTATATAAATTCTAGTTGATTTTTAAATGGACATGGATTTACTATGAGGATTCAAGTTAGTTTGAGGGTGGAGGGAGAGCCTGTTTAAATAGGCAAATGGAGGGAATTTTGGAAGAATTAAAAATTATTTATAAATCTCTAATTTAGAGACTTCTAGATTATTATAGGAGATTCTCTACTTCTAGAGTCTTCTCAATTAGTTTAGGGATAATGGGGATTAGAGGGAATTTAATGAGGAATATGATTCCTAGGGATGTAGGAACACCTAGGGTCTAGGTTAGTAGGTGGTTAGGTGGGGTTATGGGAATTTTTAATTCCCATATAATGGATAACTAGGATTAGATTATGATAATAGGGATTAGGATATAATTTATGAAATAGTGATATTAGACTAAGGATGGTTAATGAAGATTTTTTTAAGGGGGCTATTAGATAAATGGCTAGAATTAGGATAAATTAACAGGATAAAGGGGGATATTAGCAAGATAAATTGGACTAAGTGAAATTAGTGTCATCTAATAGGAATATTAGTGACAATAATGAATCGAGTAATTTTAGGTGCATATCATTTTAAAGGAATAATTATAATATAATAAACAATAATCAATAAAATCACTAATTATACACCCCCAAATAACAATGCAATCATTCCTCTTGATCCAAAAGCCAAGAATAATCCAACCCCACCAAAATGAAATGATCAACACTAATAAACTAATACAACTAATAAGAGTGGATATAATATAGTAGAGGATATGAATAATATTAAATAAAATTTCACCCTCCATGAGTTGGCTTAGATTACATAATAGAAATAATTATTGTTAAAATTCTTGACTAGTAGATCATATTATGAAAATTTAAAGATAACATATGCTAATATGGTTATCTATAAAGATAAACCTAAGGTCTCATCTTTATTATTAATTATTGTAATATTTATAAAACATGTACATAGTTGCTTAGTTTATTCAGGAGATTCAACCAATGTGATGCCCATGGGTATCTAAATAAGTCTAACCCTAGATTAGTCTAAGAGAGTTATCCTAAATCTAGATACATATTATATCTTGGTGGCCAGACAAATGTTAAATATCCACATACAACTTTCTTCTAAGCCATGTTTCCAATAATAAATTAACATCCTTGTGGTAGACATTTATGAGTCCTATTGAATACTCCTAAGTTTTGATTGGTTAAAAACAATTAATGACTATATGGTAACAAAATTTTCACACATGTGGCTACCTTGTAAAGGAGTATCCAATCAGATTAAGGTTGATAAAGAACCAAATATGAAATACACAATCATAAAATATATCACCTAAAATGAGAGAGTGAAATTTCCTTCATCACATGTAAAATTTTACACTTTCATGATTAATCTTGAAAAGAATAATTGAGAATTTGAAGGTCGTTCATAATCATGGATCTTATATTTTTATGGTGCTCAATCCAAGCAAGGTTCTGGTGTAGGCATAAATTTAATTTATCTTTATTGGAAGTAGTACATTGCTACTTTCAAACTATAATTTCCATGCACTAAAAATCATGCAAAATAGAAGCCTTAATCTTAGGATTATAGTTTGCACTAAAAAACAATGTCAAACAACTACTAATGCTTGGATATTTAGAGCTAGTTATAAACAAAGTTAGGAGTCTATACCAATGTAATTTTTCATATCTAAATAAATAAAAGTTTAAATATTTGGATTTGATCAATTCAATTGAAAATTTTAATATAAAGTCAATCCAAGAGAACATAACCAGACTACAAATTCTATGGTAAATTCCAAAGAAACGTTGGCCCCACTCTAGGATTCAATATTACAAACATTATTGATGAAATTGGTTCCTTTCCCTTCAATTCCTTATAATATTGACAATTTTCAAGTTTTTTATGATGATCAAAAAATTATATAGCTCATGAATAATTCCAGTGATTTTAAATTCCAAGTCATTAACAAAAAGTATTTTGATCCAATTAATAGAGAAGAGGTTGGAGATGATTTTATGATTCAATTTAAAAAAAAAAAACCAAATGGATGGTATCATTATAATGAGTCTTTGACATGGATCACTAGTATAAAAAATAAAAATAATCTAAAGCAAACAAATCTAATTTTTCCAAGGTAAACTCAGGAATAAGTGAACATCTCCAACATGCCAACATTAGATTGAGATGTTTTAAGAAAGAAAAATAAAAACTAAAAGAGTTGTTAATAGAATATAAGAATGTGATTGCTTGGAATTATGAATATTTAAATATTTTAACCCTAAGGTTATAACACATATTATACCATTGAGAGAATAACATAATACATCTAGACAAAGACAAAGGCTAGTTAATCCTATTTAGGAGCCTCTTATCAAAAAATAATTTTAGAAGCTACTAGATGGAAAAATTAGATATACAATTAGACACACTACCTGAGTTGCTAATCTAGTCCTAGTGCAAAATAAGAATGGTGAAATTAAATTATGCATAACTTTTAGAAACCTCAATAAGGCTTCATAGAAAGGTGATTACCCATTGCCTTCCTTGGATGAAGTGATTCAAATAGTTAGCAGGTTGGAAATGATGTCGCTTTAAGATGATTTTTAGTCTATAATCAAGTATTAGTATAAAACTATGATCAAATGAAAACTAGTTTCACTAATAAGTGGAGAAGTTTTACATATAATAGTATGCCTTCTGGACTTAACTAATGCAAGTGATAATTTTAAAAGTGCAATGGATTTCATGTTTCAAGGACTCACTGGTATGTGTAGCATCATTTACATGGATGATCTAAATATATTTTCCAAATATATGAAACATCATATGGTCCATTTTCATAAGGTATTTGATAGATGCAAAATATGTGAAATATCACTAAACCCAAATAAAGAGTATTATAGAGTCACATAAGGTAAATTATTGGGCCATGTTATCAACATAAAAGGTGATTATATTTACCTTGAAATATTTCATGCTATTTTAAAAATTACACATCCTAACAGTAAAAAGGAACTAAAATCTTTATTTGTTAAGATAAATTTCATTTGAAAATTCATTTATGGGCTATCAAAAAATTTAAAGCCTTTAAATGCTATGTTGAAACAAGATGCAAATGTAGAATGGACAATGGAAGCAACAAAGTCTTTTCAAAACATAAAAAATGCCATCATCCAAGCTCCACTTTTGATTATCCTAGATTTCACAAAGGATTTTTTCTTGTATTAATTCACATTAGAACTTACTATAGTTGTGGTACTCACTCAAAAGGCTATTGACAATCAACATCATATTACTTCCATGAACACAAATTTGAAAGATGCAAAATTGAAATATTTTATGATTGAAAAAATGCTTTGATCAAGGCTGTGTAAAATTTAGGAATTATATCATGTGAAATAAAATATATGCCATTATCCTAGATCAACAGTCAAGCTTAGACTTGGGAGGAAAAATTAGGTTAACAAAGAAGGAAGTGGATAGACAAGTTATAATATTTCAATCTAGAGATTATACCTACCAAAATGGTTTGAGGATAGGTCATCATTTATATGATTATAGAAACTGATCCATGCATCTCCATCGATCAAGTCAACTAATCTCTAATATCTTCTAGTGATTGGTAATGCCATATTATTCACTATTTACTTATAGATGCATGCCCTCTTGAATTGAATAAAGAACAAAGAATAGAAATCAATCTCAAATAAACACATTATATGATAAAAATAAATGGAGTATTATATCAAAATAATTATGAAAGAATCTACTTAAGATACATTTCTAAAGAAGAAGCTATAGATGTCCTTGACAATTTTCATTAGAAAAAAGGTAGTGGACATCCTTCCAACAATGCCATGTCACACAAAATTATAAGAATGGGATACTATTGGCCCACTATTTATAAGGAGGCACACAATCATGTCATAACTTTCTATCAATTTCAAGTGTTTGGGAAAATATAAATACATGTAGTTGTGCCTATGATTTAAGGATGCCCTTTTGTATAATGGGGTTTAGGTTTTGCATGGGTCATTAATCCAAATTCATCAGTTGGTCATAATTTCATCCTAAAAGGAATAAATTATTACACCAAGTGGATTGAAGAAATTTTTAAAATGAATTCCAAAGCACAAGATGTAATCAAATTCCTTGAAGAAAGTATTTTGACTAGGTTTGGAATGCCATTTATTTAGTGTGTGATAACAGTCCAACTTTTCAATCTATATAATTCACTAAATGTTCCTAAAAAATTAGATTAATATTAATTTTTATTCAAATTACTACCCATAAGGAAATTGAGTTGTTGAATCTACCAATAATAATTTGATACATGCCATAAAAAAAATTTATAGAGTAAACCAAGAGAATGACACCTATTGCTAAAGTATGAATTATGGGGAAACAAAACCAAACATAAGAAAGCTCTCAAAACTTTACTTTATATATTAATATATGGGTAAAGACATATTTTAATCATTACTCTAAATTTACCAACATACCAATTCCATCAATAATATATTGAGAATGATGAAAAAACTTAGTCAAGACTACTACACATTGTCCAAATGGAAGATGCACAAACTTATGACTTGCATAGTTTTAGTAAACATTAAGACAATGTGAAAAGATGGTTTGGTAAAAGATCAAAATTTTAGACATAGTCCTCCAATGGGATAAAACTTATGAGAATAAATCAAAAAATGTCAAGTTCGCTCCATTTTGGATTGAGCCATATCATATTTATGAAACTTTGGGTAACAATGTTTTTTTAGTAAAATACCTCCAAGGTAATAATTTGACTTTTCTAGTTAATAAGTAGTTTTTAAAGAACTATTTTATGGATAATAAAAATAGGAGCATCTTGGAATGATTATGAGTTATGATTTAGTAGTAGGAGTATATTAGATTCCTATTTTATTAGATTAGTTTTTTTGTTTTCCTAGACTAGATCTCCTACTTTCACATATTAATTTTCCCTTCAATCAATTGTTTGTTTTAAATAAGGTCCTTGTAACCACTTTTATAAATTCTAAAAAATTTATCCTAGGGGAAGCTAATGACACTTAATGATATTTATGGATTATAATCAAGGTATCTAACTCCTAGAATTAGAGTACATATCATGAATGAAATGGAGAATTTTATATGGACCAAACAAACTTATTAGATTTTTGAAAGTTACTTTGGTATTTTCAAGAAAATTTTAGTAATAATTATCATTTCTAAAAATAAATTTCACACTTGAATATTTTAAAGTAATAAACATTGAGAAATACAAAATATGAGTGAAATATCTGATTTACATTGAATTTTATACACCCAACCATTAGTGATTCCCAACACTTCTTCCATGAAATTTTCTTTAAATATAAAAAATAATTGAGATGGGGTGATTTAAATAATATATATCAAGGTTATGTATGATCATATGGAAGTAGAGTAATGTTTAGATTTGAATTAGAGGTATCTTTGTGGTGATTATGGATGTTTAGATGGCAATAGAGCAAATCCTAACTTCTCATATATTTGTGTTTAAAGGACAAAATAACTTAAAAGTTTATAATAAAAGAGACCTATTTTTCATCCAATATTTGTTAAAAATATTATATAAATGGCAAATCACATTTACACAATCCCACATGATATTAAAATTTGGAGGGTTAGCATGTTTCATGATAATGATGAAGTCTCTTTCAATTCTATGTTATGTTAATTTTCCTTCTTATAAAATATGAAATATTGTTATGATAGTTAAAATAGAAATTTTGGGTTCTTAAACACTTAAGAGTATTTCCAATTTAAGTCATCATTTGTTGTGATCAACACAACCCATTTTCAAAAATTCAAATAGGGACATAAATTCACTTTAGAACCTAAACTATAATCCTAAGTTTAAATAAATAACATTATTTTTTCATAAATTATGTCTTTAAATCATGATTAAGGTTAGTTACAAAGGATAGACTTTGCATTATATCAATTTATTTGGCTAACCCAACTAACCTTTCATCTGCCAAGTTCATCAGGGTTTTGCACTTCACATGTAATATCTACTTTACAACTTAGTGTTAAAATGGCAAGGGTCACTTTCTCATCAAAATATTATAGACCACCAATGTATATTTGGTACATTGAATCTAGAATAATTATGAACAACCTAATACACAATAATATGCCACACATTACCATCCCAATTTCGTGTAAGTCTTTGACAGAAAAGCTAAGTCATGAAAATGAGTGACAAATGGACTGATGGAGATGTAACCACATGTCTTCATCTCACCTCATCATATCTCTTATCTCAGATTCCTAAGTCATGAAAAATAGTGACCAATTATCCAAATTAAATTGATCTATGTGTCATCATCTCAATTTATCATAGAATTTAATAGAAAAGCCAAATTAGTAAGCTAGGTGACTATAAAATTGAGTGAGATCATGCCGCATGTCATCATCTCTCTTTATAGGAGCCTATAACCAAATTGAAAAAATACAAATACTTATACTAAGTAATTAAGTGAAAGAATTCCATGTGTCATCCCTTGAATTTTAAAATATCATGTGTCACTCACATATTTCTCCACATGTCCATTTAGTACATAGTCAACTTCTATGTGCCATGCCACATGTCATCACCTTGATCTTTCATACATTGACATAATTTCGAGTAAAATTAGAATATACATTCAAGTGAATAAGAGAAAGGCTACCATACGTCCTATTATGACATAGTAAAAGGCCACATATTACTATAAATACAACAATTGTAAATAAGAAATAAAAGGAATATCATGACCAAATGAGATCATGACAACTATAAAATATAGATGACCACATTAAAAATTAAATTGATGACTAAGATACCAAAAGTAACGATAAAGATCCATATATCAAACAAAGCCTCATAAAATCCTATGTCATAAAATAAAATTTAAATCAGAAAGATACTTGACAAAGACCATTATTCTATAATTAATTGTCACAAATGGAGGATTCCAACAATGAAGTCAATTCTATAAAATGGGTTATATGATATGTTACCAAATCAAATCAAATTACATTTTCTTATCGATAACTTGAAAATTATTAACTAGATCTCTACAATGATTAAAATACCTAATTTTCAAGATAATCATAGAGCTTAGAAAGAGTTATAATAGATGTTAAGAATATAGATTCAATTCCCTCAATGTTATATTTTAATAATAGATAAGAGTTAAATGACATTTCATCCTTTCATCATTATTCAACTATTTATGAAGAGGTTGTAGTTGTTCATCCATATGAGTATAAAGATAACTTGAATCTTCACAAAAGAGAGTAAAAAGATGACTTGATCTCAATCAAAGATTTCTGAATCCACTAATTATTGACCAAACCCAACGTATTTCCCTACACAAACCTAGTGTTTAATTTATTTACAATTGGTGCATACCCTAAGGACATATTTCACAAGAATAATAAAACAAAACCAATGGCTTATATAGCTAGTGTAGCATTCAAAAAATATTATTGATTACCTAAACTATAACTTCCCTATAATCATAAAATAATTAGTAAGTTGTTTAAGGAAAATAAGTTTATAGAAAATTTGAAATTATGGGTTGAAAATTCCATCAAATTTGTCATGAGTAAAAAGGTCCCAATTACTTAATTCAATCTTGTTGTTAGAATTACCATGACATTGTTAAATAGGCTACATAGAGCCCCACACATAACTTATGTGGATGAAGTATGGGTTCCCTTACTGTCCATTATTAATAATAAGGCCATCATTTCATTAGGGTATATCTTAGGCTACAACTTGAAATCCCAAAGAGTCACACATAAAATATTAAACAATAAATTTTATATGATTTCTTATTTGGTTGATGTTATTTGTGTTACTTTTGAGATTCACTAGAACCTCTTCCTTCTGACCTAGAGGACACAAAAGGATATGTGATTATTCTGATTTATATCACATTCTTAAATTCCTAAGTACAATGCCACATATAAATAGATTCGATGTCAATTTTAGGAAGAACTATGACCACAAATAATATGGGCATGATTTTATTTTTATAAATGTTTAAGATGATTCCAAATTATATACAAACATGAGAAAAATATTGATCTTAATTAGATTTTCTTAATTTATCCAATATGATCCTTCCATCATAAAATATGATGTAGACATTATAGATCTAGAATATAAGGATGAAACCCTAGAATATATAGAACAACCACATGAACAAGATGAGCCATAGGAAGAGACTAATGAGAAGTTGAAGGCTAATATCCCTAGGGGCCTTCAAAATACAAAATATATAGAGTAAAATGTTATATATACATGGGCACCCTTGGTTCCAAAAGTTAATTTTGTATTCACTCTAGTAGATACCATACCTTCACCATCTATAACACCATTTATGACTCATTCACCTCCCCCTCCTCTAGTATACATTAAATTTATTCCTCTTATGAAAAATTAAATGTGTAGATATTTTTCTACCACTTTGAAACCTCCTAAGGTTACACAAGAAAAATATGATAATTTTGAAAATTGATGCAAGTAAAGTTTCATTATTATTCTATAAGTTTGTGTGAATATGTTGTCTCTTTCATTTTTTTTGTTTCTTTGAATAATTTCCATTTAATTTTTAAATAGAGATAATTATGTATATGTTTTACTTTTAGTAATTAGATTTAATGTTATGTTAGTATTAGTCAAATCTTGGGTTATAGATCATACTTAGCCTCCAAAGGTAACCTTGGTTTGGCTAAGGGAAGGGTTATCATAAAAAAGTATCATGGAAATGTCATTTTAGCTTATGTTGGTCCCATAGGGTTCTAAACCTATCATGTGGTAAAAGCTAATGAAACATTATGGGGGACTCAGTTGGTGACCTAGCTAAACATTGAGAGTTTTTGTTTTTGAGGATGATTCCCTAAATATCATCAATTTCCTCTCTAGTAAAATCAACCCCTTTTGTAATATTACTTAGTTGATTGATGAATCTATAGGCCTTCTCCTTCACTTCAAATAAATCATATTTCTCATAATTATATAAAAGGAAATGAAGCTACAGATGGTTTTGCTAACCTGGGAGTCAATATTCATGACTTATCTCAATGGGAAGACCCACATACAATCACACCCCATTTAATTCTAATCATTAATAATGATTATGTTATTACAATTACTTAAGTTGGGAAGTCACTTCATTATGACCCATTGTGACATCACCATCCAATTTGTCAGTATGAATTTCAAAATGTTTATTTGTATCATCATGGAGTATGGAAATTTGATGCGGTGTCACAATTTTCATAATGATATTAATCTTTTCATAATAGTTTTACACTCCCTCTATGCTTGTGTCAAACAAGGTGGCATAATTTCTTGGAGTATGAGTCTATAAAGGAACAAATGCATAATTATTATTTACTCCTTCTCTCATCCTTCCTCACTCATTGAGTTGCATGGTTTTAGTCTTTGGCCAAGAATGGATGGTGATAGGGGCCATATGTAGCCTCTTTCCTGTGAATATGTTAAGTAAGAATACACTAGTTGTATATTATTGAATTGGGTTGGTCTCACTACAGTTATGCAAATAATTACAAGACATAATTCCACTAGTTTTATAGATTTCACTTAGGGGTAGAAGGAGAAAAATGTTAGAATGCGAGGGCTCAAGGTGGATATAATTGATGAACTTATTAGGGTGGTTTCTAACATGCCCTATGATGGTGAGAATATTTTCAAAAATAAGAGTAAGAAGTAGGAGTTCTTTAGAAAATTCTTTGGATTTGAAGAGGAAGTTACTTCAGAGGATAAGGGCTTCCCAAGAATGGATCTTCTAATGCCTTAGTTGATATTTTACCTACAAATTATGAAATACATCACTTTGGAAGGTAATTTTAATGTGATATACTCTCATCACTTCTTTTTCATGAACCATTTCAAAGGGCATAATATAAACATTCTTTTCTTTTTGCTCAATTCCCTTGAACATTCCATCCTCACTTTTCAAGACAACCCTAAAAAGGACATTCTCCATAAGTACTTAATATATTTGTTGTTTACTCAGGGTATATCCCTATGGGGTATTGAGATTACTAAAACCATTATGAGCAATGATTCTACTAAATCAGATAATAACAAAGAGTCTAAAGAGACTGATTCAGAGTTGGGTTATTTTAGTGTGGCCAAGGAAGACTCTGTCAAGTAATATGAATCCCCCAAGGACACTCCATTAGACAAAAAGTATATTTATGTGGAGAATGTAGAAGGGAATGAGCTTGAAATCAAAATATTAGATCTTGAAAATAAGTTATCCAAGCTCAAGCACAAAGTTGACATGATGTTAAAAGAAGCCAAGGATGTCAAATTTGATTTGATTTTACTAAAGGAGTTTATTCTATTTAAGATGAAGAATCCTAAGATATCCAATGGAATTCCTCCTAAGCCTTCCCCTCCCCAAACTAAGGAAATCAAATCTTCTACAGTGAATAAATATAAAATTAAGATGAGTACTAGCAAATAATTAAAGGGTAAGCCTCATTTTGAGAATAAGATTATAGTTTCCACATCTAAAATAAAACCCCCCTGCCCCCCCCCCCCCCACACACACACACAGAGGACTCACTTAGACAAAAATCAACAAGAAAGGAAAACATGTCACTCATAATAAGGACCCTAAGGAAGGTACAAAGGAAATTCATGTCATGGAATATTTAGTTTCCCATGAATATTCATCTTAATATCTTATTTTTTGAGTCTTGTTTCTTTGCTATTCTTTTTCATTGTTTGGGTATGCAGTGGCTTTCTTGTTTTATACTTTGATGGATCGATGATCCTACCTCACTTTAATTTTTTCCACTATATTATTTTTGGGTTATAAGATCCCTATAAAACCTAGTTTTTACCCATCAAATATAAATATAATTAAATTTTTTTAGTGACATTAGATATGCATATCAATCTGGTACTAAAAATATCTTTAATAATAATCAGTGGGTCAAATTAAAATTTATTCCTTGTAATTTTTAGTATATTTGATTTTATTTTATGCTTATAGATAACCTACAATAGACATTGCTTCATGACATATGCTTATCTCAATATATTAAGCTAGCTTGGAAGGATTATATCTTCAATTCAACCATATAACCCCTTCCTTTTTGCCCTATCTTTCCCTTATTTTGTCTTTTTTGATCAAATCCACCTTAGTTTAGATACACTCATTCATCATAGGTTGTATCTTATAATATTTAGGTTAAGTGTTGAGAAATCACCATATCGAATCCATTTGAGGTAAACAACCAATCTCATCACCACTATTCCACCACGTAATTATTTACAAAATTGATACTCATAACTCATATCTTGGATTGAGTACTCACCTATCCTTAAATGATAGGGTCTTTCCCATGAGAATATTTGGTGTGCATATAACCCACTTCAACATAAATGCATTCCAAAAAGGAAAATAAATAATTTACATAATAACACATAATAAAATCATCTAATTCTACTAAGAGGCAACCAATCAATTTTGATTTCCTTCAAGATCAACTGCATAATATCTTACATACATTAATGGATAAACAGATGATTACTCTTCATTTGAATTACTATTAGCCACCTCACAAGTTTAGAGTTTAAAATGTCAATAATTTTTAACTTATCATGGTATTAATATTCATCACAATAATTATTGTTATGCTTTGTGATAATTTTTTTTTAAAATTGCTGATAGAGTAGTCATTACATTTGAGAACAAGACAACAAGGTCTTCCTTTGCAACTTATTTTAGTAGTTATTCTGAATATACTGAGATATCCAAAGACATTATTACCAAGTAAATAATGAGAAATTATCATTTTTATAAATAAAATATTATCAAATTGACTTATTCTAGTTTAAATTCGACTAAAACTAAGTTATCCCAATATATTCCCACTAGTTAACAATTGCTCATTCAAGCTCTTGATAGAAGTGATAATAAAAGATGCATGGTTATAGACGATAATAAGCCACATGTTACAAGTGTATCTATATTTTATATGAAGTAAATATGGAAAAGAAGTGAATCAAGTATCTATGGAAAAATTAAAATTATAGATCAGAAGAGTATTATAACAATAATAATTGGAACAATTTCTAATTGTTTAACAACAAATTTACTAGTGACTTTATTTTTCCAAATAGTTTTGGAACTAGTTTTGAGTAACATTATAACATACACGATACTAATACATATAACTAATAATATGAAAATGACATCATAAATACATCATTTATTCAATTTTTTTGATATTCTATTAAAAATAATAAAATTCATAAATACATAAATTAAAGAATCTAACATAATCATTTACATAATATTAACACACATAAAAAGATATTGTGCACATATGTATTTATGTGTGTGTGTGTCAAAAATCATATTTATAGTAAAAAATTCAATCAATGATTAGGGCATCCTCATTATGATGTGAGAAATTAGGTGTAGAATTTTAATTCAAGGAACAATGGATGAAAACTAGAATCCTAATCTATCCTAATCTACACAAACACATCATAATGGGAAAAAGAAGAGAGTTATAAGAAAATAAATATGAAAAATAGAAAGTTATACCTCAATTAAAAATAAATCCTACTTCCTTGAGAAGTTTTAGATGAATCCAAATGATAATGTATGAACTTTATTCTTGGATTGTGTGATTTTTATGTTAGCTCAACACTTGGACATAATTTTGACATAGATTACCTAATTTTGTTTGACAAGATGATAACATGAAATATTTATCATTGAAGCTATTGTATTACCATGAAGGTGTGGTTTTCTATATAGAAGGTGATGGATGAAATTAAGGGATATATTTCATCCATAGAGGATAAGTATTTATGGTGGAGAGATTTCCTTGAAATTAAAAATTCCTAGAAATATCTAGAAGAAGATTAGTTTGGATCTCTAGTGATGTGATTTTTAGGAAAGGATAATGTTGGTAGGTAAGTGTAGGAAGATATTAATATAAAATTCCTAAATAATGTGAGGATTTGATTAGTGGTAAAATGAAATGATTAGAGGATGATTAATTGATGTAAAGGTTTGATGGGATGAGGGGTAAAGTTAGTATGATGAAGACATATGTAAGGGTGGGATGCTAGGATAATGTTAGTATGATGAATAATGATAATTAGTATCAAATGTCATTAAAATTAGTAATGATAGAGGAATGGGTTAATTTTATTTATATACATTTTCCCCTTTTTGGAAAGGGCATTGTGACTAGAAGAAGTAATAGTATTTCAAATAATAAAAAGGTCACAAAAATTAGTAGGTTATGATAGGTGATGATTCGTCAAGCGGTCATGTGGTTAGGGACAAGATGGATGCTCAATCTATAGGAAAGGAGGGGTGAGATGCATAGATAGTGTAAAGAGGGATTAGGCTAGATGTGATAGATGGGAAAGATGTGATGGATATGATGCAACATTATCAATCCATGAGATATAATTTGATCAGGATTTGAATGATGATCCCCCTGGTAAATACGTGTATGTGAGAGATAAATATGATAAAATTATGACCTTAGATGAGGTCCAAGTGAAGGGGGAATCCATAAACTTTGGATGATGAGATAATTAAATCCATAAGCTTTGGATGTATCTTAGGTAAGGACACATTTCAGGGAGAGCGCAACCTTGGATTTGATAATTGATTGAGTGAAGTCATGAGCTTTGAATGTATCACAAGAAATGGCATATGCCAAGGAGAGATATGATCTTTGATTTGATGATTAATTAATTTATGGGGAATAACATGTCCCTAAAATATTAATTGATGATTTATTTTATGGAGAAAATATGAATTTTGTGATTTGTTTATCCTAATTAATAGGTCCAATAGATTGATAAAAAGATGAGGAAAATGATTAAGTTGATGGTTGATGTGAAATTAAGTTGATTGATTATTTATAACTCAAGGATTGATAGATTAAAAATTGATTTGGGATAATGACACAATAACAAATATCATGGATGATTATGGTAGTGACATGATTATGATCTAGTTGACCTCAAACACCCCATGTGGACCTCAAACTGATGTAGTTATCCCTAAGAGGGAGTTATGTAATGATAAATGATATAATATATTATATAATGATGATTCTCTAAATATTACCCAAGGATGTTGATCAGGATTGATGAGGATGATGGATGTTAGTATAAATTTTATATTAGTAATTTTTGGAAGTGTGATTGTTAAATATGATTAAATGTATAATATATTATTATTTAGAAAATATTGATAATTAGATTTTGGATAGATTTGAGTCAATTGGAGAAGGTTGATGGATGATTTACCTTATCTCTAATAATAAATAGGATGATGTATATGATTAGATGATTTGATTTTCATGATTTATTTGGATAGTATAAATTATTTGATGATGATATGATGTTGATTCATGTGGGTTCGTATTGCCATGGTATTGAGTCATATTTTTGAGAAATCATGTTTAAAGTAGCATTAGGAAGTATGCACCATGATATGTGTAATTATGATGACATTTTATGATAATGCATGTTGGACCGATGTCAAAAACACAATGATTATAAAACAATTGTATAACATGTAGTGGAATGCACCATTTATATAAAGGACCAAGATAAATGTGTTTGTCATATGTTATTGCATAGACAATAAAACATAAAAATGATAAGATAAAATATGTACAATTATATTCATAAAATTACTAATGAAAGACATAGATGCCGATAAGAAGATAAACATAAATGATTAGACAAAGATATATACATGATAAAAAACAATCAAACATCATACAAATATCATTCAATTAAAATGAACATTCAAGTGTTTACATGCAAATGATGTGATACATTATTTTATGTGATTAGTGTCTTATTAGTTTTATTGTTCAAAATATTTTGGATGAGTGACTGATTCATGATTTGATGTGCCTTGTTTGATTTTTTTAGGTAGGAAATAATATATGTCATGAGGTCAGATTTGATATATGATTGCCATTATTTTCTAAATAAGGATGTGGATTTGAATAAGGATATGGACTTAGATTATGATTTGGATTTGGATGTGGATATGGGTTTTTATTGGGATGTATGACAAAATGAATTGGATGTTTTGGTTTCTTATATTTTATGATTTTTATGATTTTTCATAATTTTGGATTTTTAGGTCTTTTGAGATATGTATGTACAAACATGGGGTTACTAAAAAGGGGGAACCAAGCCTAGAAACTAGGACTGGATTGATGTTAAATAGAATGAATAAATTATTTGGATAATGCTCAAAGGTAATGAGGGACAATGAGGAATGGACTATGGATATCTAAGGACAACATCACATGGGAACCATATGTATAGTCATCCGAGTGCTACTTTGAGGAATGCATGATGGACACAATAGGATGACATAAGATGTTTAGGATGGATAAGGATGGTGGGAAAATAGATAGATAGATAGATAAGGATGGTTGGAAGTTGAGGAATGTGACACATATGGGGTTAAAAAAAGGATTTTAAGACATGAATGTAGGGATGAAATGGATTTTTCCCCCAAGTATCAAGGGATATGTAAACAAAGAATTATTTACTCATGATGCCAAAAACTGTTTTCATATTTTCATCATGGTACTTACCCAAGGTTCCCAAAAAATAATTTTCACCATTGGATGAATGATTTATTTATATTTTTATTATATTTTTATATTTTTTTAAAGTCTTTATTTCTTGTTGGCATCTCAATTAATTTGAGGTGTTTTATATTCATGATGTTGATGATTTTTTGCTCTTTATCTGATACCTATTATATATAGTTGATCTTTGTTTAATTATACCATTAAGATCTTCATTGATTCTTGACAGTGATTCTTCTAGACATATCAACTAGGTGTCTTCATATCCCCTACAAAGATTATGATACCCTAAAAGGTGTTGATATGAGGGTGATGTATATGATGTGTGTGGATGATAGGGTCATGGGAGGATGTATAAATTTTAGGAGACTAGAAATTGGGATTAATAGCTACACACACAATTGATGATTTTGGATGCTCTGATTGTGATTTGCATGACATTATTTCAGATCTTGTGGGATCTAAGGTCTTAATAATTTTTTTTATCTGAATGATTTGAAGAGTATTCGATATTTTGTTATTGTTTTTTATGATGTCTTGATTAAATGATGCAAAGATAGTTTTTTATCTATTAGTGCCTCTAGGTAGTTTTCACCAACAAAATCTCCTTAACTTGTTGTTTGATATTTATTTGGATTGCCTAATAGTGCCTCAAGGAGGTTTTTACTAATGTAATTTGATTTTTTATTTTCCCAATTATTTTGATGTTTATTATCCCATAACGCTTCACAGAGGTTTCAAATAGGGTACACTAAATTTTATCTTTGTCTATTTATTTAAATTATTTTGAATTTGATAATTACTAAATCAAATCTGATTTCTTTATGATATACTAATTGAATTCCACCTTAGATCCCAATGAGTTATGTAAGTGATGTGTCACTATGTAAAGAGTATAATTATGTGTAATTCTTTTGATTCTAATTGAGGGTTGTGACAAAGTGATAGTCAAGGGGAAGAAAAGGATCAGTGATGTAATAAGGTTGAGGTGAAGGATTGGCGATGTCAATGAGTGTATAAGGGAACATTATCCTCATATATGTTACTATGAGGGCCTATTTTGATCTTGAATAAAATATAATTAAAATTCAAAAAAAGGAAGACTTAGGTTATTGTGCTGATCTATAGGACAATCATCCAAGATGATGTCAATACATTATTATAATCGGAAAATAATAAATCATATTAAGTTCCCATTAATTTTTTTATTACTTTATCATTCTAAAACAAATCAAAAGACATTTTTTCTTAATGGTAGTCATCTAGACTAATGGTATAGACAAAAACTTGCTTGAAGAGGCTAGTGGCAACCAAATCCTCATAGAGACTATGGATGGACCTTGATGTTGATGTTGATGTTAATTATAACATTCAATCCAATATGGATGTAGATTATGATGATAGATTTGATCATGATGTTGATGAAACTGATGGTGATTTTGATGTTGTCATACACAATGTTGATGTTGTGATGTTGCAAGTAGATGGTTTTTGGATTTTGGCCAAAAGGATGGATTGTTGGATAGCTTTGTTTGCAAGTATCTTCTTTAAATTTTTATTAAATATGAAGTCTTTAGGATGAAGTTAATTTTGGAAATGAGGGATATAATTTGATAGATTAAAGGTGGATGGTTGGTCAATGATGGTTTACTCTAAGATGGGCTCATCAAATGGGGAACATCAAATACATGTATACTAGGCTCATTGAAAATAGGGCCCTTGAAAGTATGTGATTGGTAAAAAATATTTTCATCAAAGTGAGGCTTGTAAAATATGGGTTCACTATCAAATATGGGTTCATCAAATATGTATTTTTTTTGTCTTAGCCTTAGTTTGGAAATGGAATAAATTGATCATGATCAAGAAAAGAACCTTGGAATATTAATTCTTGATCACTCTTAGATATGGATTCATCTAATTCTTTCATGATTTTGATGTTTCAATAGTCGATTAGATCTTGCACATAATTTATTAAATTAATGCATATATTAGTAGAATACCCCTAGCTTCTATGGTATTGACACTATTGGCCTTCTCAATACCAAGAGTGTTTAGATTGGGTAGGATTAAAATCCTTAGTTTATGGATAGGTGATTGGGTTTTAAACGACTAGTTGATGAAAGATGGATTCTAGGGATTCACTAATATGAGTATATTATCTCTTTTCATAGATTTTTTGCATGTGGAAGCACATGAATCTGAATTTGATGAAATTCATTGGTGTAATAATTGTTGGACATAGTAGGATGATGACATTTGATGCAAATCAAGGGATAGGGTTTCCAAGATAGAGTACATGTTGTCTAGTCCAACATTTCCTTCCCATATACACCTATTGTATTAGATGCACTAAGTAAGCTAAATGAATAATTGGGGGACTTGTGTCCTCTCATTTTAGTATTATTACAAAGACAATCTACGGTATGAGCTATAGGTATGGGGATCCATTAGATTCCCTGCTTGGAATAGATCTATAGGAGATGTAGTGCTACTACTAGAGGTCCAATACTGATTTTCTCAGTGACTTATAAAACTTCCACACTGTTAGCTAAACCAATTGCAACATATATAATTTCAAAGGTCTACTTCACTTCACTTCATCATTTCTAAAATAAGGGAAAGATAACTTGTTCACAAATAAATATCAAAATAAAGGGAAGGTAAGGCATAAATAAAGTATTCTAATTAAAATGTAATACAAATGTTTCCATGGCCATAATGTGTTTAGCTATAGTTGAACCACTGCTAAGTTTCATGATGTCTTGGGCCTTAGTCACAAATAGGGAGAGAGTGTGAGGAGAAAGGATGTATTATTAATTATAATATTCATTTAATTAATTAACTATAAATAGGTCTATAATTAATGGCACACAAATCCTTATAGACTTCAGTTAAGGAGAAATGAATCGAATAACCTAACTAAAATAGCAAAAGTGCATCCTAGTTAATGCATAGATTATGTAGAAATCATGAATTACAATCTTATAAAATTAGTATTAATTAAATAAATAAAAATAAAGTGGAATAATTACAAGGCAACCAGACACATTTACACATAAAATCGATTTTTCATTATTTTGATAGTGTTTGTTTGCAAATTGAGTTGACCCTTCCAACATAACAAGTAGTAGTATATATAAAAGGGAGATATTGGTCTTACCTCTAAGATCTAAGACACACACCTGGCCATCATATTATAAAATGGTATAACATCATTGTGTTATAATATTTCTCATCTTATAATAGATAAGATGAAATAGAATTGCATGACCCAATAGGGAGCATTGAGGATAGGTCTGATGTGGACTACATCGTAACAGTTATGGTAGGCTCTGTTGGTCTAGTAATGATCAATAAATGAGATCAAACTTATGAAATTTGATAAAATAATTATGGATAAGTGTCTTTAATAGAGATGTTATGCACAAGCAGTGTGGGGAGGACACACCCTTTTCTACTTTTGTGACACTATGAATGGCCAAGGGACTAGCCACATGAAATTTCATCAATATCTTTAGCTACATATCCCTCTCAAAATAAGACAAATATATGGATATAATGTTTTGGGGGTATACCTTATTGTCTTCTATTAATGCACTAAATTTGAAACAAGTGTCATAATTGGGATTCTTGGGATCATGACACTTATTGATTTGTTACTCAATTAGGACATGTGGACCTTATCCTTAGCTCATGGATATAATTTAATTTAGATGCCAAGTCATCCCTAAAATGATAGATATGTATTTATATTTCTCTTGGGACCCATCCTCACGTTTTTTATTTGATTTGTCTAAAGAAAACACATTGCACCATTTCACTAACTTTGGCCCCTTAGTCACTTAGCTAAGTCATATGCTTTGCCACATGTATTATTTTTTTGCACCTAATATTTGATTTATTTGTCTTTAGATTTTTCACTATGATTTAATGAAATAGAGACACATGGCCTAATTTTGATAGTCTATTTGGTTGTTGAGCTATGATGTATGTTCCTTTGGGTCTTTTGGCTATAGTTTAGTAAGATGTTGATACCTAAAACAATCTTGTGCATCTAGGGGCTTATGAGCTATGTATAATATTTTTTTGACTCTATAGGCTATGAGTTAGAAAATATGATACCATGTGTTTGATCCTAGCTTATCCAGGCACTTGAGTAACTTTAAGACCTTGACCATTACTTGTTAGTTATGAATGAGTAGGTTCATGCCAGAGGACATGATATCATTTATTTAGGTGATTGAGGACTTTGGGACTTGGACTAATTCACTATTAACTCTAGAGGAATGAGATGCCAACACATGGCTCAATCTCATTAATTTGGGGGTTTGAGGGATTCACATCATATTTTGATAAGATTACAGGCTGTAAATGGTGAAGATGCTACCACATAGATGGTTATCACTTGTTTAGGGGGTATATGATCCTTGATTTTGGGACTAAAATTTGGATTGCCCAACAAGTCATGGGTGAATGAGATCATGCCACATGGCATGATCTCATTTATCCCAAGTGTCACCTACCTCATAATGTGTATCTCTTTTTATTGGATATAGGTGAGTGTAATATTGCCATGTGAATGTCCCTCAATTTTGTAAATGCTCACCAACCTTTAGAGTATGTGCCTATTCCTATTTTGTATAGATGAGATATATCATATCACATGGCATAATTTTATTTATCTAGATTATTGGGGAACCTTACAATTTGTGCCCCCACATGTAGGATCTAGGTGAGCAAGATCATGCCATGTAACATGATCTCATTTATTTGGAGGGTCATTAATCTTTGGGAAATGGGAGTACTCCTATTAGTAGTGAATGAGTATAATCATGCCAAGTGGCATGATCTAGTTAAGCTAGATGTTTGTAAAGTCCCTACCTTAGCCTTTTGATTTAAAAAAGTGAGTAATTAGATTAAAACATGTGGAATAATATTGATTGACTAGGTGCTTGAGGAAATTGGATTTAAAACTTTTTGATTCATAAGCTGTAGATAAGTAAGATGAAGACATGCATCCCAATCCTATGAATCTGAGGGCTCCCTGAAAAAAGATTTACTTATTTTAGAATATCCTTCATGGGGATGATGGGTGCCAACATGTGGAATGATCCTAGAGCTCAGGGCCTAACCATTGGAATTTAAACTCAAGGACTTAGCCATTAGAATATGAATTCATTGGCACTTTTAAATTTGACATTCACTTCAAGTTCAAGAGAGACATTTGATGAGGCTCTATGTAAGGAAACTTCAAAAAATGACTAAGTATGAAAGTCCCTCATAGTATAGGGAAATTTTTTTGAGTTGGACCAAGCAATTTTTGGTAAGGTGGTTCTATGGGATCATAACACTCTTACAAAGAAAAAAAACCTTGGCCAAATAACAAGTTAGCTTGGTTGGTCCAAAAAACTAGAATATGAATATGAACATCATATTACTGAAATCTACATAGATGAATGGAATAAATTTAATAGACATATCCATTTAGGATATTTAGACTCATGCATCAATAAAATTATTAGATTACTTGTGGGAACACTCAGACAACTTAGGTTTCAATCAAGATCTCATATTGAATTAAAAAACTCAAACTTAAGACAATGAATTCTAGTTTAGATTTGGACTGATTCATTTCAAAATAAGACCTAAACATGGAAATTGACTTGAACATGGAAATTTTAAGATAAAAAAGGTTCCTTATTAAAAAATATGAAATGGGGAATATTGGTCACAATAAATGGCAACTACTAGGTAAAATGTTGACTCAACATTTAGAATCTAGGCTGTAGGCCTCTATTACTTAATTATGGGATAAAAAATTAAAGATGCATTTAGATGGACTTAAATTAAAAGAGAGTTCTCAATTATAATTGAACATATAATATATTTATCCTTGATTCCTTCAAAGGATCATTTTGTGCAAAGAGTGATGTTGTTATTTTGAATCCACTAGGAAAACTTAGACATATCTTAGGTACTTAGAGGTCCTTGAAAGGTAATTTATTTTTAAAATTTGGCTAAGTGGTGGAAGGCTCAATAATTTCTCTACTACTAGTCAGACATTTATAACCCTAACATAGAATATTTTGTCCCCACTTAAGGACTACATCTATTTCTATCAAGGTCAGAAATCTTGAAATGGAGGTTAACCAAATAACCCTTTCGTAGGAAGAAACTTTCATTTTCATGAGATTCAAACTCCTTTAATTTTTATGTCTTTTTTTTTTCTTAATCCAGGAGGGTTGGGGACCAATATATCCAAGGTTTAGGGTTGGTTCAATGAAATCTTTGCACCAAGAAGGTCATTTTCTTGATTAGTGATTTGGTTGTGTTTGATATGTTCCTTTTAGTGCTGTGATGACCTTTATTCAAAACAGGGCCTTTCTCATTTTACTTTCTTGGTTTTAAATCAACGACACCTAATATTTTTAATGTCTCAAGATAATTTCCTATACTTACCACTTTTTAAATAATAGGGGATCACCTTCTACTTTCCATTTCTAGGATTGCATTTTCAGTGCCTCATCAATTTTGAAGTGATTAAACTCAGGAAGATGAAGAACAAAATTTAAATTGGACTCTATCTTACCATAACAATCTTATTTGATACTCAATCTAAATAATGGGGACAAGGTAGAACTATTTTAAGGTTAGAAAGGGTGAAAAGTATTAAGCCTCAAATCAAAAAAGGTAGACTTGGTCCTTCTCCTCTTATCAAACCATATTTTGATTATCATTTGATGTCTATTGAATTTATGTAGAGCCTCTTCTAGTGCATCCTGTAATTGGATAATGCCCAGTAGCCTCAAATTTGTAATTTTTTTATCTTCCATGTGGTCCTTCATAAAATTGTAGATTTTCAACTTAAGGGTCATTGAAAATACGAGATCTAACCCATATACTAATAGGAAAGGGGAACTTTTGAGGTCTTGCTTATATCTAGTGTGGTTAACCCAAAGAGCATATTTCAATACTGAATGCTAGTCTCTAGGATTCTTTTATGTAGACTTCTTGGATATGTCAATCAGGTTAGTTTTGGTTGACTCAAACAAACCATTCCATTGTAGGTAGTAGTTTTATGATAATCTCAAGGTAATTCCATTTTCATAATCCCATTAAATGAGCTTTGATGACTGATATGTAGGTCCATTGTCATAGACTAGATAGGTTGGGGTGTCAAATCGTGTTGTTATGTTTTCATCGAGGACCTTGATGACTTACTTAGTTATGATGTTATTGGTCACCACTACCTCTATCCATCTTATGTAGTAATCAGTGGCTATAAATATGAATTTATTTCCAAATGATGAGTTTAGGTTGATGACACCAATGAATTTAAGTCCTCATTGAGTGAACGGATGATCTTCTATCATAGGATGCAAAGGCATTGTGGCATGAAATTCCTTCTTATCAAAGGTGCATATCTATCCATAAGCTCTAAGTTAGTAGGATGCTTCCATGTGGATGACCCTCATTTATCTAGATGCTCACCAATATTTAGAATATGTGTTTACTATTATTTTCCATAGATGAGTGGGATCATGACACATGGCATGATCAGATATATCCATATTCTTGGGGAATCTTTAGACGTTGGCCCTCAATTATAAGCTTTGATGATTTGGATCATGCCACATGACATGATATCATTTATCTAGAGGGTTTTAAATATTTGGGAATTGGTATTACTCCTATTAGTCATAGATGAGGGAGATTGTGACAAGTGGAATGATCTCATTAATTTTGATCTTTTAAAGGTCCCTTCCTTATCCTTTTAAGTTGAAAAAAGTGAGTAACTAGAATGAAGATATGTGGCATAATATATATTACTTAGGTGCTTGGGGAACTTGGGCTTATAACTTTTTTCTTCATAAGCTACAAAGAAGTGAGATGAAGAGATGTATCCTAATCCTATGAATTTGGGAGGTCACCTAAGAAAAGGATTAGTCATTTTAGAATATCCTTCATGAATAAGTTGGTTGTTGACATGTGGAATAATATTGGATCTCAAGGTCTAACCATTGAAATTTGAACTCAGGGACTTAGCCATTAGAATTTGAATTCATTTCCACTTTTAAATTTGGTAGTTGCTTTAGGTTCAAGAGAGATGTGTAGTGATGTTCTATGTAAGTAAACTTTAACAAATGACTAGGTAAGAAATTCCCTCATACTGCAAGGGAAATTTTTTGAGTTTGACCAAGTAATTTTTGGTTAGGTGGACTTATGTGATTAAAACACTTCTAAAAAAAATAATCTTGGGCAAACAATAAGTTAGCTCATCTATTCCATAAAACTAAAATCTAAATATGAATGTCCTAGTAATGAAAGCCACATAAATGAATGGAATAATCTCAATAGACATGTCCATTTAGGCTCTTTTGACTCAGGGATCAATTAGATTGTTAGAGCAGTTATGGAAACACTGAGCCAACTTTGGATTAGATCAAGACCTCATAATGAATATTAAAAAAACTTAGACTTAAAACAATGTCTAGTTTAGACTTGGATTGATTTATTCCTCAATAAGACCTAAACATTGAATTTTTAAGCTAAAAGAGGGTCCACATTTGGAAATATGATAATGGGGTGTGTCATTCATAACAATTCCCTTTGCTAGTGTGATGGTGGATGTCATGATCAAGACTATAATTGATCAATGAAATGTTTTATTATGATGGGATATCATAGAGGTTGTGAGTTGTCTGATGTTGATGTGGAAGGACTGGGTGACTCTTTCTTATGATGGAATTTAGGTTTATGGGATCAAAGTATGTAGAGATTTGTGCACCCATTTGTAAGAGCCACAAAAACATGGTATCTTTATTGGCAAAGATGTATTTGTAAATAAGGGGACATATAAACCTATTGAATAGTTTATGGATCAAGATGGGATAAAATATGGATGATGTGATTTCATCAGCCCCAATAGATAGGTGAAGGGGATTGAATGAAAATATTTGGAGATGATTATGGAATGTTTAGGTGAGGTGAAACAAATTTGGATTTTTGACCGTTTGATGATGACTTTCTTTAGTTTGATTTAAATTTTGACCTCATATTAATGTGATGTGATATGTTTGATGGCATTTGATATGTGTCAAGTGGATGAGCTTGAGAAATTTTTTTTGGACAAGAGATAACTTGATTAGGATGAAGTTAGGGTATGATATCCCTAAATCTGACTCATGTTTGACTTTTATGATGAGCTAAGATAATTTCTTGATTTAACTAAGATAGGGGTTAGGTTTGGCTAGCTTAAGAATATTTGACAATTTGATAAGTTTTACTAGGTCATAAACGAACTTTGATGATGTTGTATTTTTTAATTTAGACTAGCTCAAATGATTAAATGATATGCTCAAGTTGGATCAATTGATTTGGATGATTTTAAATGTGTGTATGATTTGATTTGATTAAGTGTATGATTCAAACTTGAAATGGTTTAGATACAAGCAAGCTTATGATGATGACAACAAAAAGTGAAGGGGTTGTTTGCCTCTCTAGATCAATAAAAGCATATGATTGGATTTATGTGATTAGGGATGAATGAAAAGTTGGTGGGATTTTGGTGATTGGTTGAAAAGTATGGATATGAATAATATTATACTATGGGTGATGTTTTATAATGATGTAATAACATGATTAGACTAGGTTTTAGATGTTGACCAGTTGGGAGTTGGATAAGGAATGTTGGTTGATGTATGTTTTGACTAAGGGACATTGTGTGGGCTAGGTTTTTGCACTATGTTTGGTCTATTATTATTTTGGGTTTAATTACAACTTATTATAATGATGTGTAATTGGACTAAGGGACATAAAGGGATGTTAGGATTAAAGTATGTTATGTGGATTAGATGTTTGGACTATGGTCAAGGTTGACTTATGACTTTTGTGGAGGATGAAAGGATGTCTAGTTATTTGTTTGAATCAAATTTTAAAGTTGATGTGGTTTTTATTTGGTGTAAATTTGTACAAACAACATGGGTATAAAAAAAAAAAAAACAAGATTAGACAAGTGACAAGCCTATGCTAGTAGATATGAGTGTGAAACATAACAACTAGCGCACTGATCTACTTACATAAAGTGGTGACTAGGCTAATATCCCAAGCCCCACTCCACATCTATATATGGTGAGTGATCTTTGATGATGTTGTTTCTCATGAATTGGAAGTTATTTTTGGCTGAAAGTATTAATATAGGCTTGATAAGGATCTCTAAGGAAGTCCCCTAAATACCATTATGGTGTGTGAGTTTCAAATATATATAAGGAGGTTGTTTAACACCTACATGTTAGAGTGTTACCTCCTCACTTCATGAAATCCTATACATGGAAATTTTCTTAGCTTTATGATAATTATCCTTGATATATATACTCCATCAAAACATGAAGATTGGATTACTGTGTGGTGATGAAATCCACATCAAAATTTAGCTAATGAATATTACAAGTGTGTCGAGATGAATTACACATCACATTTTCCATAGAAAATAAAAATGGAAGGAGGTTTATCAGTTGTTTTTAAATCCCCAAGGTCGATCTATGGTGTGATGGGAGAGCATCCAAAACCTTATCCTTGGGTAAACAAACAGGAAAACAAAAATATTAGCTAAAAATGATTAAATTTTTCACACACACGCAAACACACGTTAATTATCATTAATTAAATGTCATAAAAAATATGTTATGAAAAGGTTTTATATTTTGAGTCTTTGATGGTCATAATTGCAACATAAGGATTAGTTGTTTGACTCAGGTTTTAGAAGACAACTGTAAAAAACATAGTAAAAAATCAAAATCAAGTTTATATAGAATAATTAAACTAATACAAAGTCAAAATTTATGTCTACATTAGAACAAATTGGTAAAAATAATAATTATTTTTAAAAGTTAGACATAAGAGTGAAATGGCTTATGTCGAGAGCAAATCTAAAAATAAACATATCAAAGCTACAAAAAATATAATGAAAATTCACAAATAGTTTAAATAACCAAATATTTTTACATGAATGGATGCATATTTTTAATATATTCATTTTTCCACAAATGAGAGGTCAATTAGACACCCAAGTTAAAATTTATGGCCTCTAGAAGATGGACTATTTAGAGGAAAATCATAGCACTAATTAATTTATGCAGTTGTGAAATCTACTTTTAGGTTAGAAAATCTATATTTGGGTGTAGATTTGAGTTTAGTGTTGGTGAATACACATTTTTTGAAGATGATGTTGCATTTCTACAAAAGCTAATTCATAAATCTAGTGATAAAAAGACTAAGAAAACACAAAATCACTAAAATAATGTCAAACTCATTAGTATAAAAAGAGAAATTGTAAATTAAAAGGCATGATTTTGCATTGAATGATTAAAAAATTAGTTTAGCCACTAACAAGTAAATCTAATAATGAAGAGATAAATCATGACTCTAGTGGATAAATTTGCATTTGTCAAACTTGATATCACTTTTTGTAGTTAAGAATTTGCACCTACATAGAAATAGAAAAAAAAAACTACAAAATCACTAAAATATTATCAAAATCATT
Source organism: Torreya grandis (assembly GCA_037957365.1). Classification (NCBI taxonomy): domain Eukaryota; kingdom Viridiplantae; phylum Streptophyta; class Pinopsida; order Cupressales; family Taxaceae; genus Torreya; species Torreya grandis. The sequence continues at coordinate 252,014 of JARHVA010001788.1, forward strand.
ACTATTAAAAATGAAATCATAAATTGATAAATGTGAAAACACATAAAATAATCAAAAGATCAACTAGCCCATAATGGTTAAGTGTGATGATTAGAAGTGAAGTCACAATTATTCAAAGTGAAGTCATGTTTTGCAGTAATAAATTTGAATATACACAAAGTGAATTTGTGTTAATCTAGAAGTGCAAAATCATGAAATTTGAGAGTTTTTGGCAAACAAAACTTCATCCAAAAGTATCTGCAAGATTGTTAGTGCTCATAAAAGTGGGTTAAACTCCCACTATGGTTTCCAAAATGTGATGTGATAAATTAGTTATAGAATTTAAATGCAAGGAATAAATCCCACTATGGTTTCCTAAATGTGATATGATAAATTAGGTGTAGAATTTAAATGCAAGGAATAATGGATGAAAACTAGAATTCCTAATCTACACAAACACCTTAGAATGGGAAATGAAAAGGACTTATAAGCAAATAAATATGAAGTATAGTAAGTTATACCTTAATTGAAAATAAATCCTAATTCCTTAACAAGTTATAGATTATCCCAAATGACAATGGATGAACTTGATGCTTGGATTGCATGATTGTTATGTTGGTTTAAGACTTGGACAACATTTTGACATAAAATGGATGATTTTTTTTAAGAAGATGATAGCATGAAATATTTATCATTAAATATCTTATATTCACATAAAGGTGTGGTTGTTTATATAGTAGGTGATGGAGGAAATGAAGGGTTAGATTTCATCCATGGAGGATGAAGATTTATGGTGGAGAGATTTCCTAGAAATTAAAAATTCATAAAAATGTCTAAAATAAACTTGGTGTGAAAGTTTAGGAAGATTTATAATTATATATATTCCATTAGGCTTGGTTAATGATGATTATAAGGGGATAAGTGATGTGATTTTCAGGAATATTTAATGGTGATAGGTGTGGGTAGGTAGATAAGAATATAAAATTCTCAAATAATGTGAGGATTTGATTAGTGGTTAAGTGGAACTATAAGATGATAATTAATTGATGCAATGGTTGGATGAGATAAATCATAAATATGTTAGGGGGGATGCTAGAATAATGTTAGAATGATGAATAATGATAATCAATGTTATATGTTAGTAAAAGTAGTAATGGCTAAGGATTGGGTTAATTTTAGATGTATACACTCATCAATTGAACTATCACTACTAATTGATCATGCATCATGTTATTTTGAGGTTCCATATCATCCCATGATCAACATGATCATGATCATGACCTATATTTTATGAAATAACTCTCAAGAACTATAATCTAAACCATCACACATGTATGCTTGGACTATAAAGTGCACAATCATTCAAATAAATCTCTTGATAGATCATAATCATGAGTTGTCATTTATCAAGATAGACCTATAAGTCATCATGCTTATTACAAACTAAAATATACATACCAAAATTAATCACCCAGAGATTAGACAAATGTGAATGCTCACTCATAATTTGGTCAACTCACTCCACTAAGCCACTGCCCACTATATCATAGAGCACATTTCATGTCAAGGTATGGATGGAATCATCTACCATCAATAACCAATATGAATCACTTCAAATATAAAATTACACGCATACATTAGCATATAACTCTAAAATATATTTACTAACACAAAATGTAAATAATTTTGTAAATACTTAGACTCATATACCACAATCAAAAAAGTTTTTATAATAAGGGCATAGACATAAATTGGTTGTGCAACATGTTGGGGTTTAGGGTGTGGTGTAAGTGGTTCTCCTACTCCATCTCCATCCCTTCCATCATTTGTAAGTGATAAAACACCAAGATTACCTGATACAACTAGAAATAATATGTCCCATTAGGAAATGATCTACCACTATGTATAGGTTGTTGTACATCATCATGCATCATCACCAATTACGAATGAAGTTATAGGGTATCACTTCCTCACTAGTCAAAGATCCAAGCCCACACCTATAATCCCAATCCTCATCCCTGATATAAAATAGGTTCTACTACTTTGCATTCATGGATAAGACATTGAAGACACATGATGAATCAATTCAAAATGTCATGTAACACACTCATATTGAGATCTCTCAAATACATAAGGGAATCCATCATGTAGCCAAAAATTAACACATATATGAAATAATTATCTATCATCCTCAGTCAACCTCCAAACCCTCACATATGATAACCATCAATTTAGATCAGGATTTAATATAACCAAATCACTCTATATTTTATAGTGCTTAAACCCCTATGATGTGGTAACACACCCTGAGATGAAAAGACATCAGGATGAACCCAATATTCATGAGGATTTTGAAATAGAAGAACCATGTTGATATGATCACATTCCCATTCATGTAATAATGTGTCTACTCTAAGAATGCTAGTGTGAACCTCCAATGTAATTATTTAAAAGTATCGATATAAGATCGCTAGCATGTTATACCTTGATAATATCTATTATAACTCACTTAAATCATCTGAATAATATCATACATGTGATATTAGATCATGACATCTCGTCCATATATTTATAAAAATAACATAAGTACACAACATATAAATTTTTACAACCATGAAACATTTGATTGTACAATCTACTCAAGTAAGACTATGCCACCTTGATTGCCATCCTATCATCTGCCGATCATATATATTTGGGCTCACTGCATGTACCTTGAAACATATGCTTTTATCACAATAGGCATATCTCAAAAAATACACAAACATAATATATGCTACACATCCTCAAGTGTAATGGGCATCTCACCTGTCAGTAATAAAAAGTTGCATGTATTGAAGGGTTTCACCTCTCAACCATTTTAGTCATAAAATGTGTGTTATATGGAATTTTCCCCAATTATAAAATTTGTGGTAAACCAACCTCATCCAAAATTTGATAATTTGTGTCATTCAACCCAATATATATCAATGTACTCATATGTCACCCATATTAAAATTATTGTGTATGTAGATCACACTTAAAAAATAAAACACATGAAAAAAATCATATTAGATTAAAATCCAAATAATTAAAATATACATGCAAAAATATTCAACAAAATCATCAACAAAAAATGATAAAATAGAATAAATTGGTTTGAGACTTTAGAAAAGAATGTCCCATTTTGGACAATAGCATCCCACACATGACAATAATGTCACAAATGGGGCAATCCTACCTTGAATGGTTAAAATCATCAATTTTAAAATTTGGACTCTCAAAAATCCGAAAACAACACGTCTCCAAAAATTAAAAAAATCATTAAAAAGCTACAAATCATACTATTTACTAGATAAATGGAGTAATTCAGATACATACTAGTTCATCTATAGTTTGTGTTTGTAAATAAGTCTATAAGCACTCAAATTAAAATGGTAATGTAACTCCTTGGCTTGTCATGTGATTGGATCAGAGATTAATTATCACAAAGTAACAATGAAAATTAAATTACAAAAACATTTTTCATCGTACTACTTATAGGAGTTGACTTTTTACAATAATATTTACCATGTTCATTGCATAGTTAATTCAATTGTTGATAAAAAAATTTGAAATCAATATTTCAAGCACAATTTATAAAAAATGTTTCCTCCAATTACATTGTAATACATGTGACACATTATCCTTCATCATAATACTCCTTAGTCACTAATGCCAACTTAAAAAATGGTCAGTTCTAAAACTTGAAATATAAATGCCATTTCTTTTGATAATCATATTATCAAACAAATTCAACTATTTCTCATTGTATAATTTATACTATGCTTTAACTAAAATGATTTAAATAATGATCAAATTCAAATATAATATGTTGTATTCTAACCATTCTAACTAATTAAATTTATCTAACTCACTATATATTTCGATCTAATCGATTCATTAATCTCATGCCTCACCTTGAAAGTAGGGCATATATGGGGAAATTTAAAAAGTTATACTTATGAAATAAACATAATTCAAATATTCAATTATTCATTATCATAAAGTGAAATCTTAGGGGTTAATATATTGACATATCAGTACGGCCTTTGGGGGCATATTCCATGCACATGCATCTCACTTTACACAAATGATTTCAGATTTAAAATGATACATATCTTAGTTCCACAAATTCAAAATGTTTTGAAAGTTAGTTATTAGGATAGATTTTAGGGGCATATGCCATGCATATGCACTCACATTTACAAAATCAAATTACAAATCCATACAATTTTGGGTAAATGATACTAATTAAAGTATAAGTTTCATACAATAAACATTAAATTACATCTACATATAATTATGGATTTCACATTTATCATAATGGAAACATGATACAGATTCATGCACACTACTATTTTTCAAATGCAAGGGGTATGCCATAAATTCATTCCATATTTTTAGTATTATTTTCTATGCACGATCATGGTAGGGGCATGAATGTTATATATTCTCTTTTGATCATGCATACATGAACTAAGGAAAACAAGTGAAAATTTAATCTATAACACCATATGTAGTGGTTGATTGAGTTAAAGTGCATAGTGCATAACTTGGAGATTCAATGCCCTCCATCATTATAACCTATAAATAATTATGCATTCTAACCAATTTTCATCTTTTAGCTACAAAGACCAACAACACCAATTGAGTTTTTTTCATCCCTAAATGAATTTTTATTGTATATACACGTTCAATTCAAATTAGGACTTGACCACCCTTAAATTATCTAGATTTCAACTAAAGAACAAATTTCTATGACAACATAGTCGCTTGAATAAATAATTTGAGGTTTATGCATTCCTCAATGATTCTAATAATCACATTAACCAATTCAAATCTCATCCATTTCCTTTTCCAATAAATGTATAGATAATACAATATCCCTCTTTCTCTCCACAATGATTGGGTTAGTCTTTGACCTTGGCATTTCTATTTCTCCACAAGGAACACCACATGACACACATATAGGTGTAGTTGTTCCCTTAAAATGTTTTCAACATTTAATTATATGTTATATTTATTGTTTCACTTGGAAAATAATCATATTTAACTACATACATCTTATTTTTGCAGGAACACTTTGGATCACTATGGAAAAAGGTGATTCTGCATCATTTATTTACACAAGTTTACATTCTATTTTTCTATTTCATCCAATATTTTTAATTATATTAAAAATTCTATATTGAATGGGGGGTGGGGGCAGAGGGGGAAATGTAGAGACTTAAATTGGGTACAAGCCTTGTTTCACAATGTATTTTAGGCACTTTGCTTATATGGGTCTTAGCTAAGAATTAAGTACTTAGTAGTGCATACATTTTATGTTTTCCCATTTTAATTTGTGACTTTATATGAATTTGTGATTCCATTTTTCCCATCCACATTACTTAAGTCACATTTAAAAATAAATGTCTCTCTAACCCCTTTATTTTATTTCAAGGTTGTGTTTATCCTAGGACAAGATTGACAAACAAGGTCAAGATCAACTGTTAATATTGATCCCTTCATGTTGATCTTGTCCCTTGATATTTTAAATCCAATTTTGGCATGATCCTATTTTTATCCATTTTTTTTAATCCCTTTGATGTTCTTTGGGTCTATTTTGTGTGCCACTAGGTTTCTAATTCAAATTCTAAAATGTTCCTATTGATACATAGTTTATAGGAGACATTTAAGATATGTATTATCACAATACAAGGGCTATACAAAAGTTATATATTGCTTACATTGAATAATTATAGCTATATTTTAAGTTTTTTTATATTTTTCATGTTTATGCAATGAAGAAACTTGGAGAAGAAGCATATATTTTTTTCATTCATCATTTCACACACATATACATCTAAGTGGAAGGACTAAATTTGAGTTTGAGCCCTCTTTGGAGCATTGGAAATATAGTGTAATGACTAGTATTTTAATATGAATTGACTAAGGTCTAGTTCAACCCTTTCATGTGATTCCCCTATATTTGATATCTCAAGTGATTGTACAGGAAACTAGGGTTTGATATTTTAGGTACATGTGTGCATATTGAAAATGGTGAGAAGGTAAAAAACTACATTTTTAATGTAAGTGAAATATCATAGAAAAAATAGAATCTCACTATCATAGGGTCAAGATTGACACATAGGGGTAAAGATAAGTTGTTGGTACTATGTTCTTTCTATCATTTCTATCTCATACTAAAAATAAAAATCAACTTCAAAGAAACTGCACCCATTGGGTCAAGATCAACCTATAGAGGTAAATATCAAGAGTTGATATTGTTTACTTATAGTCATTTTTTTCCTAGAATAGAATCAACCACCAATTTTATAAATGAGAAAGATACAATCACCTTACACATCATCAAATCAGAAAACAAACCTATAAGAATTAGATAAGTGTTACAAATAAGCGAAGTTTTTCTCTATCATCTTGTATTTGTTTATTACGACTTGTCAAAATTACATGTGGAATCATTATTGTAGAATTGTAATTTTTGTATATTATACCAATCTATAATTACCATGTATTTGATTAGTTTATCTCTAATTAAAGAGTTATTATCTCATTAATATAAGTTTAGATAAAATCATGTATGACCCCACCACATCACCATTTTTCATTTGGTGTGTTTAATTAGAGTGAAAATTAAAATTTGAGTTGATTTATTAAAAAAGAAGGATCAATATTTATGAATAAGTGACCAATATTGAACGTCTTATATAACATATTATGATTGGATCTTAAAAATTATTATTGGATATAAATTGTGCTACACTATAATATTTTTATAATAAATATTAATTCATTTCTATTTTAAAATTGGTCATTTCATGCAAATATCTTATTATAGCTATTGAACCCTATAACAATTGATCCTTCTCCCATAAAAAACTAGTATAATAAAATAGTTGTCTAAATATCACATTATAATCCTTAAATAATTTAATGTCATGTATGGTTATTCTTTTAACTAATTTATATTTCATTAACATCCAACAGCATATATATATGCACACACGCGCGTATTAAACCATATACAAAAGGAAGCTACACAATAGCAATTAAATATGTTAAACTATGACTAAAACCTGATATAATTATATGATTTAAACACAGGTTAAACCACATTTTTAAGGAAGAAAATTTCAAACTTTTCAAGCACCGCACTTTAATTTTTATTTAATTTATATAAGAGTTGTTCAGACTTCGGAGGAATGAAATAAAAGAATGCATCGAATAGCTTTCCCATCTTGAGCTGAACTCCAATAAAGTGGTCAAACACTTTCATTATTAACAATGCCTTTCTTGATTACATGGGAAGAAAATTGATCAAAATTAATATGTTATACTATTTTTGGATTGTAACGAGGATAGTTTTAAAATGAATTTAAAAAAATATATAATGTTTTAGATAATTTTAGATTAGAGACAATTTTATTGGTTAATATTTAAAAAATATATTATATACACCTTTTTTTTACAACTTAAATATGTGACATCCATTAAATTTGTCTCAAATTTATTTTCTTAACATACACAATCACAATAATATTTATAAATCGCTAATGAATTTTGGAAATAATTTATGCTTGTTAATTTTTATATTTAAAAATAGTTTTAATCTAATTTTAATTTTTAATTTGAATTTATTAAAAAATATATATATAATCAGAAATATTAATTTTTACTTTATTATTTTCATTTTTTATATTTTTAATTTATTTTTATTATTTATATTTACTTTTCATAATTTTTAAAAAATATAGAATGTTACATTGAATTGTATTATTCAATAGAAATATACTTTGTACTTGTAAATTTGATAAATTCATTAACAAATTATATCTTATTTTGAATAGTGATTGAAAAGTGCATTTTATTATATAAAAACTTATAAAATAAAATATAGTTAGTCATATCAAAAAAGCGAGTGGAAGTCACACTCCAAAACCACACCAGGCTAAACAAGTTCTGGGAAGGCAACAGATGTAGCTAGAAGGTTAAACCGGTTAGAAAGTCTAACACGTGTATACTAACAACCAAAAAAGGATAAAGCAAAACCCATAAAACCGATCCTTAAGCAACAAAAATGAACGTGGTAGTAAGTAGCGGAGGCGATAGAAGGACTTGAGACTTCCCTCCCTACCCCGCATTAGCTTGGAGATGGATTCACTCTCTTTTTGATTAATATTTTTATTCTATTACTAAAAAATATTTATTTAATTTTGCACATATTTTATAAATAAATTTATAATATCATTTGAAAATTAAAATAAATTTTAAAATAATTTTATTTATGATATATTTTTATATAAAATATATTATATTTTTAATATATCTTTTTTATTTCAAATTATAAATTTTCACTTATATTACACCAATTTGATCTATGTATATGTGAAAATTTATATAAATAAATAAAATATACTATATAGGTTCTTATATATATATTAATTGTTAAATAATTCTAAATGGTTATTTTTAAATATGTTTAAATATGATTATTGATATAAAGTAAAAGTAAATATAGAACCTCATACATACATATATATTTACAATTATTATAATATGAAAAATTATATAATGGTTACATGAAAGTAGGTTTATTTTTGAAAGTTTTAAGTTTAATTAAAGAATAAAATAGAAAAAAAAAGCTTTGTGCATAATATTCTTACATTTGAAGGTAATAGGATTGCACTCATGTATTCATCTTGATGGTTAAAAAAGAGGGGATGGATTCAAGGTACTATCCAAGGAAGAGGTAATTTTGTAAGTAGTGAGGGAGTTGGCTATCAAGGATGTGTTGTTGATGAGTGTGTAAATAAGAGGTGGCTAGTAGGGTCGATCCCTTTTGTGGCTTGTAGGTTGGATAATAAAGAAAGATAAAGTTAAATCTATGATGTTGTGTTGTGTTTCGGGAATTGATCAAGCATTATTATTTACAAAAATAAAAATTAAAACTTTCATGAAGAAGGGTGACAATGAAAGAGAAGGGCACCAAGAATATTGTATTAACCAAAAAAATGTAGGGGTTTGTTCATGTAGATGTGTGTTTTTCTTTTTGAAACAATAGAAATTGATCCAAGAAAGCATGATTAGTCCATCACTTCAAGGGAACAAATTAAATTAGATAAAATCAATTTTATTCAGTTGCATTTTTTCAAAATAGTTGGTTTAGTTACTTGCATGTCTATAACATTCAAGAAGTGAATGCATTCCTTATATACCAAAAAGCGATAGGTTTTAGTGCAAAAATTAAAAAAAAGATCATATGACATATATATAAATTATAATGTGATTGAATATTTGGAATCTTCTTAATAAGTTGTGTAATTTTAAAAAATAGCATCTAATTTTGATTTCATATGCAAAATATATACCATTTAGATTTTTTAGGGTTTTACACCATGATAATATCATTGAGGCAAATTTTTAATGCTTGAGTGGTAGTTTCAAAACTATTAGTTTGAATTTAGGAGAAGTTTTTCAACTTTTGATGTAGTGTTGTAATTTCATTAGTTATATGACTAAAATTTTGGAAATAGTGGTGGTTTTTCTTGTGAGAAATGTAAAATTAAAATGAAATTAATTACCCATAATGATGAATTTGTAGTTTTTGGTAAATTTTCAGATGTTTGGGAGTTTGAAGAGGCACTAAAAATAAGTTATAAAATGTTCTAAATAATTTAGTGGGAGTAGTTTTAAGGGAGAAGGGAGAGACTTGGAAGATTTATCTCTCCAAGTGTTAGCAAAGTTTCATGGAAAACCCATCATAACATGTCAATTTGTGTTTTTGTGTGCAGTAAGAAACATGAACAAAACATGGTAATGGATGGAGAAAGAGAAAAGCCTTTTTTTCAATCCACGATAAGATATTTAAAAAGTAAGTGTAGACAAACATATATAAAAAATTCATTATTATTACTAAATGATTAAGAAGATTTAATTAAAGTATAACATTCACTATGCACATAATAAGGATAAAAAGACATTTAGGAAAACCATCAGTAAATCTCTATATGTTCAAGAATACTTTTCATTACAAGTGATAACTATATATAGTATTTTACAATAAATTGTCACTTCATATTCCATCCTTTTGATTTAGGCATGAATGAGTCCTTCCGTATTTCAAAGATTTTTGGAATTCCAACATAGTCTAGATACATCCAAAACATAATACATTATACCGACTGATATCTATTGTAGATTTGTCCTTCATCTATACTTTTTAATTTTTTTATTCTATTATACTATTAACAATTTCCTAGACTTAAAAAATTGTCTCATGCTAAGAAAAATGACATGATTTGTACCTTGTGTTGATGCTAAGAAAATTTGTTGAACTGAGGAATTGGTCTAAAAATATTACTTGCAATAATTGCTCAAAGTGTCATTTACCATTTTTCACCTCTTGCACACTACTTAGTGACTCTGTTAGGTTTTCAACTATGTTGCATACTAATATACTACCTTTTAAGTTTATAATATATTAGAATAACCATGTGGCTACCCATTATGAGTTTTCAACCAACCTGGCCCTACTCCTGATGCTTACGGCCTTCGTACTAGAAAAATTATTCAAACTTTGAAAACTAAAATGTGCATAGTACCTATAAATAAGGTGGAGGCATAGGTTGTGATGCTGGAATTGATGATAACTAAGAGGATGATGTTATTAGAGCTATTTTTGAATAGGTCATAGTTGAAAAATTGGGTGTGGTGGTGCTTAATGAGGTTGTATGGCTAGTTGAGTCATGGAGGTGACCCTTTACTGATGAAGATCATGTTGGAGTTGGTTTAGAGGGATGAACTATAGCTCCTGAATGATGTCCGTGATATTGATATCTAAATGTGACAAGTCCTTTTTGAACATTGTCTAGTCAGTGGTAACTTCACACACCATATAGATCATTATGCATAATAGGACATGGCATACCATCAGATTACAAATATCATCTTCTTTGGTTATGTTGAGGAGTGTTGTAACATTCAAAACTTTTTGCTAGATTTCTAGGGATATCTCTTCCAAGTGATCTACATGTCTCTACATTTGAATGCCAACAAATGTATTCCATAGCATATCATTTTACCACATTTGTATCTTTTGAATGATGTTATGTATTGATTCAAGTAACTTCTTGAGTGTGACATCTAATGCATCAAAGGTAGCTGATTGATCCTCCATTACTACTTTGGATTTATCTACCTTGGTGAACTTTAGTTTGGCCTTAGACCATGAAGTGTTTAGTTGTTGATTCTAGTTAAGCATGCCTTGAGCTATGTGTTGAACTTAGAGTGTAGTTGTATCTAATAGTTTCTCATAATATTCAATAAGTTTGAAAGTTTCCTTTGTTTTTACCTTAATATATAATAGAATTTTTAGGAGCTTATGCTGAACTGTAACTCATACAAATAATTTATAGAGCCGAATATATAAATAAGATTGAGAATAATTTTAACACTTAGCTATATTATTTCCTATTACATTTTTCTTAGACATTATACAAATATATAAGAATGTATTTCCTATATTCAAGGATATAACCAATCCCTCAAAAATATCAACCACTAACCTTCCTAGTCAAAATACATAAGTTGGTTGAACCACCCAATCTCACATAAATATATGATTTGTTATCTAACAAATAATTTACAATCTTAGAAAATTATATTACGATAAATAATATAATCCAAATGTAATGTAAGGACTAATAAATCCTAACATTACCCCTTAATTATTACATGGGGAAAAAGTACATCATGTGAACTAAAATTAGAATCATATGGCAATGCTTACTTTTAGGTCTGCATACTGTTGTCTGAATCTTGTTGTATATATCTTTCTATGCATGATCACCTACATATGAGAACTTATCTTGATTTCAATTCTAGTTGGACTTATTCACTGACCAATCATCTTCTAATGAAGTATGACAGTCAGAGGATCCATGTAATCATAGGATTTTTGTATTTAACTACCATCTTATAAAACTATTTACATATTCAATGACAAATACATTCTCCTTTTCTCCAACTTAGTAGGGGAATGATTACAATGTTTTGTTTTTGCACATAACACACACAGCTAAAAAATAAAATATTATGAGGAATAAATCCTCATTGTCTCCTTTTGTATCCTTTGTCCATGTTTGTTTCCAACCAAACAAGAACAACATAGATAATACTCACTACCACTAAAAATTTCCCTTGGCTTTAGCCGATTTGGTGTAGATGCAAGTGCCACTAATAAGTTATGCAGCCCTATCGCTAGCAACTTGTGAGTGGAAGTTATTTATCCTCCAACCTCATACACCTCCAACCTCCATTAAGTGAAGCTAATTATTTATCTAAAGAAGAGGTGAAGCATAATTTTTTCCTCATTGTGTGTACTTCCCCCCTCAATGTGAAAAAGAAAATTGGATGTCAGGGTCACCTGAAAATACATCCATAAGGCAATTTTTTTTTTTTTTTTAAACAATTTTTGACAATGGACCCTAAAAAATATAATGATGAAATTTTTAATTTTGACATTTTAACATTGAATCTTAACACTTGAATTTTTTTTAAAAAATGTGAATAGAAATCAATACCATGGTTTTTGGACAAAACCTTAAAAACTAAATCTTACAAATTTTTGATTTTTGTAAATGATGCATAGGAATGTTGGGATAGTCAACAATGGCCACAATTTTGATTGGATCATGATTTTTGAAACTCTAAAATATTTTAAAATAACCAAATAATGTAGTTTGTAGAGTTGAGTAAAAGGTTGATCCAATGTAGTAGTTTAGATCCAATACAAATTAGAACTCACATCTAATGTGCTCATTATTTTGGTGTATTGAAGATGAAATTGTAATTATATTCACATAATACAGAGTGAATAATCTATCTTAGGTGAATGAATAAATGTGTCCTCTTTTATTTATGCTAAATAATATATGGCACTCCAATCTCTCATAGAATGACTACAATGATGAGAACTATTAAAAACTCATGATAATTTCCACCTGATACAAGTTGCACTTTAATATAAATATTAGGTGATTCAATATTATCTTTATGTGCATTCTTATAGACATCTTGATAGAGAATAGTAGCTAAAAGGATCTATATAAATGAGGCACATGGATGTTATCTTGGTATATACAAGTTCTACTCATCGTATTTTGATATTATAGTAACTTAATCATGTAATTATATGTTTATAAATCCATACAAACTCAATAAAAATATATATTACCTAGATATAATAATAATATTATTACATAGGGGAAATGAAAATTAATCTACCCTACATAAAGCTTAGGAGTGCATAATGTTATGATACTAATAATAGGATTTTTAGGATCTTATGCAGAACTATAAATCATACAGATAATTGATACAGTCAAATGCACAAATAACACTGATAATAATTTTAACACAATCTATATTATTTATTATTACATTATTATTAAACATTATAAAAAATATAGGATAATATTTCCTATATTCAGGGATATAACCAATCCCTCAAAACTCTCAACCACTAACATCCCTAGTTTAAATATGTGAGTTGGTTGAACTACCAAATCTCACAAAAATAGATGATTTTTTATCTAAGAAATCATTTAAAATCTTAGAACATTATATTATGTTAAATAATATAGTCCAAATATAATGTAAGGACTAATAAATCTAAACAATATTATGACCTTGTGTGCGAAGTTGTAGATTCTAAGTAATGAGCTAATATTTTATGAGATGGGATAGGAGGGATATGAGCTGCTTATATTCAAAAATAAATTGTTCATCTAAGACCTAAGTGACTAATGCAGGTCATGCATTATCAATGATTTTATGATCTTTGTTGAGGTAGAGGTGTAGTTATGCACTTTCATCCCTTAACTATGATGCCTCTTACTCTAGTGCAAAAGCCTTATGAGTGATAGAATTGTAAAATGTAGTAGATCCTTAAATTTTAGTTGATAAGGGAATATGGTTAACATAAATAGATGTTTCTTACACTATTATGTCTAGAGATAAACTCTAAGTTACAATCATGATAGTATCCTTCTTGATTTATGCCATCGATAGAGAAATAATTATTCACTGAGCTGAGGTTGCAAGTACATCCCACAACCATTGGTTGGGGAATTGTTTTTTGTGTTTAGATGCGTCCTCTATTAAATCCCCTTGAGTGGACCCTGATCCTTGTGATGTATAGAGTGGATGTTAGGATTCAAGTATCACACCCTTGTTTAAGGAATACATTATTTATTTTGATACATTTTTTTCCCACATTATGCACTCTACTTATGTCTTTGATTTGGTATCTTCTTTTTCTTGTTCCTTGGCCACTTGTTCTTTGACTTGCCTATACATTTATCCATATTTTATATGTAGGACTTATCTTTCTTTCTCTTCTTCTTGGTATTTTGTTATTGCATCAACTTTAACCTTTTTTATACACTACTCTTGCTTCTAGAGTTTCTTGTTGTTTCTCCTTCATCGCAACTTATTCATCTTGTTGCTTATTCTCTTCTTATTAATTGTTATTCTATTCATCCTCTTTGGTATCTTTGAATTCTATTTATTCCTTCATATTCTTCTTTTATTAATCTTTTGTCTTATTTCTAACCTTCTTCATAGCCACATTTTGAGCCTTTTCCTACTCTATTTGATTCTTGGTAGATTTTTATTGTGATGCAAGATTTGTTTGTGTGGATGGATACTCTAGTTTTCATTGTTAAAACTCTTGTGGGTCCCACATCAGATTTGGTGAATTAGATTTTGAGAGACTATGAAGTCAAGGATGAAAAGGGTGGCTCCATCATGATGTGCCTATGTGCTAATGTTTTTGGTCTAGTTGGGGGACCAAAGTCTTATTGAACCTCTTTTAGGCCTAAATTGTATCACGGGCTTATTTTTCAAGCACATGAGCTTCTTATGGCTCAGATTCCTCCTCTGGATGTAGTTTAGCAAAGGAACCCATATGTTTTGTAATATCTGGTGATAGGGAAGGCACATTATAGGTTTTAAGATTATGTACCAATGATCATTGTGGGATTTCTTATTTTTGTGGGCTTGCTTGAGCTGTTGAAGACCCTGTCTCTGGTGCTTCTTAAAAAATCACAACCGTCCTATGAGTTTTTTCTTGTTCCTCCACCATTGTATCAAAAATTATTATTTCTATAGGTGAATGAATATCCACTAGTAAGATATTTGGAACACTGATTCACACTTGGAAAGTGCACATTATCTTTCAAAAGAAAAAATAATTTTCTTCTTCTTAATTACAGACCTCAGTGACTATGTATTCAATCATATATTTATATACATCTTCTCATGTGACTCCCATCTAAATGAGATCATATAATTCTTTAATCTATGGAACATTCATATCATATGTCCAAGATTTAGTGATGTGTGTATTATTATTTAAAGGAGGTGGTGAATCTATACGTGTTGTTGCCTTCCTCTTCCCTACAATAGTCTATGATTGAGCTTATTATATCTCCAATTATACCTATGCCCCTAATTTTGGTTGGGTTGTTGGTGATTAGGTAATGGTTGTTGTGCTCCTAAAGGTATAGATCACAATGGTAGAACATAGTGAGTAATTAAATATTTTTAATCTAGGACTTTGGCCTGCACATCTAACATCTTGATGAATAATGGTAGGAGATATTGGTTTTTTATGGAGCTTATGGACCCTAATTTGGATCTCATATGTAGCTTGGTGATTGAAGCATATTTCCCCAATTATTTAATAATATTGGTGTGTATGTAAGGGTGAAAAA
Source organism: Torreya grandis (assembly GCA_037957365.1). NCBI lineage: Eukaryota > Viridiplantae > Streptophyta > Pinopsida > Cupressales > Taxaceae > Torreya > Torreya grandis. The sequence continues at coordinate 267,793 of JARHVA010001788.1, forward strand.
TATGAGTTTTTAAACTTCCTCCTACCATGCATTTAATATTTTTATTTGTTTATAGTATTGACTTGTTCTAGTCTGTGTAATGTTGATGAATATCATTATAGGCCATCCACATCTTGGTTGATTAGTCCATCTGAAGACTTCCATTGAGTGAAGCAAAGGAGGGGTAAAAAATATTGATACTATAACACTTATGATGTTCCAATGAAAACCTTTTCAATGATGGTGGTGAGCATGGAGACCAAAAACTCAGGCCAATTGAAATCTTCTTCCAAGTAGATCATTTGACATGCAATATTGATGACTCCTTCGATGGTTTGCCTCAACTTTTATTTTAGAGGTACAATTATTGAGATGGGGTGTGAATTATTGAGCCCAAATAATCCAACTTAAATTATAATATTTTTAAACACTTAATCAGTTACCACAAACATTCATGAAACATACACAATATTCACATCAATGAGTAAGAGAGACAATGCAAGATCAATCACATAACACTTGATATATGTGGGAAACTATCTTGGGGGAGAAACCCCATTGGAACCTACAATTGGACTACTATCTTATAAAAATAAGATCCAATTTAGACCATCTATAAATGATCAAGGAACCATAACCCTATTTATTAAGACTACAATCCCATAAGGTGCTGCCACACCTATCTAGCTTAGCTACAAAAACAACTAGACCTTTTATCAAATTTCACCTTAAAAAGAGGTTTAAACCACCTTAGATGATGAGATACAACAAGAACACCTATGAACACATCCAACTCTGAACTGATATCAACAACACTTATAATGAACCTCTGCTTATCACACTTCACTTTCGATCACACTCAAATAACAGGTGCACTATTATGTCAATATAATTATGACCAATGGGTCATAAAAATAGTCCTTAATATATTATGATCTTCAACTCATCCTCAAGGTACTCCACCCCTTCACTCCATAAAGCACACACATAAGCCTCTCTCTAATTGCTCCTTAGTCTCTCACACATAGTCTAGAAATCACCTTCTTTGATTTCACTATTTATAGAGAAATCTTGATAATCACTACCTTTGTTATCCATTAGGCATGAATTTATCCTTAACTCATATCTCACTTGAATACATAGCTTAATATAATCTTGATAGGTTATCCATATAATCTATAGGTCACCCTTAAATAGCTACACCTTTTTATAAGGCCCTTGTAGCTCTTATAGGTTTCATGTGAACCCATTCCCTCTTTTAACCCATAATCAAATAAAAAAAATAATACACGACCCATTTCAAATACATGGGTCCACTCCTTATGTCTCATTAAACATCCTCAAATGAGCGTAGTCAACTTAGCTCAGCTCTACATATGCTCAATCAAATCAAATAGAGACCTTATACATAGGAACACCATTAATGAACATACATTCAACTTCTTAAGCATTGTTAATACTCAAGATATATTCATCACACCTCCAAAACACTCATAGACCATCCTCATGGAGTCTACACAACTCTCAAAAAGCTAATTCATCATGAGACATCGAAACACCATCAATACAAGCTTGATTATTCTTCTTAGGTCACTTGCAGAACATATAAAAAACCATAGTCAACTTTAGAGCACCATATCTTTGTCTATTTACACTTCCAGACCCTCAAATAAATATTTATATATGTTCGTTGGAGTCTTATACCAATTTTATTTTTACTACATGAGAAAATTCATCCTAGATCAAAAATTATAGCCCAAAAACTAGACACTACTTTTTCTTTTACAAATTCAAATATTCAAATACAAATGGTCACAGTTATCCTTTGAATACAATGCTTGAATATTGTGTCCTCTCATTTTTGGATCAATCTCACATCGTTGATCTTATCTTAGATTTAATACATAGATCACCAAATCCAAATTTTAAACATCTAAAAATTTACCTCATCTCATGCAATTATGAAATATTGATTCAATGCACTCTATCAATTTATATAGATCAAGTAGGTCTTTAATGATCAATGCTCATCATTTGATTAATTTGTATGAAAACCCACTCATCATTAGATCCTTATCTTGTACCTTTACTTAGTTTTTAAATATCATGCACCTATCCTCATCTCCCTGCTTCTTAACTTCTTGTAGCAACGTGCACCATGAATCTTTCTCGAGCTTTAACTCTTTAAAAAATGACCAAATATGGGGACCCTTTCAATATCCCTGAGTAGCCATTTTTTCACCTTAATAGCTTCTTCTAGGTTTTGACGTAGGATCTCAAATTTGGATCAGATGATCTCCTCACATAGGAGAATCCAACCATGTGATAGACTTCTCCTAGAACCCTTTCATGTGTGAGATATAATTCCATTAAAATTCCTTCTCAAAATTTTCTATCACAGAGCCAACTATGACAAAACTTACTTGAGAGGCCAACTTTAAGCATACATAACTTTTGCTACACTTTAGTGCATGATCTCAAATTTAGTTCAAATCATCTATGATAAAAATTAAACAATTCCATATGATCAATTTCTCTTTACACCCTCACATGATCAATATATAACATCATCAAAATACTCACTCTGCCCTTTCTTTCCTTATGCAAATTTTGCTAGGTATGGAAAAACATAGTCAAATTACTTGGGATCCCAAATTTGCATATGCATATCTTTTGACATGATTCATCACATGATATGAATTTTAGTGAAAATAAACTAGGTCCAAAATTGAACAAACCTTTTGATCACCTTCTTATGAAATGTCTACACATGCAATATATTCCATCATCAAACTACTTTCTCAACAAACCTCCTTCTGGACAACGTACACCTCTAAAAATACTTGCACACCTGGAGACACCCATCACACACTTCTACACCAAGATTTGAGCTTACAAAACATTGGGAACCTTGACTTCCTATAACCCATTTTAGGGCCTACAAGCTCTTAAGCACAAACTAAGAAACTCGACAGTTAATAGAAAATATCCAAATTGACTTTAGCATACCTTCATATCATAAAACCATATCAAGAATGTTAGAATAAAGTCAATATAAATTTCTATGAAAAAATATCATCTTAAAAAATCACAAATCCTTCTTTTCCATCTGAGAAGCTTCAATCTGACCCTGTAGATTGTTCCAACTGAAAAACACCACAATAACACTCGCTTCTCCATTTGAAAGGAGTCTCTTAAGAAGAATAGATAGATACATCCTCTATACCTCAATGTTCTAAAATAAAAACAACTCCTCAAATTCCATCTCTTCCTTGCTTAATTGATAACTATAGTTGTTCTTTTCTTTAGCTTAGGAGAAACAACTTCCTCAAGCACTATAGCATCCTCTTTTTCTTCTAGAATTGGATTGATAATATATGGAGACAAAAAATATTCATGACATACCTTTTCATCTATATAATCTTCCTTGTATCTTGCAACCTCTTTATTAGGCACAAAAAATTGATGTTTTTTGCATGATACATGCTTATCAACAACATGATGTTCACTTGGATCCATACATACCTCAAGACTAGCTTCAATTGGCACCTTGGTCTTCCCCCCTTTGAGATTAATATCTTCATTCTCAACATGAGATGACAATTAGATCTCTTGGTATTATTCAACTTCTGAATCATTCTCCACCATAGAAAACAAATTACTTGGACTTGTAGTCTTATCATGACTCACACTTATCACCTTTGGCTTCCATGTGTTAACTTGCCTTCTTTCTTGATTTCTAGGATCCTGATTAAATATATTTTGTCTTGTAGGCCTTCTATTGTAGAACCTAGTAGTGTGATCTCTCTATTCACAATTTTATCATACTATACCTTTTTCAATAAATGTATCTTGCCTTACCTTATTTATATAGAAATTTGTAATGTGCCCTATGTCATGACAAACAAAACAACCTCCCATTTTTGAAGAGGACTCAACTTGTTTAATATTATGTGGTAAATGGTTTGAAAAGTGTCCCACATCAATACAATTAAAGCACCTGATTCTACTCACACCTTTTGACTGATGACCCCCATCATAGTCCCATGCAAGTTTTTTCTAATAGGTCTCTTGCACTCTCTATCCCTATGACCAAACTGATTACATGTATAATAGTAACCATTGAATTTTGCATACCTCATGACATTTGGGTGTTTGATCTAATTCATCTTTACTCTTCCAACACCTTCATTTCTTGTCTGATGATTTGTCTTCAAAGTATGATTGTCCTAGTTCACATTAGTCTTCATCTTGTCTTGAGTAACATACTTTTTTTCTTCTTTATATCCAAGGCCAGTTCTATCACTAGCATTTCTTTGACCACTCAGAATGTTGTCTAAGTCACATGAGCTCTTTTGAAATCTCATACATTTATTCACCTTACTAGTTATCTTTTCTAATTCATATTTCAAAGACTCATTTTTAGAAACATACCTTGAACATTCTTCTTCTTTAGCTTTTAGGCTTGTGTATAGAATTTCCTATTGACAACTAATATGCTTGATCATATCTTCATGCTCATTAGTGTCTTAATTAAATCCTGCCTAAAATACACTAAATTGATCCTCATATTCCTTGAGCTTAGATTTCATCTTATTATTGATCTTCTTTTCAATATTTAGTTCTTCAAGAGCATCCATCAAAATAGTCTCACAGTCTACCTCATCCTCATCATCATCATCTAAATCACTCCAAGTAGACTCCTTTTGATGTGAGCAACTTCCTTCCTTAGCCATGAACATGGCTTCATCTTTAGTAGGACCATCATCTTTATGATCATATTTTGAGTCACTGTCTTCACTCTCATTTGATGAGCTATAATCATATTTGGCGTAAAGGCTTTTCTTGTTTTTTAAGAACTTATTTTTGTTGTTAAACTTTGTGAATCCTTTATTCCTATATGTATTTTTGTCTTCATCTTGGCCTTCACCATGATATTCATCATAATTATTCTCATATTATGAGGGTAATTCCAAGTAAAATATCCTATCTCTCCATAGTTGAAACATTTGAAGGGTAGTTTACCCTTGTACTTCCCTGAGCTAGTGTTCAATTTCCTAGTAATCAAAGAAATTAGTTCATCATCATCAATATTAGATATGTCATCCTCTTTGGATTTATTACCTTAGAAATTATTCTTAGGATTCATCTTTGTCTTGAATGTTTCTTCATTTTTTGGTGGTATATCATCATTCTTCCTCATCTCATAGGCAGTAAGGGTGTTATGCAATTGATCCATTTTCAATTGAGTAAGGTCATGACTCTCTTCTATAGTAGATACTTTCAGATCAAACTTGTGGATAGAGACCTTAATACCTTTAAAAAAAAATTAGTCTCTTCAAGATTATTTATAAGACCTCTAATGATGTTCACAATCTCATCAACTCTCTATAGAAATAATGCCACAACATCTTCTTCATTCATCTTGAGACTTTCAAATTGATTTCTATAAGTCTATAAGTTAACAATATTAACCTTTGAATCTTCTTAAAAAATAGTCTTAAGTTTATCCCATATTTTCTTGGCATAAGTGCAATGAATTACTTTGGTGAAATTAGTTTTTCTAAGACCACAAGTGATGGTGTTCATTGCCTTAGAGTTTTTCTCAAACAACTTCTTGTCTATAACACTAGATGGAGGAATAACAAGAGCAACATAACCATCCAAAACTAATTATCATACATCAAACCCTAGGGAAATGTTGTATGTATTCATCCTAACACTCCAAAATTCATAATTAGATAAATAAAACATCAATGCTTTCTTAGTAGAGAAACCATCTTGCACATTCTAACTAGCCATTGTAACTTGGATCACCTTCAAGCTGTCAAGACTTTACCAAAAGACCTCACACTGATACCAATTGTTATAGGTAAAATCACTAAGATGGGGTGAATCAATGATCCTAAATAATCAAAATTAAATTATGATCTTTACAAACACTTAATCAGTTCCCACAAGCATTCATGAAGCATACACAACATTCACATCAATGAGTAAGAGAGACAGTATAAGATCAATCACATAACACATGAAATATGTGAGAAACCTCTTAGGAGTGAAACCCCAATATAACCTACAATTAGACTATTGTAATATAATAAAAAGATCCAATTTAAACTATCTATAAATGATTAAGGAACTATAATCCCTATTTAGTGAGACTATAAACCCACAAGGTGTTGCCACACCTATCTAGCTAAGTTACAATAACAACTAGACCTTTTAACAAGTTTCACCTTATAAGGAGGTTACAACCACATTATATTTTGTGATGGCATAACCCCACCTATGAACATATCCACCTCTAAACTAATGTCAATAATAGCTGATGATCGACCTTTACTTATCACACTTCACCTTTGCTCACACTAAAATAGTACACACACTATTATATCAATAAAATTATGACCAATAGGTCATACAAATAGTCTTAAATCTATTTTTCTCTTGAAATCATCCTTAGGGCACTCTACCCCTCATTTTTTATACAAAACACACACACATAAGCCTCTCTCCAATAGCTCCTTAGTCTCTTACACAAAGTCTAGAAATCACATTCTTTGATTTCACTATTTATAGAGCAATCTTAATAATCACTAACTTGGATAGACATTAGTCATGCCTTAGTCTTTAAGGAATCTCTCACATGAATAAATATCCCAATACAATATTTATAGTTCTACCATAGCATATATAGGTCACCCTTAAGCAGCTACACCTTTTAATAAGGCCCTTGTAGCTCTTATAGGTCTCATGTGAACCCATTTCCTCTTTTCACACATCATTGAACAAATAAATTAACATAGTACCACTTTAAAATACATATTTCCACTCCTTATGTCCCCTTTGACATCCTAAAATGATCATAGTCAACTAAACTCACCTTTACATATGCTCAATCATCTCAAATAGAGACTTTATACATAGGAACACCATTACTGAACATACAGTCAACTTATTAAGCATTGTTCATACTCAAGATAGATTGATCATGACACCAAAACACTCATAAAGCATATTCATGAAGTATAAAACACTCCCAAATTGCTAATTCATCATGAGACATCGAAACATCATCAATGCAAGCTTAAATATTCTTCTTGGGTCACTTGTAGAACATATAAAAATATATAGTCAACATGGTATCACCATATCTTTGTCTATACACACTTCTAGATATTTAAATCAATATTTTTAGATGCATCTTAGATTCCTCTACCAATTTTATTTTTACTGCATGAGGAGATTAATCCTAGATTAAAATTTATATCCCAAAAACTAGACACTAGTTTTTCCTTTACAAATTTAAATATTCAAATACAAAGTCATAATTATCATTTGAACACAATGCTCAAATATCATGTCCTCTTAGTTTTGGATCAATCTCATACCATCGATCTTGTTTGAGATTTAATGCATAGATTACCAAAGCCAAATTTTAAACATCTAAAATTTGACCTTATCTTGTGTAATCATGAAATGTTGACTCAATTCGCTCCATCAAGTTCTGTGGATCAACTAGGTCTTTAATAACCAATGCTCATTGTTTGATCAATATATAAGAATGTTTTCTCACCATTATATCCTTATCCTATAACTTTACTTGGTTATTAAACATAATACACGTATCCTCATCTCCCTACTTCTTAACTTCTTAGAGCAACGTGCACCATTGAACTTGCTTGAGCTTTAATTCTTTCAAAAATAACTATGGGGACCCTTTTAATATGCCTAAGTATCCCTTTTTACACCTTAATAACTTCTTCTATGCTTTAACATATGATCTCAAATTAGGACCAGATGATCTCCTTGCATAGGAGAATCCAACCATGTGACACACTACTCTTAGAACCCTTGCACGTGAAAGATACAATTCCATTAAAATGCCTTCTCAAAAACTTCTATCATAGAGCCAACTATGTCAAAACCTACATGAGAGGCTAAATTTAAGCATGCATAACTTTTTCCACACTTTAGTGCATGATCTCAAATTTAGTTCAAATCATCTAAGCTCAAAAATAGACAAACCCATATGATCAATTTATCTTGACACCTTCACATGGGAAATATGTAACATCATCAAAATTCTCACTTGACTCTTTCTTGCCTTATGCAAATTTGGCTAAGTATGGAAAAACACATTTAAACTACCTAGGAGTCTAACTTTGTATATGCATATCTTTTAATGCACTTCATTATGTGATCTAAATTTTAGCATAAATAAACTAGGTCCAAACCTAAACAAACCCATATGATCACCTTCTCTTGAAACATCCACATGTGTGAGATATTCCATCATCAAATTTCTTACTCAGCTCTTTTTGGCCATATTGTAAATTTGGCTAAGTATGGGAAAATAATGAATTTTAACTAAGAATCCAACTTTACACCCTCATATCCTTGATCGCACTTTGATGCATGACTTGAGATATGTCACATACCAAATAGGGAATAATGTGATCACAACCATATGACCAACTCCATTGAATCATTCACACATGACAATATTGATGTCATCAAACTATCCACTCAAATTTTCTACCACTGAAACCAAAGGATCTAGATGAGAACAATGATGAATCAGGTAAATTACACTCATGCATATAAACATTCAAAACATTCTTAACTTCTGATAGACCCCTTACACATGCTCAAATTAACATATTCAACCCTGATCCTATCAAGCCATGTCAATACTAAAGATTAACCAAGCCACATTCAAGCATACAAGAAAAATCACCTTTCACACTTTGTCATGATCACTTAGGCTATCAAATCAATTCATCCACTCAATAGGACACATACATGACATCATCACGACAAATCTCCAACATTTTAGTGGTCTATCAAAAGTGATTAGTTATGTATTCAAAGAGAATGCACACTAAAACATTAAGTCGATATAGATCCCCCTGTATTCCCTACTATATTTATCCCTTGTGTCAAAATGAATTAGAGGATACCTAGTTTTATATTGTATTATAGATTTACCACAAGATAAAATTCTTAATTCTTGTGCCATGGTCACTGAATTGATGAAGACTATGATATCTTGTGAAATAATGATCATACCTTCATTATAACAATAGAGAAGTTTCATCATTTACTTCATCTAATTTACCAAATGTATAGAGATTAATGAGTCACTTTACATCAAATCCTCATACAATGTGTTGATGTTATATGGGTCTTATTTGTTCTACATCTGTTTGATCTAAAATAAACAAATTATCCCAAGTATAGTCTTATGATATCTTTATCTACTTGAGCCTAAGTACAATCTCCATTTCTTGATTTTTAACATCTCTTAGGGGAATCATAAGTTGTGCACGATCAACCATTATATCTACCATTATTTTTGATAAATTATTTCAACTAAATTGATGGTGGAGAATAATATGGGTGTAATTAGATTATTTTTGCACAATTCATAGAGGGCTCTTATTCTCAATAATGTGTAACTTCATCTTTTCTCCATGCCCCTATTTATATTTATTTTCCTATTTAAATCCATCTGACATATCACTTTGAATTAACTAAGATTTATACATGTTATTTTGTTGGTTACCTTAATTATAACTAGTCATTGATTATGTGACATTGGTGATTCAATGATTTGGAGCACTGGTTTGACTGAAGAGGAGTGGTTGATGTGACACATCATATTTTCTATCATCCACTTTATTTTATTGAACACCCCTATGTCTAACACATGATTCATTTTAAAATAGATATAATATTTCAAGTGTGTCATTATTAATAATTTTTTGAATGATTATTGATTGTCCTTCCTCCATACCTTGTTCATTAGTGTCTCATTCCCATAATTAATTGATGAACTCCATATTTACTTTGTGATATATTTTTGCACCCATGTTGATTTGATTATCAAATCACACTCTATGACTTTGAATTTTACACCTTATTTTTAAAGTCTTAATTATGATATAGAGATTTCACTATACAAAAAATTAAAACCTAAAACCAAAACAACAAAATAATTTATTAAACAAAAATCATAAACTACATGGTGCTACTTAACACCCTCTCTCAATTTTTGGTGAGATCAGATAGATATTATTGATTGTAAGGCTTAAACCTACAACCATTACATGTCCCAGTAGACTGATTCCCTGAATATATTTTAAAACAATAGTATCTTATGGTGAAACATCATGAATGATCTAGGGTCCATTCCATAGAATACACATTTTTCATATAAATGCTATAAATTTTTTATCAGTTTTTAATATTGCTTTCTCTGGGAAAAAAATGGGATCATGGGTTGCAATCATGCCATAATTTTTGACTTTGTTTGATAATTTCCTATATCTAGTGCATTATTTTCTTATTTTATTCCATCCTTGTTAAATCCATTAACTGTGCCTACAGATAATTGTGGTCTTCTAGTCGTATGATCATATTAATACATAGAATATGAACTATGATCCATTGTCATGATTTCTCCTAGTCTATAAACCAAATGAAATAGAGAAAAACCTATCACTCACTTGTAATTTGTTCTATAGGACATAGGATCAAAGGAATTTGATCCTTACAATCATCCCTTTGCACATTGTATATTTTTATGAGCATCTTACTGTTGATTTTATTTTATACTTATGCATTCCCATTAACCTATAGAGGATATGCTCTATTTTTGTGGTTTGAGATCAGAAAGTCCCCCATTAGAGTCTTGATGGTGTTATTTATAAAGTGTGTTTATTTATCACTAACCAACTTCAAATGACACTCAAGTCTATTTATAATATTTTACTACAGTAGTTTGGTTGTATCTCTGGCACTACAACTTGGTGTTGTAACAACTTCCACCTATTTAATGAAATAGTCAGTGATAGTAATGATGTACCTTGAATGAATGAACTTATTGGGTGGGTTGATTGGTCATAAAAAGTCAATTCCCCTTTGCGAAAAGGGTTATCTAGCTAGCATAGGATCCAATGACACTTCATCTCTTTTATTTGGATTCTATATCCTTTGGTAGATTTCAAAGTGTCTGGCTACTTGATGTATATATTGAAAAAGAGCAGGCCACCATAGTTTGATTTGTAATATGTTCCTTACAATTGATTCACCTATGATTCATTAATGTGCCTCTTGAAAAAGTTATGTTAGTTCATGATTTAAATACAATTTGTGAAGTACATCATCTTTCCATATTTTGTACATAAATCCATTAATAATGTTGAATGGAATAACTCATGTGATCAACTATTTTTTTTCCCTTTCCACATAGTGCACAATAAAAATTCCTTGTTATAGGAAATTTGATATACCTATCATGTTCTTAAGAATCATAGAGTTGCAAAACAAATGAGCATTTAGGGATTCATATTGAAGTTCTTAAGGGTCTTCTCCATTATGCATTTGGCCTAAGTGGTCAAGCCCCACATTTTCCCTTATAAGTTTCATATTAATTCTAAACTAGAATTATTCGAACAAAATCAATCATCAATATATCTTGCCTCTTAGCATGGGCCTATTTACAAGGTATCATAGAGCCTAGTGATCAGTAAAAACTTTGAATGGTGTTATTAGAAGATAATATTTAAAATCATGATTCAAACACCATTGATAGAGCTTCCATTTATACAGTTGTATAATATTTATCTGTGGATAAGTGATTTTGACTTGTGAAATGAATGGGATGGTCAAATATTTCATCTCTTAGTTATGCAATAACAACTCCTATTGTAGTTCTTGAAGCATCAACATGAATGAGAAAAGGTTTGGTCTAATAAATAAAGACCAAAATAGGAATTATTACCAATATCTACTTTAGATCCACAAAATTTATCTAGCATTCCTTATTCCATTAAAACCATTGTATATTTATTCATTAGCTTTTATACACACACAGATATATATATATATATATATATATATGTATATATATATATGTATATGTATATATATATATATATACATATATATATATATATATATACATATATATATATATATACATATATATATATATATGTATATGTATATATATATATACATATATATATATATATACATACATATATATATATATATATACATACATATATATATATACATATATATATATATATACATATATATATATACATATATATATATATATACATATATATATATACATATATATATATATATATGTATATATACATATATATGTATGTATATATATATATATATCTATATATATATATGTACATACATATATATGTATATATACATATATATATATATATATGTATATATATATATATATACATATATATATGCATATATATATATATATGTATATATATATATATACATATATATATGTATATATATATATACATATATATATGTATATATATATATATATATGTATGTATATATATATATATATATGTATATATATATATATATATATATATATATATATATATATATATATATATATCTTGTATGCCCAAATAATGATCACACCTTGGTTGATATGGTAGGAGGTGGCATACTTACAATAACTACAATATTATCTTGGTACACCAGATTCCCATTAATGCATACTATATGGCCCAATAAAAATCCAAAAGGTGTATGAATAACTACTTCTTCAAGTCTAGGGAAATATGCAGAGCTTGGCACCATTCGAAGATCAACCTTGATTTGGATAGATGCTCATTTAAAAAAGAAAATATAGCCATATCATTGAGGTAAAATTCCAATAAATCATGGATGAATTATTTAAATTTAATTACCACAAAAAGAGAATTTTTCAACCCAAATGACATTAACTTGTATGCAAAATATCTCCATTTTTTCAAAAAAGTAGTTTTGTTTTGATCTTCTACTTCAATTGATATTTGATGGTAGCCATTGAATTTAACTATAAAATAGTAAACTTCATGTCCTATGATTGAATCCAAAACTTCATAAGTGAATTGAATTTGAAATGGGTCATTGATACAACCATAATTTAATGCCCCATAATCCCCACACACTCTCTTTTCTCTAAACTTCTTAAGTTGAACCACCATTTGGCTGAAATAGTCTACTTTTTCCACATGATATTATCTAACACTAAAATGAAATGGTGTGGCATGTATTTAAATTTAATCTTAGTGTTAAGAATATAGAAATTAAATGGCATAAGGGTGATAATCAGATCTAAAGTAGGCTAATTAAATGCTGAACTAAGCATACACTAGATTTATTATGTTGAGATAATCTAAATATGGAAAGTAAAACTATGATATATAAATGATAAATAAAATAAGTAATTATATTTTTCTAATGCTAATGTAGTTATATATTTATAACAAGTTAAAAATAGGTAAGAAGATAGTTCTAAATTAGTTGTTAGATTTTGTATCTAGTGTCTATAGCTATTTGGATAGTTGTGTCAACCCTAGATGGTTGCATCGACACTACTATTTGAGTTTGATGATATTGTCCTATCTAGAATATTTGGTGAAATAGGATGTGACCACATTGATGCTTCTAGATTTACTTTCAACATCACTCTAGTGCATTCATATAAAGTCTCTCCTTGTGAAATGGAAACACCCTAGCTTCCATCTTCAATGTGACCTTGTGTAGAATTGGGTTAGCAGGAATATGGTTTTAAGATGATCCCAATGACCCCATTGCCAAAGGATTCTACCTACATAGCCAATACTCTGAAGAGGGCCTCAAAATAATGTTGTTATTTCCTAAATGTTGGATTTTTTTGTGAATCATGCAATGTGTGTAAAGCAAGTACAACAATGACCTAGCTTGTATCTTGAAAAAATAGGCTCTTGGGATACTCCTTTATAACTTTGGACCTATAGATGTGTAGTCCCTATTAATAGTTTAGAAATAGGAATAAATAGGGCAGCTTTGTTCAATTGATTTCTCTTTGGTGTTTTGCCAGGTATTCATAGGTGAGGTATGAATGAGGGTTGATCTTGTATTTATATCAATCTATTATGAGTAATAACTCATATTAAAGAACTTAGCATAACCATTGTAACATGTTTCATTTTCAAATTTAATGACTTTAGGGAATTTTACACTCGTAATAGGTCAAGATAGTAATATTGACATTATTGTGTGTCTCAGACATTAGTTTCTAGGGAGTAACAAAACATGTATAGGTTCATAACTTGTAGAGGTGCAAGATAAGTATATTTTAATCATTATAGTCAATTTATAATGTTTGTGTCATCAATATAGGATTGGTTGAACTAAAAGATAGGCCAAGTGGTATAAGATAGACTAGATGAGAGGCTTTTGTAAGCACAAAGAGTGTATAACTAAGAGGAATAACCAAGGTCTGAGTTTTCCAAGTGTACAATATTGAGGTGCTAAATAATCACAAAATATTGTCTACATTAACCCATTTAATCTAATAGTAAAATTTCTAGTTTAAAGGAAAGGAATAAGTATCTGGGTGTGTATGCATACCTTATCTTTGCTTGAATTGAATTTGAGTGATTTTCTAGTGATTAAACTGCAACCAAGAGCATGTTATAGTGTAAAATTGATTCATAAAATATGGGTTAAAAGTGTTTGAAATATAATTTATTTAAAGAGCAAGGTTTAGGAGTACACATGTGTGTTGATGCAATTGCCTTGACTATTAACAAGTTATTTTTAAAAAGATGTATCATTGTAAGAATCTAAATTTGAGATTAGGATAAATATAGATAAATATTTTAAAGTGCATATATCCAAGGAGATAGATAGAGAGATATTGAAAAACACATGCCCCAACTTTGGATCAAAATTGAGTAGCCACCTAAAAATTGAGATTAGCTCAACTATGCAATCTAATGATACTTATAACCTGGTGAGGTTGGATGATCAAGTCCAACCTAAAAACTTGTCAAGATTGAGTGATTGGATTACCTTAGACATACCATAAGGTGAACCAGCTACTACAGTAAATTGGCTCAATATGGTTTGTAAATATCCATGGGGTATCAGTGTATGCAATGGTTTTGTAATCTAAAATTGATTTATATTTTAAAATACTATGCACATTTTTCATAACATATGCACCTTAGATATGTCTCATTCTAAAATTGTGTATAAAAATGGTACCAATCTATAGAATTATGCCACAACTTTGAACCTAAATAATATAACTATGTGCTTAGGTATATTCAAATAATTGTGTAAGTGTAGAGGACATACTTCCAAAGAATGCCCCCACTATATGGATAAATATGAAAATTGATATAATTATAAATATGGAGTACATGTTTCCAAAACATACCCCACTATAAACTAGATATGTTGAATAATGAATAGGTATGGATAACATGCTTCCAAAGCATGTCCCCACTGAATATATGAACTAATATAAGTACCATATACTAAATAAATGTGGATAACATGATTTTGAAGCATGCCCCCCATTGAATCTAACAAATATGAATGTGTGGAATCCATGTACATATCACATTCCCCCACTAAATTTGTAAACTATTATAAGTACTAAATATTAAATGAGTGTGGAGAATATGCTTCCAAATCATGCCCCCATTGAATCTGAGAACTATGCCAAGTGTGGAGATCATGATTTCCAAGAATGCCCCCACTAATATTCCCCATTTGAGGTGAGGTAAAGATAGGAACTATGAATTACATCACCTCAAAAAGGTAAGATAAATATATAATATGTGAATGTAACCATGTCTGGGTAAATATATCATTGAAGTGCATAGAACTAATATGATCACATCTATGCCTATGAGGCATGATAAATATCATGATAATGTATAGATAGTAATATTAAAATATCAACAAAAAATCAATCACACACATAAGATCACTAAAAATCAAGTCAATAAGCAATGTTGTAAAGAGATCATAAATAAGGGGCATGTTTAAATGCTACACAATTGAAGAGACATGACTTAGTCAAATTTCCATGAAATAAATAATGAAATATTCAAATTTCCATAACACAAATAATGACATGAATTAATTTTTAAATAAATCATATATATACATGGGGGCCACAAGTAAAGGAGAATATTCAAATTCTTGAACAAGCAAGATAAGACACTCAAGAAAGTGCATAAAGTAAAGCATAAGAAACCAACATAAACATGTCATAGTGGCCCATGGATCCAATGTGTTATAAATGTATGTAAAGTGTATATCATATGAAGTAGCATGTGTAAGATATAATCATGGATAATAGACATGTGTAAAATACATATGTAAGATCAAACATGATAGTGTAGAGTGATCATCAAATCATATAACCTGTGTGTATTAAGATCAAAGAAGAAAATATGCCCAATGTCCATATGACATGAATAGAGGGTAAGCCCAACATCTTAAATAAGAGTGTATCATATATCTATGTATGCTTGTATCACACTCAATGTATAAGTGTGACATATATGTGTATGTAGGAGTAATGAGTATGTGGTCCATTAGTATGAAAGTAACATATGCATGACAAGGAGCCAATTAAACAAGTGATAATGGTGTTTTTGAAATTGTATATGTTTTTGATTTTTTGTTATTTTGGAATTGTTTTTCAATTATTTTTTATTAGTTAGGTCATCATCCTCAAAAGGTAGTGGGTCACCTGAAAAGGATTTTATGTTTAGTTTATATTCATGTAGTGCCAATACTTCAATGTTTCTGTGTAATGGTTTACCTAAAACCAATGGTGTAGGAAAATTATAATTTCCATCATGGTAGATGATAATTGGTATACCCATATTATCAAAATTTACACACATATTTTTAAGATCCAGTTTAGCATTCCACTCAACTAGCCAATTTTGTCCAAATTTTAACTTTAAATGTGGTTCATATTCAGTTATCCATATAGTTGAAACTTAGAGACATGAGCCCCAAACAATGGGTAATTGAATGTATCCTAACTTTTTTGGATTTAGTTTAGAGTATGTTACTTTATCGATAGTATGTCATAGTTGTGCTAGAAAAGTGGCACCACAAAGGGTATCCCACTTATTTTGATGAAATCATATATTATGACAATATACCCAATCAATATAAGTATAAATAGTTAAATATTCATTTTTATTTCACTTTAAGGGATGTTTCTCATTTGAAAGATACAAAATATTTATCCTTTTGACTATTATGGATGTAATATATATGTGTCCACTCTTATATTATTGGATAATGTTTTTCAATATCATACATTGATTGGTAGTATGGACAATGATATGATGATAATTATAGTATGGTACCCCCTTTGTGGGTAAAAGGTTACTAGTAGATATATGTTGATTGAAAGGTAAATAAATCATATTATGTTCAAGTAACAAATATAATATTATCTTCGTAGCATCCTATTGTGGTGTGATTTGTAAAGTTAGTTGTGAAGTCTTTTGAGAATTATCCACATTGTTTACATGATGTTCTTGCATTTGGCCTTTATAAGATCGAATCAATGCATTAAACCAAGAGGGATGTATGTAATAACAATAATTTACATGTTCATCTACTAGTTTTGATTTTACCTTATTTGTATGCAATATCATATTTTCTGCAAGTGGGTTTAACTTATATGTGTCAGGACCCATAGGTTCAAATAATTTGTGTGACAGGTGTTCAAGTGGGTTAAATTTTGAATTTCACATTTTTTATTTGTCATATCATATGTTGTATCATCATCATTGTCTTAATAATCTAAAATATGGCCATCATATCTCTCAATATTGACTAATAAAGAAAGATCAAATGTTGGGGGCTCTTGAAGTTTTTTTGTCTCCTTTGTTAATGGTTATTTCTCCTTATGCATATCTATGTGCACATTAGAGTTTAGTTCCTTATTTTGGTTTGGATATGAAGGATATATGATACTTGACTCACCTATTTCATATGTATGTATATGTTTATGTTTAAAATATATGAATGTTTTAGGTGATACTAATGTAAGGATGCCTTTAGTTTTATTATGTATCAAGGTTAATCATTTATGGGAATGGATAATAAGGTCCCCTCATGTATGATTTTGACACATCTATGAAGTGTAGAGGGGATTGCTTCCATTAAATGTGTCCAAGGTCTACCCAAAACTAAATTTATAATGTAAAGTTTGAGACATGACTTGAAAAGTAGTTGAAATTATTTTTGGTCCTAAGGTCACATCCAATGTAATTTGTCTAATTGGAGGGCTATGTGAATTTTCAAACCCTTTTATATGCATAATAATGCTTTGGATAAGGGTTGTGTTGATACCCATGGTTTTTTAGGACTTACATGTTGTAAAGGTTTAGGCCTGATTCATTATCAATGAGCACTCTTTTAATACCTTTATTTTTTATTGTTACTTTTATGAACAAAGACAAAAAAATTTCAACATCTTTGAATGGTAAATCTGTTGGTTCAAAGGTGATGAACTTGTCATTATTCTTAAGATCCTACATAATATACACAAAATAAGTAAATTCAATATTACTTAGAACTTGTGTTTCATGTAATGCTTAATATAGTATATCCTTATAAACATTAGATTGATTTAGAAATTCAAGAATTGAAATATTAACATGCGTATTGTTTAATTGGTCAATAATGTCATATCCTTTTCATTTTATTACAAGTGTAGGTTTAGGTGGCACTTGTTATGTATCAATAGGTGGTGGGAGGGATTGGGCAACCTTACCTCTTTGAGTAATAACAACATGGATTGCAAAATCTAATATAAGCCATTGGTGAATAATGGGTGTAGGATGGTAGTTGTCAATTAAATAATATATAGGTTGGACAAAAGGTCAAGAACATGCTTGTTGGCATCTAGATATTTTATTTATAACATTGTGAAATGAATTTTTAAAAGAGATTAATCATTGTGTTTTATTTAAAACCTTCTCATTATTGGTATGCGCTTGCTTGCTTATAAGATTTAACAAGGAAAGTAATGTAAAAAAATAGAATAACTATGACATATTGGAATCTAATATAGATAATGGATGCATCCATGTTGCATATATTTTATGAAAATAAGGGTTCAAGAAAATAGAAAAAGTAGAAATCCCTAATATACCTAGGGTTTGATGTTCAAAGATCGAGTTCACCAAACGTGTAACCCTAAAATGAAATGGTATTGTATGTATTTCAATTTAAGCTTAGGTTTAAGAATATAGAAATGAAATGGCACAAGGGTGATAATCAAATCTATAGTAGGCCAATTAAATTCTAAACTTAGATATACATACACTAAATTTATTATGATGAGATAGTCTAAATATGGAAAGTATAACTAGGATATGTGTGTGTGTGTGTGTGTGTAGAGAGAGAGAGAGAGAGAGAGAGAGAGAGAGAGAGAGAGAGAGAGAGAGAGAGAGAGAGAGAGAGAGAGAGAGAGAGAGAGAGAGAGAGAGAGAGACCAAATTTTTATGTGGAAACCCAAAGTGGGAAAAACCACAGAGAATGATCTCAAGTATATGAATGAACACCAACTCAAATTACAAAGTTCACAAGCACCAACTTGTAGGAGCATCAAATCCTTTGCTGATCACCAACATAACAACTATTTATGAGCACCAACCCACAAGAGCAGGAACCCCTCTTGTGTATAAAACAAAATTATCTCTCAATGTTTCTTACTCAACAAACTATATAACTCTATAATATCTCCTACTTTTCTCTCCTCTAAAATAAATACAGACTATGCACTGTCTTGCATATTACAAATGAGAGAGAGAGAGGAGAGAGAGAGAGAGGAGAGGAGAGGAGAGAGAGAGAGAGAGAGAGAGAGAGAGAGAGAGAGAGAGAGAGAGAGAGAGAGAGGCTTCTCAAGCCTTTATTTATAGCTTTCCAAATGACCAAATTTGTCATTCACCTTTTTTGACCCTTTAATTCTTATTAAAAATGGCACCACACTTGCATGACCCTTTATATCCTTGCATTTAAAAAGTCACATGGTGACCCTTCATAAGTAAATGCATCTTTTCCTCTTTTATCTTTATCTTGGTGACTTTTCATATTCCTCAAAGTGTCCCTTCATGAAAAATGTGACATAACCTCTTTTGTCTTCATATGGTGAGTCTTAGAATTCCTCAAGATGACTCTTCATGAGAAAATGAATCCCATTCTTCTTTTGTCTTTACCTCGTGACCCTTTGACTTCTCCATGGGCCCTCTTTTGACTTATATGCAACTGAAACTATATTCGTTAATATTAAATAAATATTAACACACATTAGCTAAGATATTAATATTAAAAACACCATCAAAAATAAAGGGGCCTTTATCACCAATGCTAGACCTTTGACATCAATGACAATATTTTCAACAATCTCACCCTTTGTCATTGATGGCAAACTCAAACTAAAACTACCACATCCTAATACCTACACATACTGCCATCTAAAAAACATACAATAACTCCCACTTATTGTAGTTACTTGTACCTATTCTATACCTATTTTTGTTCTTCTCCCCCTTTGACATCAATGGCAAAGGTCCTATCCTAGAGCTAACACTTAGCTCCCCCTCAATTGATGTTGATCCTCAATGGTAGGAAGTAAAATAAATTACTCCCAACTTCTCCTGTAGATACTCAAATGTTTCTTTTAGTAGTGCCTTTGTGAAAATACATGCAATTTGATTTGTAGTATTGATATATTCCATCTTAACATGTTGATCTGCAACTTTCTCTCTCAAGAAGTGATATCTAATGGGAATATGTTTTATTCTTGAATGCATCACTAGATTCTTCAAAATATTAATAGCACTTGTGTTGTCACAAAGAATAGAATTAGGTTCATCATATTTTACTTTGATATCTTCTAAAGTTTGCTTCATCTAAAGCACTTGAGTAAAACATAATACTACTGCAATATATTCTGCTTCAGTTGTAGAGAGTGATACTAAATTTTGCTTCTTGATTAGCCATGATACTAATCTATCATTGAGGAATAAATCTCCTCTACTTGTACTCTTTTTTTCATCCAAGTAACCTACCCAATCTGAATCTATATAAGCAACCAAAGTGAAATCTCTACTTGTGAGATACCACAATCCATAATCCAATGTCCCCTTGATATATTTAAATATTCTCTTCACCAATTGAACATGACTATCTATTGGAGCTGACTGATATCTTACAACCATACTTATTAAATGCATGATGTCTGGCTTTGATGTTGTCTAATATAAAAGACTACCAATCATAGATCTATACAAAGATTGATCTGCAATAGGTGAATCTTCATCTTTGCTCACCTTATTTCTTGAACTCATTGGTGTACCAACTGGTGCAAAATCCTCAAAACCAATTTTTTTCATCATTTCCTTAGCATATTTACTTTGAGATATGAATATTCCTCTAGCTAACTAAAATATTTGCAACCCTAAGAAAAATGACAATTCTCCAAGAATAGACATCTCAAATTATTTTTGCATATTATAAAAAAATTCTTTTCTCATCTTTTCAATTTTTCCTCCAAAAATGATGTCATAAACATATACCACAACAATCAATTGATGCTCACCTTCTATTTTGATGTTTATATTACTATCAACAAATCCTTTCTTGAAACCTTGATCTTGTAGGTACTTATCAAGTCTTTCATGCCAAGCTCTGGGAGCTTATTTCAATCCCTATAGTGCTTTATTCAATTTTCATACATGGATACTAATATTAGCGAGAACAAATCTCTCAGGCTACTCAATGTAGACCTCTTCTTCTAGATTCCCATTTAGGAAGGTAGATTTGACATCCATCTAAAACAATTTGAAAATTTTTAACACTGCATATGCAAGAAATATTCTAATAGCCTCTAGCCTTGCCACTAGTGCAAAAGTTTTTTCAAAATCTATTCCCTCAATCTGAGCATATCCTTTACATACTAATCTTACTTTATTTCTGGTCACTTCTCCATTTTCATTCAACTTATTTCTATAAACTTATTTTGTTTTTATTACATTATGATCTTTTGATCTAGGCACTAATTCTCAAGTATCATTCTTTTCTATCTAATTTAATTCTTCATCCATTGCCTTAACCCAATGATTATCATGTCTAGCTTTTGAAAACGTTCTAGGCTAAATTTTGGATAACAAAGAAATTAACTTGCTTAGATTCACTTACCATCATTCTTCTAATGCAAATTCCTTCATTTATGTCCCTGATGATGTCACTTTCATTATGATTTATGTGGACATATTTGGATGAGGTTTTGGCATCCTTATTCTCCTTATTCTCATCTTCATCTAATTCTTCAAAGTCTTCCACTTCAATGATTTCATGAATGTCTACTAGATCACTAATTCTTTGTGTTCCATCTTCTATCTTGACACTTGCACTTTTAACTATTTTCTTAGTTCTTTTGTTATAACACTTATAATCTTTAATTTTGCAAGAATAACCAAGAAATATACCTTCATATTCTCTAGATTAAATCTTACCATGTTTTTCATTAGTTCTTTTTATGAAGCATCTGCTACCAAAAATTATAAAATAATCAATTATTATTGGATTGTCTTTCCATAGCTCATAAGGAGTCTTATCACTAGTGACTCTCAATAATGCTCTATTCTGAATATGAACTTCTGTAACAACTTCATCTCTCCAATATTTATCTAGTATCTTGGATTCATTTAGCATTGTTCTCACCATCTCTTGAACTATTTTGTTTCTCTGTTTAACTACTCCATTTTTCTATGGATTTATGACTGCTGAATAAGATCTCTTTATTCCAGAGTCTTCACCAAATTTAATAAATTAATTTGACATGAATTATCCTCCTCAATATGATCTTAGACACTTAATCTTCAAACTAATTTCATTCTCAACTAATGCTTTGAATTCTTTAAAATGTCTGAAAGCTTCTAATTTTTTATTTAAAAACATTACCCAAGTCATACGTGAAAAATCATCAATAAGCAATTAAAAATATTTCTCACCTTGCATATTTTGAGTTCTCATAGGTCCACACAAATTAGTGTGAACAAGCTCTAACATCTAAGTGGTCAAGTACACTTATTTTTTTAGCCTCTTTCTGGCCTGCTTCTCATGCCGACAAGGTTCACAAAACATGTTGAATGGCTTTGTAATCTTTGAAAGATTTATAATTGCTTGTCTCTTGCTAATATTGACAAGACTATCAAAAATTTTGTGTCCCATTCTCTTGTGACATATCCAAATTTCTTCAATCTGACTCGAACAATATATTTGACCTTTTATGTTTGATAACATATACAAATTATTGCTTGTTCTATGAGCATCTGCAACCAACACATCTAAATATTTTCTCCTAATTTCACAACCTTCTACATAAAAATTTAGTGTGTGCCCTTAATCACACATTTGACTTACACTCAAAATAGTATGCTTAAGACCTTCTACATACAAAATATTTTTAGTTTTAGTTCTACCATTATCCAAACTTAGTGTCCCTTTTTTGACAATTCTAGCAATAGTATTATCTTCAAATTTCACTGTGCCACCATTGATCTTCTTCAAGGTTATAAACTTTCTCATCTCCTATCATGTGCCTCAAACATCCACTATCAATAAACCATGGCTTTTATTCATTTCTTTCATGCAAAGCCGTCTATACCAACATATATGTTTTAGGTTATTTCTCCTACTATGAACCTGACTAAACTTTCTTCTTGATAAATGCAGCCTTGAAACTATGGTCTTTGTTGACTGACTCGAACACACTTCTACAATATCAGGCTATATGTCTAGATTTTTTGCACTTGTAACATATTAAGGCATCTTCATTAAATCTTTATAGAAGAGCAAAAGAGTTGTGGCTTCTGCTTGACTGTGCATGAGTTTCTTTCTCTTTATTTTTGAAATTGTTGACCTTTTTTTGACATTCTATTTTCTTATGACCATATCCATTACACTAAAAATAGTAACCATAAAAATAAAACCTCTTTGTGTATCTCTGACATGATTTCCTTTTGTAGCTTTTTTCCTTTCAACCTCATTTATTTGAGATGTTGTTTGTATTCTTAACTTCTTCCCTTTTATTTCTATTTTTGTAAGAGCTTCAACATAACTCTTTATTTTTTCTGTGTTAACCTTGTCTGTGGCCTCCCCTTTCTCTTTTTAAAATATAATACCTATCTTATTTGACATTTATATTTGACTTTCTAATATCTTATTCAACATATTAGTGTTATTCTCAAATTTTGAATCATTGACTACTCTATCATTGATTTCTTTATTTATTTTCTCAAGATCTAATTTTAAAGAAGCAATTTCAATAAGATACCTTTCACATTCTTCACTTAATTTTTGAAATTGTGACGTTAGATATTTTTCAATATTTTTGGCTTTTCAAAGTGTGTTTGTCGATATTCAATTGTTTCTTTTGACTTCTTTTCATTTTTTTTCAGTTTGGAGCTTTAATCTGTGATTCTTTTTCTGAAGAGCTTTTAACTCTTCTAAGGCACAAATGAGTTTTTCTTCCAAATTCACTTTAACTTTATATTTTTCTTCTTCTTGATCATCTATAATTTTACTTACAGAGGCATCTTCATGTATGACCATGAATAGAATCTCTTCTTCTTCTGAATCACTGACTCCACTATCTTTGACTAAACTAGGATATTTAGAATACAAACTCTTCTTCTCGAATCCCTTATTAAATTTTATTTTGGAATTATTATTGTATGTAGAATTTCCTTCTTCATTCTCACCATTACCCTTATTTGGGCACTTAGTTGTAAAATGTTTAATATTTCTATAATTAAAACATGTAAAATGTAATTTTTCTTGATATTTACGTGTGCCTTTTTTCGACTTGTGAATGAATAGAGATCCATTGTCATCTTCATCTTTTCTATAACTGTCACTTGATTCTTTAATCTTAGCCTTCTCTTTCTTTGATGTCTTGAAAACATCTTCTCTCTTTGAGGGGTTTTCTTGTTTGGTCTACATCTCATATTCCATAAGAATACTATGTAGCTCATCCATCTTTAGCCTAGCTAAATTATTCATCTCTTCAATTGATAAAACTTTTACATCATATCTCAATGGTAGAGATCTCCAAAAAAGTTTGCATCACAATTGATTCTTCTAACTTTTCTCCAAGACCTTAAATCTGATTAACTATTTGATCAACCCACAAAAGGTAACTTGCTATATTTTCTTCCTCTTCCATCTTCAAACTCTCAAACTATCTTCTAAAACTCTGAATCTTAGTGTGTTGAACCTTTCCATCACCTTTATATATAATATCAAGTTTTACTCAAGTTTCATAAGTAGATTTACATTGCATAACTTTAACAAATTTTGATTCACATAAACCATATAAAATAACATTTAAAGCTTTAGCAGTATTTTCACTTGCCTTCTTTTCAACTGGAGTAGTTACAAGTGTCTGTGGCTCTTCATATTCCTCCATCACTACTTGCCAAATTTCAAATCCAAGGTCCATCAAATAAGTCCTCATCCTTATCTTTTTCTTCTTCTTGATCATCTATAATTTTACTTACAGAGGCATATTCATGTATGACCATGAATATAATCTCTTCTTCTTCTGAATCACTGACTCCACTATCTTCGACTGAACTAGGATATTTAGAATACAAACTCTTCTTCTCGAATCCCTTATTAAATTTTATTTTGAAATTATTATTGTATGTAGAATTTCCTTCTTCATTCTCACCATTACCCTTATTTGGGCACTTAGTTGTAAAATGTTCAATATTTCTATAATTAAAACATTTAAAATGTAATTTTTCTTGATATTTACGTGTGCCCTTTTTCGACTTGTGAATGAATAGAGATCCATTGTCATCTTCATCATTTCTATAACTGTCACTTGATTCTTGAATCTTAGCCTTCTCTTTCTTTGATGTCTTGAAAACATCTTCTCTCTTTGAGGGTTTTTCTTGTTCGGTCTACATCTCATATTCCATAAGAATACTATGTAGCTCATCCATCTTTAACCTGGCTAAATTATTCATCTCTTCAATTGATAAAACTTTTACATCATATCTCAATGGTAGAGATCTCAAAAAAAAATTGCATCACAATTGATTATTCTAACTTTTCTCCAAGACCTTAAATCTGATTAACTATTTGATCAACCCACAAAAAGTAACTTACTATATTTTCTTCCTCTTCCATCATCAAACTCTCAAACTATCTTCTAAAACTCTGAATTTTAGTTTGTTGAACCTTTCCATCACCTTTATATATAATATCAAGTTTTACTCAAGTTTCATAAGCAGATTTACATTGCATAACTTTAACAAATTTTGATTCACATAAACCATATAAAATAATATTTAAAGCTTTAGCAGTATTTTCGCTTGCCTTCTTTTCAATTGGAGTAGTTACAAGTGTCTATGGCTCTTCATATTCCTCCATCACTACTTGCCAAATTTCAAATCCAAGGTCCATCAAATAAGTCCTCATCCTTATGCTCCAAAGAGCATAATTTTTCTCATCAAACAAAGGTGCCTTATTTGTATAAAAACCTTCATGTATTTCATCCATCATGCTTTCCCTAGTCTACCTTCAAGCTTTAAAATTTTTTTGAAAAGGAAACTACTCTAATACCAATTATTAAACATGAAATATACTGAGAGGGAGGTGAATCAGTATATTATATATATTTTACTTAATCTGATTTCTTTTTTTAACCACTTAATCACACATTCAAGATATGGAATAAAATTGAAACAATAACATGTACCACGAGAGAGAGAGAGAGAGAGAGAGAGAGAGAGAGAGAGAGAGAGAGAGAGAGAGAGAGAGAGAGAGAGAGAGAGAGAGAGAGAGAGAGAGCATATTTTTACATGAAAACCCAAAATGGGAAAAACCAAGAAGAATGATCTCAAGTATATGAATGAGCACCAAATCAAATTAAAAAGTTTACAAGCACCAACTTACAGGAGCACCAACTCCTTTTCTAAGAACCAACACAATAGCTACTTGTGAGCACCAACCCAAAAGAACACTAACCCCTTGCAAATATTTTTGAGCACCAACCCACAGGAGCACCAACCCCTCTTGAATGTAAAACAAAACTATCTCTTAATGTTGCTTACTTAAAAAATGTTAGAACTCTACAATATCTCCTAATTTTCTCTCCTCTAAAATAAATACAAACCATGCACTCTCTTGCATATTATAAATGGCTTCTCAAGCCTTTATTTATAGATTTTCAGATGACCTTTGGCATTCACCCTTTGTGAATCTTCATCCTTATGGAAATTGGAACCAAACTTCCATGACCCTTTGTATCCTTGCATTTGAAAAGTCACATGGTGACCCTTCATAAGCAAATGCATCCTTTCCTCTTTTGTCTTTATCTTTTTGACTTTTCATATTCCTCAAAGTGTCCCTTCATGAAAAATGTACCATACCCTCTATTGTCTTCACATGGTGACTCTGGAATTCCTCAAGATGACTCTTCATGAGAAAATGCACCCCATTCTTCTTTTATCTTTACCCCGTGACTCTTTGACTTCTCCATGGGCCCTCTTTTGACTTAGATTCAACCAAAAATGTATTCATTAATATTAAATAAATATTAACACACATTATCCAAGATATGAATATTAAAAACACCATTAAATACAATGGGGTCTTTATCACCAATGCTAGACCTTTTACATCAATGATAATATTTCCAACATTCTTCAGAAATCCTACCTACTGAGGGAGAAAAGGAAGGAAGATAATTCTCAGGGTTTCTAGGTAGATCATGTAAATCTCCATAGACATTAATGGTAGAATTGGTTAGACAAGTTTATACCATTAGGAGTAATGGAAAATGGGGTTATCTACTTGGAGGGTATGATTGAGCCTAGGGTCTCCTCTTGACACCTTTATCAGAGCTAAATTTACTATGAATTTCTAAAGGTAGGTATAGTAAATTAATGTATGAGGTAGACCTTTTTAATATTTTAAGTATATGCAGTGTAAGTCAAGTGATTATTTTCAAATAAATAGAGGTATAAGTTCAATCCCTCCTTATAGCACTAGATAAATTCATGTTGATTACATCAAGAAAATAATAGTAATTAAAAAGTGGAATAAGAGGGTATCAAGTTTAAAGTCCAATAAACTGGTTATAAGGTTAGACGCTGCAACCCATAAATAAATTGAGGTGATAATGGAGGTTCAAACCCTCCTTCTAGTGCTAGATAAATTCTTATTGATATGGGTTTTATGCACAATAGATAACCTTATGAGTTAGCCTCTAACATTTTAGGATTTATGAATGAAGATTCACTCGAAGTCACAGGTTGCAGGGTATTGGGTTTTGTAAACAACATGTTGGTGGAATAATAGTGAGTGAAATAGTTGTTTACCATAGATTGGTTAGGTTATGGATGAGTTTAAACCTAATTTATATGGGTGAATTGATGATGTATTTAACCTAAGGAATGTAAGGTAGAAAAGAAGCCCTGTGGACCAAACAAAATGAAACCTTTCTAATCCAACACATGAACTAAAGTTTGGAAAAGTAATAAGAAACCAATTTTTTATTCAAGCTATTAAATTATACTGACAATAAAACATAGTTAGAAGTCCAAGGCAAAAATAAAACAATAAACTTAAGCATATATATAACCAAAGGTTGTTGTATTTATAAGATTATGTTTGCACATTTACAAGGGGAGATTATGATTTATACATAAAAGGAATTAAAATTAACAATATAAAAATATGAATAATTATATTAAAAATACAAATATTTATAATCAAAAGACTAAGATACTATAATAATAGAACTCCTTACACAATCCATAGGTTTGGAGAAGAATCAAGATTTGAACATCAAGATAAATTATAGAACTTTCCTCAAATTTTCATATTAATATTAATAGAAAAAATTATACCCCCTTTGGGATCACGAGGATTAAAAAATATATATAATATTGGGATGAGGATTCCTCATCTCTCAATCAGAGTATAAAATTACATGTCCAAAATTAGAACAATTTGTCAATTCTTACGCAAAGCTTGCATGTACAATGGTGTTTTCCCATAATAGAATTCTTTGACTAAAATATAATATATACATGACAAATAAATTAGGAACTAACAATTCTAACTTAGTTGAATCATGAAAATAAATATGTAATCAATGGGATGTTGATGTGCCACCACTTAAATAAGAAAGTTATGGGGTAACAACTATAAAATTTGAATTAGATCAAACTATTATAATAGATTTAGTTATAGTTAGAATAAAGACTATACCAATGTAGTTATAATAATACGTATTAGAAGTGGCCCATATTATGACCATGTCTAAATTTTCACTAATGTATATCTCAGATATTTTATACCTTAAGGAGGTGTCTATGGTGTTCCTATTTTTGAAGTTGACTAATTTACTTCTTCCATTTGTAGATATAATGAATGGCTAACCTAGAAGTCAATCTCAATAGCTTAAAAATCAAACAAAGACCTTTTGAACAACTATGGGAGCTTGTCCATAAACTTGTTATGTTTGACAAATGCAACTTTGACCTCCATATGATGAGTCTCAATTCCTATTTTTCTATCCCTAGCAAAACTCACTAGTTGCATAATTTCATCATTAGTTTTATAAACTGTGCCATCAATTTGAGCTCAAAATCTATCAATTACAGCTTGAAGGAGATCATAAAAAATGGCATTGGTAAATAATTACCCAAGAAGAGTGATTACCTCATTACCTCTCATATATTTCAAAATAAAGATGTCTTCTCTCTCTTGATTCATAGATTGTTGCATCAGAGTTCACATCTCTTAATGTTAGTCAACCAAGCTATCTCTCTTGGTAGCAACATAATTATGGTCCCATGAAACTTCTATTGTTTTTATCATGTTTAGGTGGGAATATGCCTTATTTCTAGTTGTATGGCTTAATAAGTAAGGCTTACCTTCTATATCTTTCATTTTATTGAACAATTTAATTATGTCCCCCCATTTAGTCTAGGATGTTGTATTAATAGACCTTATTAAATGAATGGTATCATACAACCTTTTAGCTACCACTTTAATTTATCTATTTTCTCATTAGGATCATAAATGGTGTACCTATCTTATGACCTTTGTATAGATTAGTCATAGTTATTAAACATTTATCTAATTACTCCTCTAGTAGCATTCATAAAAGTGTAAGGATCCTTCATGTATCTATCTAGGTTAGAAGGATTTAATTTTATTCTCTTTGTTATAACTTGATTTACTCTCCTTCTACAACCAAATTATTTATTTTAACCTTCCTCAAGGTATTAGTTTGTCTTTAAAATTTGAACTTGACTATTGGTTTCTCAACAATTATGAGGTGTTTCCTTCCTTCTTCCTCTTGTTTCAGTTGCTTAATTCATAAGGGAATTTTTAATATAAATTTTTGCTCTAACTATTATGTAACCACAATAATTGAAGAATATTACTATGTAGGATTCATCAATATGGGATAAGATGTCTTAAATGCAAGAAAAGGAGGTATAACCATCCTCCATCTAGTAATCTAATTTTATGTTGGTGTATCAATAATGTATTTAGCCTTTCCAGTTTCCCTATGCACTAAAAATCTAGGGGAATTTACTTGAGCATATTGGCCAATGGGCATCCTAATTGTGTAGACAACCTAAGGGGTGTGGCCTAATAAAAAAAAAGTAAAGGTGGATACCAGGTTTTCAAAATGTACTCCCAAAGATGTCTCAAGAGATTAGGGACTAGTTCCACTAAATAATGAATAAGTCATTGGGGTCATAATTAAATTTTACAAGTAACATATGATTGATGTATACCCAACCCTAGTAGTAATAGTAGTAGGAGGACCCCTAGTAGAAAATTGGGCTATAGTGGAAAAAATTGGTAGTGTAACTACCTGAGGCTTATTTATTTCACTTAAATAATTCACATAATGAATTATATCTACCATACCAACTATAACAATAATAACTAAGGAAATGATTAAAGAATGAGGCATTATTATACTTACAATCTGAGAGGGTAAAGTTGGTAAATAGTTGTTGCAATTGTCAATGTTGTAGTCTGAGATGGAAGGCATGGGTGTGTAGTTGATGGTTCCCCTTGTGTTGAGGTTTTTAATTTTAACTCTACATCCCCATCTACATCTCCTACTTTATTTGATAACACTTTGAATGCCATTAGTCTAACATCTCCTTGATCAACCTCTTAATATTCACCCAATATCTCAATTCCCCTTGACTAAGTATTTTCCTTAGTTATCCACTCATCCTTTTCTTTTATTTTAATGGTCTCATAAAATGACTCTATTTCCTTAGTGTCTATATTTCACACCCATTCATATTTATTTTCCCATATTTTATCTTCTTCTTCACCATCATATATTTGAATAGGATCTAATCTTTGCCTAACCTTTATTCTATCCCCCCCCCCCTCTTTTTTGATAAATTCTACATGTTTCCCTTCTACTTCCACCTTTTAAGGTGAAATAGGAGGAGTCTTGGGATTCCTTTTTTAGATAATTGGTGTTGGAACAAAACTATCTACTGAGAGGGGGGTTAAATTAGTAGATTAACTAAATTAGTCCATTTTAAAACTTTTAATGTAGACTAAAAATATATGTAGAGATCACATAAAAAAAAATATGCATGACACTAGATATACCATGGAAAACCAAATATGGGAAAAACCACCATGAGAATAGCTACTATAACATACTATTTTAATCCATCTTGACAATTAAGAACCTCACTAGTTAAAATATTTAAGGTCACCTACCATAAGGAGATACTAATCCCCTAATTTAAGAGCATATACTCTAAAGAAGCATAGACTCCCTAACTAAGCACCAACTCAGCTTATCTGAGGGAACCCACCAATCAGATCTATATTCAAAATATGGAGCTATAAATCAATCTTATAGTATTGTTTCATAAATGAATCTAATTCAATTCTTAGTTATAGGTCTAGTGTATAACTACTAATGATCTACACATCTCTCTCTTCTCTTCTCTTCTCTATCCTTCTATCTCTATGTCTTTATATTTCTCTATTTGACACACTTCATCAATCTCTTGCTCTTTGCCTCTCTCTTTCTCAATTTAACTCTATTCAATAGTAACAAACAACTCTAGTAGCATTTATTGTATCCTAGATGGCATATGTATTATAAGCATTTGATCTATGGTTATATATATTCTCTAGGTTTATACTTTTTTACTAACACATTATGCTAGTTCTAGACTCAGTTCATATTTCTTGAACATCAAGTTTCTTACATCTTGAACTCATGCTCCACCACCATGATTCTTGGTCTCATTACTATTTTTAGCACATATTGGGCTCTAGTTTTGAGGCAAATGCATTATTATATAAACTTGATCAATTACTAGAATCAATTTCATTATCTATGTTGTATTTTATAGCTTAACTACATGTTCCTACATGTTGCACCACTTGACCATTGGGATGAACATATATTTAAATATTGAACATAGATCTTACATTTTGAGCCATGATCCAATAATCCTCATTAAATTTACTCAAATTTAAAATGCATCTTTTAGATCAAGTTGTAATAGGTGCATTCACTACATTGGATCCTTATACGCATCTGAGCTTTAATGTTTTAAATTTAAAATTAATCCATTAGATCCTGTAATCTAAGCTCCCACATGCCATTAGATCTTCAAATTTACACAAACTTTACCTATATCTATCATTAAGCATCGACCACTTATCCTCATCTCATTACATCCTAACACCTTGGAGAAAATGTGCTCTATATATCTCTTTGATAATTACTCTAACTTTACCTTGTGCAAATTTGACTAAGTATACGAACCATCTCAATAAGCATATAAGGCTAACTTTACATAGATATATATTTTACCTTAATCAACCGCCTATTCTAAAATTTGGACCATATAAATTAGGCATAATATTGAACAAACCTATATTCTCATTTCTTCATAAAAACTTTGTGCATGTGAGATAAAATTCCATTAATATGCTCACTCAGATTCTTCTACTACATAGCCAACTGTGTTTAGAATGACTTGGAAGGCCAAATTTGTTCTTGCATAGGTTTTTTTGTGCTTAGTTGCATGAACTAAATTTTAATGCATAAGATCCTTTCACATAGGGGATTCCATTCATATATCCATTTTCTCTTGAAACCTTCATGCATGAAAGATATGACATCATCAAAATTACTTCTTAGCTTTTCTTGAAAATTGTAAAATTGGTTGTGGAAAAACATTGTCAAAATGCTTGGTATCCCATCTTTTCACGTGCATATCTTTTGTCATGTTATATTGCATGACCTAACCTTTAGTGCATAGAAACTAGACACAAAAATGAAAAAAAACCATATGATCATTTTATCTTGATACCTCCATGTGTGTGGATTATAACCTCATCAACATGATTACTTGGCTCTGCTTGAACCCTTTTGCAAATTTGGCTAAGTATAGAAACTTAGTGAATTCTTTCTTAAGTAACCAAATTTGCATCCTCATATCTTTTAGCAAATTTCATCACATGAATTCAAGTTTGGTGCATAAAAACTATGGATTAATGTGATCATAACCATATGACCAACTCCCCTAGATTCTTTCATATGTGGTAATGGTGACATCGGCAAACTACCTATTCATATTTTCTTGTCATAGACCCAAATTGTCTAGATGAACAAAATGAAAAATTAGATGAATTCCACTCATGAACACAAGCACTCCAATCATCCTTGACCTCTAATAAGATCCCTTATATATCCTCAAATCACCATAATCATCCTTAAACATTAATGACATCCATAATGCCAATAATCTCCCTTTTGACATCAAAGATAATCATATTTCCAACAATCTCCCCCTTCATCATTGATGGCAAAATAGATGCTCTGATCTTCTAATACTCTGCTCCTTCTCTATCATTTCTTGCATTATCTTTTGATGAACTTGAACTGAAATTTTTCATACCAAAATTTCTCCACCTTAGTCAATGGCACATTTTCCACACAACTTGGACACATGATATACTTCTTATTTGATAAACATTTGAGAGCATTTGCACTTTTTCTCCCCCTTTGACATCAATGGAAAAGGGACTCTTTCTCACTATTTGTTAAAAACTTTATCCCCTTTATCATACAAATGAGTTTGTCCAATAATCTGCAACCATAAACTCATTAGAAATTTGGAAAAATATGCATATTGGAGTTACCTTTTCTCTCTTATTATAGGGATTAAAAAATCTTCTCTAATTCTCCCCCTAGACTCATGCCCTATCACTAGGATCTAGTAATGTGATGTAGGATCCACCACTCCCAAATTATGTCTCATATATTCAAATTGTTCCTTGGGAAGAGATTTGGTGAATATGTCTATAATTTGGTCCAGTGTTGGCACATATTCCATTGTGACCTCTTGATCTTGAACCTTTTTTATTAAGAAGTGATACTTGATTGATATGTGCTTGGTTATAGAATGCATCACTAGATTCTTTGATATATTGATAACACTTGAATTATCACAAAGAATAGAGATAGGTTATTTATACTGTAATTTGATGTCTTTGAGTGTTTGCTTCATCTACAAGACTTGAGTGAAACATGCCACTACTGCCACATACTTTGCATCTACTATAGAAAGAGTAAATGACTCTTAATTTTTGCTTAGCCATGAAACAAGTTTGTTTCTAAGGAAAAATACACCACCACTAGTGCTTCTTATATCATTCACACTTCTTACCTTATCAACATCTGTATATATTGTTAAAGTGAAATATTCACTTTTACAATACCAAAGACCATAGTCAATTGTACTTTTGATATATCTAAATATTATTTTCACTGCATTGACATGTGATTCTTTAGGAGCAGCTTGAAATCTTGAAACCATGGATACTACTCACATGATATTAAGTCTTGATGTAATTAAGTATAACAAGATACCTATCATTGATCTGTACATTGTCTTATTTGCATCAACAGACTCATCCTCTTTGCTTAAATTGCACCCAATTGTCATGGGATTACTAACTAGTTTGCTATCTTCCATTCTAAACTTCTTGATCATTTCCTTAGCATACTTCGTTTCATATATAAATATCCCCTCGTCAATTTATGTTATTTTTAAACCAAAGAAGAAAGAAATTTTTCCAAGCATAACATCTCAAAGTCATTTTGCATTTGAGTATAAAATTCTTTGCACATTCTATTATTGTTGCCACCAAAAATGATATCATCAACATATACAACAATAACTAACATATGCTCACCTTCTAATTTGAAGTAAAAATTATTGTTTGCACATCCTTTATTGAATCCTTATTTTTATAGGTACTTGTCTAATCTTGAGTATCATGCTCTAGGTGCCTATTTTAGACCATACAAAGCTTACTTCAATTTGCACAAATAATCGTCATCCTTTGATAGGTGAAAACCTTCAGGTTTTTCTATGTAGACTTCTTATTCTAGGTTCTCATTTAATAAAGTAGACTTAACATCCATTTGATATAATTTGAACTTATTATAAATAGAGAATGATAGAAACATTCTTATGACATCCAATCTAGCAATTGGAGTAGATGTTTCCTCAAAATAAATGCCCTCAACTTGTGCATATCCTTTGCACACCAATCTTGCCTTTTGATTTCATGCTTCTCATATTAGTATATGAAATAATTTGAGGTGAATTATATTCTTGTATAACATCTTAAGAATTTTATTTTTTATCCAATCTCATTTTCCACCATGTCCCTAAATATCTGGAATCTTTCAAATGCCTATGACTTGTCCTTCAAAAAGGTTACCCATGTCATTATTGCATAATCATCTACAAATAACTTGAAGTATCTTTCTCATTTATATCCTCTTGTATTATTAGGACCACAAAGATTAGTATGAACTAATTCTAAACACTTTTTAGTTACATACTCCTTTGTTTGAAATCTAACCCTTGTCTACTTGTCTTGTTGACACTCCTTACAAGTAATGTCTATAGGTTTGGTTATCGTAGGCATATGTCTAACACTCTTATTTGAGCGTGCCTTTATTAGGTTATCAATATTGACATGGTCCATTCTTCTATGAAATAACCAAATCTCATCAATCTTTCCTAATAGGTGGGTATTACCATTCACCTCAAAATATTATAGATATTGCTTTTAGTTATTTTCCCTTCTGCAATGAGTCTTCTAGATCTCATTAACTTGTAGCATTATGCATTAAATGTGACCCTATATCTATTGTCACACAATTGGCTAACACTTAGCATATTATGTTTCAATCCTTTATTATAAAGGACATCATGTGTAGGTAGTTTTCCATCTATGTTCAAGGCTCCTTTACCTCTGATCTTTACTACAATATTATCTCCCAAGATGATAGATATTTCCTTACATTTTCTCAATTTGATGAACTTGGTCTTGTCACCAGTCATGTGTTTTGATTAAATATTGTCTATTACCCATTAATTTGGCTCCTTAGCATGGAGTGCAGTTTGAGCAATCATAGATTGATCTTTTTCACTTTCCACAAATGCTTGGGTTTCCTATTTGGCTTATTTTCCCTTTTTTAGATACCTGTGAACCTTTGTTCACACTAGGAGCCATGCTATTATTTTTTATCTTTGGTCTTACAAATTTCATTCTACATTGTTTATCTATGTGACCAAAAATATTGCAATTATAGCATATTACATTTGTATCTAATAAGGGAAAAATTGAGTTTCTGTTTACAAAGTTTTTTCTCTTTTTAGGGATAACCCTGCATTCAATAGCTCTATGACCAAACTAATTATAGGTATAAAAATAACAATTAAAGAATGAGGAATACCTGGTCATAGCATTTCTTTATGTAGGATGAGAAGTTCTTATAAACTCTAGCTTCTTCAATTCTCTCAATCTTGTGTAACCATCTACATCAACTACCTTTGTGTTTTGCATCTTCCTTATTTATAGATATTTTCTCATTTCTCTTCTTCCTTTTTTTAGGTTTCTTTTTTCCTTATGCTTTGAAGTTATAATATAGGTTAGTAGATGTACTGGTTATGGAACATTTTCCTTTTTCATAACAATAACTAGATATCTCTTTCGAAGGATTTTGAGAGTTGATCAATTCATCAATAATGTCTGATCCTCCTATCAACTTCATAATTTTGTCTATTTGTCCTTTAGCTTTAACAAGTTCTTTTTTCAAAGCCATTATTTCTTCTTCTAATTTCATGCAGTTATCAAATTTAGATTGTAGTTCAAATTTGACTACATCTTCTATTGTTTTGGCCTCTTTAAATTATGTATTTAGGATGACCACCATCTGATCAAATATTTTAAGACTTTTGGACTTTTTTAAATCTCCTTTTATCCAAGCTTCTTCTATTTTGAAATATCATTTCCCAGCTTGTCAATTTCATCTATAACATAGATGAGTTCATATCCACTTCTCCTTCTTCTTCTTCATTTGAGTCTTCGACTTCTTCTTGATCCACATAAGATGGCTAATGTCATGAATAGGACTTCCTTTTCCTCAGTCACAAAGGCATAGTCATGGTCATCATCAAAACTATCACAATCATCCAATGAATCACTATCTTGGCTTTATGTAAAAGCCTTTGTTATTTTTGAATAAGTTCATCTTCTTAGAATAGTGACGTTTCATCTTTTTATTATCCTCTTCTTGCTCAGAGTTATCCTTTTTATTATAAGGGCATTTAGAATAAAAATGTCCGACTTTACATAGTTAAAATGTTTAAAGGGTGACTTACCTTTGTATTTTCCAAACCCTCTTTTTAATCTTCTAACAAAGTTGGCTTCCTCTTCATCAGTCTCCTCAGATCTGGATGTAGATGCTTCTACCTTTATTAGTTTGTATGCTTTGAATGAAGATTCTCTCTTGAAGGTATCTATTTCTCCCATTCTCATCTCATAGGCTGTGAATCTTTCATACAAATCATCAATAATGAGTTTATCTATATCTCTTGCTTCCTCTATTGCAGATATTTTTGAGTCATACCTTGATGGTAGAGATCTTGGAACCTTTTTGATAATGACCAAATATTTCATCTCTTCTCCAAGCCCTTTTATTTCATTGAATATTTCATCTACTCTAAGTAGGTAGTCTACAATTTTCTCTTCTTCATTAATTTTAAGGATTTCAAATCTGCCTTTAAATGTTTGTAGCTTGCCTTGATTTACCTTGTCATCACCTTCATAGATGATCTTTAATTTTTTCTATGTATCCTATACATTTTGAAAATGCATCACTTTAACAAATTTTAATTAGACAATCCACAAAAGATAGCATTCTTTGCTTAGCATTACTCTCATATGCTTTCTTGGTAGCCTAATCAGTAAGAGTTTTAGCAAGAGCTTTATATCCATTTAGAATATACATCCATACATTAAACCCTAATGAATATAAATATGCTTCCATTATAATGCTCTAAAATGCATAGTTTGATCAATCAAAGAGAGGTGATTTATTTGAGGAAGAGCCTTCTTGACTAGCCTTTTGTGTTCACTATCCAAGATCTACCTATGTTGATTAAGCTTCTTCTAAGGAACCAAGCCTATGATATTAATTGTTGGAACATAATTATATACTAAGAGGGGGGGGGGGTGAATCAGTAGATTGACTAACTTAGTCATTTTAAAAACTTTTAATATAGATTTAAAATATATGCAGATATCACATATACATAAATATACATGACACTAGATATACTGTGGAAAACCCAATATAGGGGAAACCACTATGAGAATAGATGCTAGAATCTAATATTATAATCCAACATCACAATCAAAAACTTTAATAGTTACAATATTTAAGGGCACTGACCCTAAAGAGACACCAATCCCTTGATTTAAAATCACCTACTCTAAGGAAACATTAAATCCCTAACTGAGCACCAACTTAGCTTATTAGATGGCACTCACCAATCAAATCTATATGTAAAACATGGATTTATAACTATAGATCAAAATATTTATTCATAAATGAATCTAATTCAATTCTCTATTACAGGTGTAGTATATAACCACTCATACTCTACAGATCTCTCTCTTCTCTTCTCTTCTTCTTTGCCCCTCTATCTTTGTGTCTCTATATTTATCTATTTGACACACTTTATCAATCTCTTGCTCTCTACCTCTCTCTTTCTCAATTTGAATCTATTTAGTAACAACAATAATAGCTTCAACAACATTTACTGTATCCAAGATGACATATATATATATATATATATATATATATATATATATATATATATATATATATATATATATATATATATATATATATATATATATATATGATGTAGGGTTTCATATATTCTCTGTGTTCACACTTGTTTACTAACACATTATGCTAGTTTTGGACTCAGTTCATATTTTTTGAACACCAAGTTTCTTACGTTTTGAACTCATGCTCCACCACCATGACTCTTGGTCTCATTACTATTTTTAACATCTACTAGTTTCTAGTTTTGATGGACATGAATTATGACATAAATGTGATCAATTTATGCAATCAATTTTATTGTTTATTTTGTATTTTATGACTTAACTACATGTTCCACCATTTGATCATTGGGATGAACATATCTTTAAATATTAACCATAGATATTAAATTTTATGTCATGATCTAATGACCCTCATTCAATTTTCTCAACTTTAAAATGCATTTATGGGACCAAGTTCTAATAAGCTCATGTACTCCATCAAATCTTTGTATGCATTCAAATTATAATGTTCCAACTTCAAAATGTATCCATTGGATCTTCTGATTTGAGCTCTTACATGTCATCAGATCTTTAAAGTTGTATGAATGTTAACTCTGTCTAACATTAAACATCAATTACTTGTCCTCATCTTGTTTCATCATAACATCTTGGATCAAATGTGCTCTATCTATCTCTTTAAGAGTTACTCAAAATTTACCTTGTGCAAATTTGACTAAGTATAGGAATTGATTTAACCTATTTGGGAATATTTGGTGTATGATTCTTAATTTAGTTAAAAAGTATGAGTAGTAAAATTAGTAAATAAATATATAATAATTAAACTACTAATTTGTGTAAATTAGATTGTAATTTTGACCTTTCTAAAAATATTAATAAGATATAAGAAATAAGACTTAGCTAAAAATTTGTTGATATTACTAAAAGACAGGGTCTAAGATTCACTATGTAGGAATGGGACACTATCACAAACTAGGATATGAACTTGATCTTATGATTGGATAGGAGCACTAAAAGTGGATATGAGTGGCATCAATGTTGTAGTGCACCTCTACCTCTATTATCCAAGATATATGATCTTTCTGGGTTTTATTCATTATGTCTATGTGACCCTATTTATGAAGTTTTGATAGCCAAAAGTCTGTGGAGCTCCTTATAGAGCATATTTTCTTTTTAAACCCTATACTCCATTATGTTTTGACAAATTTTGAGAAATATGGGGGGGGGGGTTAGTGTGTGTAATATTCACTGAATGTGTATCCACATCCCTTGTGAGGGAACGATGCCTACATTCCAATACTCTAAAGAGGGATCAATATATATGTAGTTATCTCACTTTATGTGCTTTGTGCAATGTGTATGAAGATGTAAAATGCTAAACTAGATGTGCTTGAGGTGGATAGGGACTGGTATAAAGATTTGAATAAGCTTGTAAGTGTATTGGTTGGCTGTAAGCAAAGAATAGGGAAGATTACTTGAGTAGTCTTTCTTGCTTAGTGATAATTACCAACCCTTTCCAAATGATCTTTGAATGGGATTTTATAGGGATATATTGTTCATGGGTTGAATGTCCTCATATTAGGTTGACAAGGAGAAAGACAGGGAACTAGAAGAAAATGATCATTGAAACTAAAAATGCACTTGGACAAGAGTACCAAAAGCAGATAGGATTAACACCAGTGATATAATCCAAGTGTGGTGCTATTGTCCTGAGCTAATAGGGCCTAGGGGATGGATTAATCATGGAAAGAGTAGTCTAGCTAAGCTAATATTAAGTTTGGAAAGCTATGAATGACTAGGAATTAGTGAAAATATGCCTATAAGGGTCATGAGAGCAAGAAAAAGGACCTATGAATTGGGTGTCATAAGCCACACTCAAGTTACCATTTTTTGTATTTTATATGACTACATTCCCCCCCCCCCCCCCACACTTTATTATAGTGATGTATAAAAGCAAAATACCAGGATAAAGGAAAAATAGAAAGCATACCTAAACTTACATGCAAGGGTGAAGCCCATGAAGCTGTGTGATGTTGGGTGTGCATAGAGAGAACATGTTGTGAAGTATGAATTTGAAAGAAAAATAAATAGTAGATTAGTTCTTACTAGATACACTATATCTAAAATAAAAATATATAAAATTTGGGTAAGAGAGGAAGAGAAAGGAATGAAAAAACCTCATTGAGTACATGGACCAATATAAAACCTATTGTGATGTTGAGTGATGCTGCGTAATGCCGGGTGATGTTGTACCAAGAGTAATATCATGAATGAGCTGAGTGCTCAATTTATAGAGAGTGGCTCAAAAATACAAAGGTTGGCCCTTTGGCTCCATCATCACCCACTAAGTAAAACTAGGTGGTCATGCATATGTTAATCAATGTTTAGATCATGTGTCTAATCCCTTTGAGTAGGTGTCTAAAGAATACAAAGGCTATATAGTATTTTGGCTCCATCATTACCCCATCAAGTGCTTTGAAATGATATCGATATGAAATGTGTGTCATATGAGATGGCTCTTGAAGCCCATGAATGTACTATGATTTGAAAATGTTGGTGTAGATAGTTGAATGTATGGTAGAAAATAGGCCACTTTTGGCCACTCTAAAAGATGAAGACTAGGTTTTTATGAAAGCCACTCTAAAATAATGCCAACCACCTATATATGGAATAAGGAACACAACTACTAAGAATTCCTAGGTAATAGTGAACTCAAAAAGAAAACAAAACAAATGTGTTGTGCACATTAGCCCTAATCATCGGTGTCTAAAACATGGATTCTGATCTAAAATTTATACCAACTACCATATCTAAAACTAGAAGTGAGAGCCATCATGTTGTGCATGATTTCCCTATATCTAGATTATTTGAGCAAAAGTATATTGGAAACTATTGATTCTAAATTGGTCTAAATATGTAAAACTGTAATTGAAACTACTTTTTTGCCTATTTTTAGAAAGTCTAGTTTTTTTGTTATTTAGACAAGAGCACCAAAAATAGATAGTAGTGGTACCAAAAATGTAGTCCAATATTAGCACTATTATTCTAGGCTAAATCTAATAACTATTTTAACATTTTCACTATCTACCTAGTCTATTCTTACTAGTTTGATGTTTGGTTGTTATTCTAAATGTGTTGAAATCTAGATTTTTGGCTGTTAGGAGCTCTAATCTTTGTGACAAAACCTTTATTTATTGTCCCCTCTTTTAAAGGTAGGAATGAAGACCCTGCAATGACCACCCTCAAAAGAAAGATCCCTAAAAGTGTGTTATGCTTAAAATATACATGATATAACAATGATAATCAACAATATATCTCAATTTATAACATGGTTTGTATTGAGATATTGTTAGATTAAGAGGGGTATGCCTAGATAGATAAAATAATGTAATAGCATGTGTAATGTATTGAATTGGAACTAGAAGTGTTAGTTGTTAGTTTTTAGTTGTCATGGAGGGATGGAGCATGATTTCCATCATGGCATCCAAGAAAGCAAGATAATACATGATATGGATCATGGCATTGCAAACAATGAGAAGCAAACAAGAAAAAAGCACACAAGACAAGAAGTAAGAAGCATACAAGAATGGCCAAGGGGTCAAGCAAATAAGGGGCATGGGCATATGTCACTCAAACTAGAAATCAAGCATATAAGGCATTTTTAAATACCACATACAAATACATTTGAAAATAAGTAAGGTTGACATGTAAGCCACAATCACATAAACAATTACGTGCAAAAGACATTAACAAATATCCTAAGGCACATACATGAGACAAAATAGGAATTGAGGAATGTAATCAATATAACTATGCAAATCAAGAAAGGAAAGCATGTGAATGATAGATATACAATCACATCCAACTAATCAAAGAAAGAGGTGAAAGTATGGAACACATGTGAGTAAAAGACTAGGTATATGCTAGGAAATACACAAGTGTTATATACTAGTGAGTGTTGATAGAGTAATCTATGTTAGCTAGTAAATAATTTACATTAGCATGATAACTAGAGTCTGTGGAGTAGAAATGGAATAACCTAGATGGTTTAGTCATGTAGAAGATGCCCCCAATGGGTATGTATATCAATGTATCTAATGTAGAAGTAGGATGCCCCCTCAATGGGTGGAATGAACCAATCAAAGAGCTAGATGTCACTAGACACACTCAAAGGAGATCAAGTGAAGCATGTTAATGTAGATAAATTAACAAAAACTAGAATACAATAGAAAATTTAAGTCTAGAATGATAGTAAAAATTTGAATCATGGATAATGCATACAATTGAAATATTTTTGATGTTTTGAATTATTTAAATGTTTTTGGATTTTGAAATTTTGTATTATTTTTTTGTATTTTTGACATATTTTGTATTGTTTTTGGATTTTTGGAATAAGGTATGTACAATCAATTTAAAGAAACTATGTACATGTAAAGTTGAGAAGAGATGATACTAACCAATGAGTCTCATGGGAGACTCCCTATCATGGTGTCTTTTATCATGTTGGCTCATTTAATACAAATCATAGTGGGTTGCTATGTGAAATAGGTCCTAAAAAACTCATATGTAGTAAATATTTATCTAAAGTGGTACTTTGTGATGTGTATGACTAAGCAATAAATTGATATGGAGTTGAAACCTATGCTATTGTCTCATTTAATACCAATCATAGTGGGTTGCTAAGTGAAATAGGCCCTAGAAAACTTGGTCATAGTGAATATTTCTTTGAAGTGGTACTATATGATGGATGTGTATGGAATTGAACTATATATGTCATGGACTAAACTATTGTGTGTAGGCTGATCTCGCTCTACTGGTCTCCAAATCCTCTGAGTAGATGGCATAGGAGATATCCTATAAGGCTCTATTTGATAAACTACATTACTCTCATGATGAATAATTGATTATTACCATGAAGGAATGTCTTGGGAGGACTCAGTCATGGAGGAATGAGGTCTATGGTTTGATGATGGAGGAGATATCAATGCTCTCAATGTGAATGCTATGATACTATTATCAACACATCTATTAATGCAATCCCTGAGTCTATACCAATCATTATCTCTACGTCCACAGATATGATGGTAGTTGCAAAAGGGTCGATGTGGCTATTGGTGGAGGAGATGTGGATATCGATAATGAGTAGAAGGAAATATGATTAAACTCCTATCTAGTAGTGTTGATAATATGACATATGGTTTATCTTGATCTGAATCAAAGTGTAATTGTGCCCTACTATTGTTATTTGTAGTGCATACTATAGGCGGTGTTCTAGATACTAGCTCTCTATTCTTAACTGGTTGCTTTTCTAGTTGTCATTTTTGGTTTTGATATGAAACATTGCTTGCAACCAATTGACTAGGTGAAGATGCATATGCATCATTGACACTATAGTGCCTCTGAGGTGTTTGTTTTATAATCTGGTTTTCCAATGTTGTGATCTTTTCATGTAATTATTGATTCTACATTTGTAAATCTAAAA
Organism: Torreya grandis; assembly: GCA_037957365.1. Classification (NCBI taxonomy): domain Eukaryota; kingdom Viridiplantae; phylum Streptophyta; class Pinopsida; order Cupressales; family Taxaceae; genus Torreya; species Torreya grandis. The sequence goes on from JARHVA010001788.1 coordinate 312,395, forward strand.
GTAACTTACACATTTTGGTGATGTGATCCATTAGAGTCTCACATGTTCAAACCCTAGTTGCTTCCATTTGAACATGTAGGATCAAATGTGGAAGAGAGTTGGAAGAAGCTATAGGTTGAATCTATGCATTAGGAACAATAGTATAAGCTGCCTCACCTTTTGGAGAGTTGATAAAATGGACCTAGTTAGAGGGAAAGTAGCTATCACCATCTTGAGGGAGAGGAGGTGAATGGATTTCTTTCCTCTATGTGAAATATAACATTGAAATAAGAGTATCCAAGGAGGCATATAAATCTAGGTAGAAACCATGTATATGGGCTAAAATGCGTGTAAGTGGAGTTATAAGTTGTATAGCAATATGATTATAGAGAACATTCTACATGAGAGATATCAAACAAGGGATAGAGACTATGGAATTGTGAATTGATGCATAAAGACCTTTGATATGTGCTATGATATGTCTAATATGTGTAACAAGATAAACTTGAAATTTTTTCCATATGAGAGATAGAGAGAGAAGGGCAAAGCGCATGAAATTGTACATGAATGTATAAAGAGCTTTGACTTGTTACATAATATTTATAATATGTTTATCAAAATAGAGTTGGACATTAATCCTCATGAGAGAGAAAGAGTATGAAAAATAAATATTGAAATCTTGTGAAATTTTAGCAATAAATTTTGTAATATCATCTCTAATTATGAAAATTAAGCATGAAATGCAAATAATGAAGCTTTGGATTAACATATGGTAAACTTCATCATTCATGTACATGATAGGATCAAGTATAGTCTCCTTATCATTTGCATGAAATGCAAGAAATATTTTTAAATAAGTGAGATTCATTTTTGTTGGTATGTGCAATCTGAGTTTAGTTGTAAGGTGATACTTTAAAAGCAATAGGACCTAGTATATGCAGCTAGGGTTTTGAAAAATAATAAATTTGAAAATTACTATGGAATTTTAAAATTTAAAGTGAATTTCTAAGTTAAGTATGTGAGTGAAAAATCAAAAAATTATTAGAAAAATTATGATTTAAAGAGACCTAGTATAAGCAACTAGGGTTTTGAAAAATAATTATTTTTGAAAGTTACTATTGAATTTTGAAATTTAAAGTGAATTTTTGAGTGAAGTATGCTAGTAAAAAAATAGAAAATTATAGGAAAAATACTAGAAAAATACCAAGACCTAGTATGGGCAAATAGGGTTTTAAATGATTTTTTTTAAAAAATTACCAAGGAATTTTAAAATTTGATGCAAATTTCTAATTTAAATATGCAAGTAAAAATTCAAAAAATTATTGGAAAATTCTTGATATGAAAGGACCTAGTGTATGCAACTAGGGTTTGGATGAAAAATATTTTTTTGAAATTACTATGGAATTTGTAAATTTAATGCTAATTTATGATTTTAATATGTGGGTAAAAAAATTAGAAACATATAGGAAAAATACTGGGAAAATACTGGGACCTAGTATGGGCAACTAGGGTTTGAAAGAAAATTATTTTAAAATTACTATGAAAATTTTAATTTTAATGCTAATTTTTTATTTTACTATGCAAGTAAAAAATTAAAAAAATATAGGAAAAACTAGTAGGAATTTTACCCCAAGATTTCTAGGGTTTTTATACACAAACAAAGTAAGTTAGGTTCACCAAATGATTTAACCTATTTGGGAATATTTGGTATATTATTCCTAGTTTAGTTAAAGGGTCTGATTAATAAAATTAGTAAATAAATATAAAATAATTAAGTTACTAATTTATGTAATTTAGATTATAATTTTAACCTTTCTAAAAATAGTAATAATATGGAGAAAATAAGAGTTAGCTAGAAACTGGCTGATATGACTAAGACAGGGTCTAAGATTCACTATGCAAGACTGAGACACTATCATAAATTAGGATCTAACTTTTGTTTTATGATTGGACACGAGCATTGAAAATGGATAGGAGTAGCACTGATGCTATAGTCCATCTCTGCTATTATTATCTAGGAGATCTAAAATTTTTGGGTTTTGTTTGCTATGATTATGTGACCTTGTCTATGATGTTTCAGTAGCTGAAAGTCTATAAAGCTCTTTATACAGTAGATTTTCTCTTCAAACCCTATACTCTATTATGTTTCGACCAATTTCTAAAAAGAGGGGGGGGGTTAGTGTGTTTAAGATTCACTGAACATATATCCACATCCATTGTGTGGGTATGCTACCTACATACCAATGCTCTGAAGAGAGATCAAGCCATATGTAGTTCTCACACTTGATGTTCTTTGTGAAATAGTGTGTATGAAGATGCATAAGATAAACTAGGTGTGCTTGAGGTGGCTAGGGACTAGTGTAAGAATTTGAATAAACTTGTAAGTATATTGGTCGGTTGTATGCAGAGAATATGTAAGATTGCTTGAGTAGTCTTGCTTGTATTCTTGCTTACTTATTAATAATTTCCAACCCTTTCCAAATTATCTTTGAATGGGATTTTATAGGAATATATTGGTCATGGGTTGAATGTGCTCACATTAAGGTGACAAGGAGAAGGATGGGGAACCAAAAGAAACTGACCATTGGGGCCAAAAATGCACTTGGATAAGAGCATCAAAAGTAGACAAGAGTGGCACTAGTGCTATAGTCTAAGTGTGGTGCCATTCTCCTAAGCTAATGGGGTCCAAGGGGATGGATTAGTCATGGAAAGAGTAGTCTAGTTGAGCTAGGATGAAGTCTGAAAGGCTACAGATGACTGGAAATTAGTGAAAATATGCCTATAAGGGTCATGAGAGAAAGCAAAAGGGACCTATGGGTTGGGTGTCACAAGCCACACTCAATTTACTAATTTTTGCATTTTATGACTATAGGAACCATCTTAATATTCCTAAAAGTCTAAATTTTCACAAATATATCTTTTCCCTCGAACAACTGCCTATTCTAAAATTTGGACCATATAAACTAGGCATTATACTAAACAAACACATATGTTCATCTCTTCTTGAAACCTTTATGCATGTAATATTTAACACAATTAATCTGATCATTCAAATTATTTTTCCATAGAGGAAACTATGCTTAGAACTACTTGGAAGGTCAACTCTATTCTTGCATAGCTTTTATTTCACTTAGTTGCATGATCTGAATTTTAATGCATAATATTCTCTCACATAGGGGATTACATCCATATATCCATATGCTCTTGAAATATTCATACATGGGATATATTACATCATCAAAATGCCTTCTCATATTTTCCTACAACCTGCAAATTTGGCTAGGTGGGAAAATACTATCAAGATTCCTGTGAACCCAACTTTGCACATGCATATCTTTTGTTGTGTTATATTTCATGACCTGAGATTCAATGCATAGAAACTAGGCACACAAATAAACAAACCCATATGATCATTTTGTCCTAACACCTCTATGTGTGTGAATTATAATCTCATCAACATGCTTACTTGTCTCTACTTGAACCCTTTTGCAAATTTGACTAAGTATAGAAACTTAGTGAATTCTTTCTAAGTAGCCAAATTTTCATCCTCATATATTCAACAGCATTTCATTACATGAATTCAAGTTTGGTGCATAATAACTATGCATTAATATGATCATAATCATATGACCAAATCCCCTAGACTCATTCATACATGGAAATGGTGACATCATTAAACTACCTAATCAAATTTTCTTGTCATAGACCCAAAATGTCTAGATGAACAAAATGAAAAAATGAATGAATTTCACTCATGAAAACAAACACTATAATCATCCTTGACCTTTGATAGAATCCCTTGTACTTCCTCAAATCACCATACTCATCCCTAAACATTAATGACATCCATAATGCCAATAATCTCCCTTTTGACATCAAAGATAATCATATTTCCAACAATCACCCCTTCATCATTGATGGCAAACTAGATGCTCTGATCTTCTAATACTTTGTTCTTTCTCTAACATTAATTTCATTGGCTTCTGATGAACTTGAATTGAAACTATTCATACCAAAATTTCTCCCCATTAGGAAATGACACATTTTCCACACAACTTGGACACATGCTCTACTTCTTCTTTGATAAACATTTACAGAGAGCATTTACACTTTTTCTCCCCCTTTGACATCAATGGCAAAGGGACTCTTTCTCACTATTTGTTAAATAATTTATCCCCCTTCATCATATAAAGGATTTTATCTAATAATTTGTAACCATAAACTCATTAGAAATTTTAGAAAATATGCATACTTGAGTTGCCTTTTCTCTCTTCTTTTAGGGATTAATAAAACTTCTCTGATTCTCTCCTTGGACTCATGCCCTATCACTAAGATCTAGTGATGTGATGTAGGAGCCACCACTCCCAAATTATGTCTTAGATATTCAAATTGTTCCTTGGCAAGAGGTTTGTTGAATATGTCTATAATTTGGTCTTATGTTGGCACATATTCTATTGTGACCTCTTGATCTTGAACCTTTTCTCTTAAGAAGTGGTACTTGATTGATATGTGCTTGGTTCTAGAATGCATCACTAGATTCTTTGATATATTGATAGCACTTGAATTATCACAAAGAATAGAGATAGGTGATTTTTACTCTACCTTGATGTCTTTGAGTGTTTGCTTCATCCACAAGACTTGAGTACAACATGCCACTAATGCCACATACTTTAGTTCTATTATAGAAAGAGTAACCAACTCTTAATTTTTGCTCAGCCATAAAATAAGTTTGTTTCCAGGGAAAAATTCACCACCACTAGTGCTTCTTATATCATCCACACTTCCTTCCTAATCAGCATCTATATATGTTGTCAAAGTGAAATATTCACTTTTACAATACTAAAGACGATAGTCAATTATACTCTTGATATATCTAAATATTATTTTCATTGCACTGACATGTGATTGTTTAGGAGCAGCTTGAAATCTTACAACCATGTATACTTCTTACATGATATCATGTCTTGATGTAATTAAGTATACCAAGTTACCTATCATTGATCTATACATAATCTGATTTGCATCAAGGGACTCATCCTCTTTGCCTAAATTGTCCGCAGTTGTCATGGGATTACTAGTTTACTATCTTCCATTTCAAACTTATTGATCATTTCCTAAGCATACTTGGTTTGAGATATAAATATCCCTTCACCAGTTTATGTTATTTTTAGACCAAGGAAGAAAAAAGTTTTCCAAGCATACACATCTCAAAATCATTTTGCATTTGAGTAGAAAAGTCTTTGCACATTCTATTATTGTTTCCACAAAAAATGATATCATCAACATTAACAAAAATAATTAACATATGCTCACCTTTTGATTTGAAGTACAAATTATTGTCTAAACATCCTTTATTGAATCCTAATTTTTATAGGTACTAGTCTAATCTTGAATACCATGCTCTAGGTGCTTGTTTTAGACCATACAAATATGTCTTCAATCTTTACACATAATATTCATCCTTTGAAAAGTGAAAACCTTTAGGTTGTTCTATGTAGACTTCTTCTTCTAGGTTCTCATTCGAGAAAGTAGACTTAACATCCATTTGATAGACTTTGAACTTTTTATAAATACAAAATGATAGAAACATTCTTATGGATTCCAATATCAAATTGGAGCAAATGTTTCATTAAAATAAATGCCCTCAACTTGTGCATATCTTTTGCACACCAATATTTCCTTTTGATTTCATGCTTATCACAGTCATCTATGAAATTATTTTTGGTGAATTCTCTTCCTTTAACAGATCTTAAGCATTTTATTTTTCATCCAATCGTATTCTCCACCATGGCCCTAAATATCTTGAATCTCTCAAATGCATATGACTTATCCTTCAAAAAGGTTACCCATGTCATTCTTCAGTAATCATCTACAAATAACATGAAGTATCTTTATCATTTATATTTTCTTATCTTAGTAAGACCACAAAAAATAGTATGAACTAATTTTAAAGGCTTTGTAGTTGCATACTCCTTTGTTTGAAATCTAACTCTTGTCTACTTGCCTTGTTGACACTCCTTTCAAGTAGTGTATATAGGTTTGGTTATCTTAGGCATGTGTCTAACACACTTATTTGAGCTCACCTTTACTAGGTTATCAATATTGGCATGGCCCATTCTTGTATGTCATAACCAACTCTCATCAATCTTTCCTAACATGCAAGTATTACCATTCACTTCAAAAATATTATAGCTATTAATTTTAGCTATTTTACCTTCTACAACAAGTCTTATAGATCTTATTAACTTATATCATTATGCATTAAATGTGATATTATATCCATTGTCACACATTTGGCTAACACTTAGAATATTATGTTTCAATCCTTCAACATAAAGGACATCATGTGTAGGCATTTTTCTATCTACGTTAAAGGTTTGTTTACCTCTAATCTTTACTATAGTATTGTCTCCCAAGATGATAGATATTTCCTTACATTTTATCAATTGTATGAACTTGCTATTGTCACCATTCATGTGGTTTGAGCAACTATTGTCTATTATCCATAAATTTTGCTCCTTGGCATGGAGTGCAGTTTAAGCAATCATAGATTGATCTTTTCACTTTCCACACATCCTTGGGTTTCTTATTTGTCTTATTTTCCCCTTTTTCAGATACTTGTGAACCTTTGTTCACATTGGGAGGCAAGCTATTCTTTTGTATCTTTGGTCTTACAATTTTTTTTGCATTGTTTAGCTATGTGACCAAAATTATTGCAATTATAGAATATTACATTTGTATCTAATAATGGAATAAATGGCTTTTGTTTACAAAATTTGTTCTCTTTTTAGGTACAACCCTACATTAAATATCTCTATGACCAAACTGATTACATGTATAACAACAACAATTAAAGGATGAGGATTTCTTATAAACTCTAGCTTCTTCAAGTCTCTCAATATTGTGTAATCATCTACATCAACTACCTATTTTTTTGCATCTTCCTTAAGTTTTTAGATATTTGCTCATTTATCTTCTTCCTTTTTTCAATATTCTTTTCTCCTTCTACTTTGATGTTGTAATATAGGTTAGTAGATCTATTTTCTCCTTCTACTTTTTCCTTTTTCATAACCAAGACCATATCTCTCTTTTAAAGGATTTTGAGAGTTGATCAATTCATCAATAATGTCTGATCTTCCTATCAACTTCAGATTTTTTTTCTATTTGTCCTTTAGCTTTAACAAGTTCTTTTCTCAAAGCCACTATTTCTTCTTTGAACTTCATGCACTCATCAAATTTATATTGTAGTTCAAGTTTGACTACATCTTATATTCTTTTGGCCTCTTAAACTTATGTATTTAGGATGAACACCATCTGATCAAAAATTTTGAGACTTTTGGATATTTTTTCAATCTCCTTTTATCCAAGCTTCTTTTATTTTGAATTATCCTTTCTTAGCTTATCAATTTCATCTATAGCATAGATGAGTTCACACTCAAGATCCACTTCTCCTTATTATTATTCATTTGAGTCTTCAACTTCTTCTTCATCCACATAATCTGATCCTAATGTCATGAATAGGACTTCCTTTTCCTCAATCACAAAGGCACAGTCATGGTCATCATCAGAACTATCACAATCATCGAATGAATCAATGTCTTCTTTTATGCAAAGTCCTATTGTTATTTTTAAATAAGTTCTTATTCTTAGAATAGTGAGGTTTCATTTTTTTACTATCCTCTTTTTACTCAGAGTTATCCTTTTTATTATAAGGGTATTTAGAATAAAAATGTCCTAATTTACCACAATTAAAAAATTTAAAGGGTTACTTACCTTTGTACTTTTCAGACCCTCTTTTTAATATTCTAACAAAGTTGGCTTCCTCTTCATTAGTCTCCTTAGATCCAGATGTAGGTGCCTCTAGCTTTACTAGTTTGGATGTTTTGAATGCAACATCTCTCTTGACGGTATCTATTTCTCACATTCTCATCTCATAGATTGTGAATATTTCATGCAACTCATCAACAATGAGTTTATCCATATCTCTTTCTTCCTCTATTGTAGATATTTTTGGGTCATACCTTGAAGGCAAAGATCTTAGAACCTTTTTGATAATGACCATATATTTAATCTCTTCTCCAAGGCCTATAATTTCATTGACTATTTCATCTACTCTAAGGAGGTAGTCTAAAATTTTCTCTTCTTCATTCATTTTAAGGCTTTCAAATCTACCTTTGATTGTTTGTAGCTTGGCCTAATTTACCTTGTCATCACCTTAATAGATGATCTTTAATTTTTTAGATATCCTATACATTTTTATAATACATCACTTTAACAAACTCTGATTTAGATAATCCACAAATGATAGCATTCTTTGCCTTAGCATTATAATCAGTAGGAGTTTTAACAAGAGCTGTATATCCATTTACAATAGACATCCATACATAAAAAATTAATGAAGATAAATATGATTCCATTCAAATTCTATAAAATGCATAGTTTGATCAATCAAAGAGGGGTGCTTTATTTGAGGAAGAGCCTTTTTGACTAGCCTTTTGTGTTCACCATCCAAGATCTTCCTATGTTGATTAAGATTCTCCTAAGGAACCATGGCTATGATACCAATTATTGGAAGACAATTATCTACTAGGAGGGGTTGAATTAGTATATTGACTAACTTAGTCATTTTAAAAACTTTTAATGTAAACTAAAAATATATGTAGAGATCACATACACATAAATATATATGACACTAGATATACTGTGGAAAACTCAATATGGGAAAAAACACTATGAGAATAAATGCTAGAATCTACTATTATAATCCAAATTCATAACCAAAAACCTCATTAGTTAAAATATTTAAAGGTACCGACCCTAAGGAGACATGAATCCACTGATTTAAGAGCACCTACTCTAAAGAAGCACCAAATCCCTAACTAAGCACCAACTTAGCTTTTTAGATGGCACTCACCAGTCAGATCTATATTTAAAATATGGATTTACAACTTTAGATCACAATATTTATTCATAAATGAATCCAATTCAATTCTCTATTACAAGTGTAGTCTAGGACTACTCATGCTCTGCACATCTCTCTCTTCTCTTCTTCTTTGTCCCTCTATCTCTATGTCTCTATTTTATTTATTTGACACACTTCATCAATCTCTTGCTATTTACCTCTCTCTTTCTCAATTTGAATATATCCTAGAATGAATATATATATATATATATATATATATATATAAGAATTTGATCTAGGGTTGCATAACTTTTGTTGTGCTTAGTTGCATGACCTAAATTTTGGCACATAAGATCCTCTCACATAGGGGATTCCATCCATATATCCATTTACTCTTGAAAATTTCATACTTGAAAGATATGGCATCATAAAAATTCCTTCTTGAATTTACTTGAAACTTGCAAATTTGGCTATGGGAAAATACTGTTGAAATGCCTGGGAGCCCATCTTTGCAAGTGCATATCTTTTGTCATGTTACATTGCGTGACCTGAGATTTAGTGCATAAAAACTAGGCACAAAAATGAATAAAACCATATGATAATTTTATCTTAATACCTCCATGTGTGTGAATTATGACCTCATCAACATGATAACTTGGATTTGCTTGAACCCTTTTGCAAATTTATCAACGTATAGAAACTTAGAGAATTCTTTCTGAGTAGCCAACTTTGCATCCTCATATCTTCTACCATGCTTCATCACATGACTTTAAATATGGCACATAACAACTAGGCACTAATGTGATCAAAACCATATGAAAAAATCTCCTCGAATAATTAATACATGGAAATGGTGATATCACAAAAATACCTATTTAAAATTTCCTATCATAGACCCAAAATATCTAGATGGACAAAATGAAGAACCAGATGAATTTCACTCATATACACAAATTCTCTAATCATACTTGACCTCTAATAATATCCCTTACACATTATCAAATCACCATACTCATCTCTAAACATTAATTACATCCATAATGCCAATAAACTCCCTTTTGACATCAATGACAATCATATTGCCAATAATTGGCAATTTAGCAACAATAGGGACTGGCTTTGTAGAAGGTGGAATTGGAGATGAAGGCACTCTAGTGGTGGAAGATGGTAATGAAATGGGGGGAGTTATGACCACTAGAGGAATCATGGGTGTTGAAGGTAGTTTCCTAGGAGATTGAGGCATTACTACTAGTGGTGTTCATGCCATAAGGGGTGACCTAAAAGGAAAAATAAAGGAAACATGAGATAATAAATTAGGAATACTTACCTGTACTATAGTCAAGAGAGTTAGTGGTAACATAGAGAATATCCTTATTATTATAGTAGGATTTTCATGTCCTTCCACACTAACTAGATGTTGAGGAGAAGTAGGAGGGGAAGTCTCAACTATATATTCAATACTTTCTTCCCTAGATGGGCCATCTTACTCATGCATGTTTGTTTCTATGTGAGGAGGAGGTCCACGAATAGGTTTAGAAACCCATTTTTAATTTTCAATCATCTTAGAATTTATATTAATAATTATGGGATCATATTTTATCCTCTATGTTATAATCATTGACATTTTTACCCTTTGCATCTTGATAGTAACCTCAGTGTCATATTTTGCATTCATGAACACATGGTCATGATAGGAGGACTAGTGACCATAATTGAATCTCACTTTCATTTCATATATATTGATATGCTCCCTAAATTCCTTATTATATTCTTATGCCTAAATTGTGCCTATTTCAATCCATAATGCATCTTTAGTTTTCCAATAGACTGTAAGTGCTCCCACATTCTATATTACATTTGACCAATGTTGGCATGGGTTGGGTGGATGTATGGTTGCTTGGATATTTATAAATAGAAATCAACCCTATCAACTAATTGAGTATTAATTTCGTGTTCATATAATTTTTAAAGCACTAATTAGGGTAAGTATAAATGGTGTGCCTTGGTACCTTCTATCCTAATTATAAAGCACTCATGATAAAACCAATAATCACCCATTTTAAGAATAGTCTTATTTATAGGATTAGATAATCTAGGCATGTTCTTATCATATATGGTATGGTATACCATAGGGTAAAATGTCTTTATTAACCTTTTCATTTGATTACCAAATCTACGCAATTTGAGGACATTAATTTCTTACCTCTGGTCTAAAGATAACAATGAGGATAGCAAAATTATGATCCTAAATCACAAAGTTACTTGGGTTTCTAGCCCATTATTTCAACTTGTTGTGGATGTTATTTTCTAAGAGCCATAAATTTATCATATCTTACCTATAGGACATTTTTGGTAGAGATATATTGTAGTATCTATCAAAAACATTTCCAATTATATATGCTACAGTCTTGCTAAGTCTAAAGTTTAATATTTTCCTAGATATTTTCCCATTCACAAATAAATCAGATAATAGGTCAATGTATGGCATTACCTCTTGTTTGGCTACAACATTGTGTATACCAAATACTTTTATTACTAGAAAATCATCCTTATACCTATGTGTAACATTTAAAAGCTAGTCCTTAACCTTATATGGCTCAACTACTTTGACCTCAACCAAATAGCATAATAATGTTTGAAATCATGATTAAGAGATATTTAATCAAATGTTGTACAGTGTACGTAGTCTTACAATCAAATATGAATAAAGAGGTGGAGTGCATTATGAGGAGGCCATTAGAAATTTGTGTGGGAAATGTCTTTTTTGTGAAAATCCTATAGTTTCTTAGTCATAATAGAGATCTAAAATTGAAATATACACTTGATAAGTAGAATAAAATGTGATTAGATTAGAAATGGAAACTCAAATTATATTGATTTGGATGTGATGGCCTTTATAATTGAATAAATTAATTCACAAATTAATGTGAATTAATGGTAAAAATGACTTTCACTCCATTCCCTATATATTATTTCCATTTGAATTTAATAACTTTGATTTCCATATATTTTATTATCATGTGGTTTATTTTACCTACTCTCAGGTGCCTAGTTAGTATAATGTGATAGGTGTCTCTTTTCTGTGCTTTTGGGCTTAACATTTATGTCTTTGATATCTACCTATGTGGATAAAGGACATGTGTTTATATTTCTTTACTATGACTTTAATTGAGCTATGGAATATTGTACTTTATTTCTTTGGTCATGGGTGAGTGAGATGATGACATGTAGATAGCTCTCAGTGATCCACTTGCCTAGGATATCCATATGAGCAACTCTACTAACATCACCTCTATGTGAGTGAGATGATAAAATGTGGATGATTATCACTACTAAAATTTCCAAAGATAATATTTAAAAGGAAATATACTAATGTCACTTCTAAGTTAGTGAGATGGTGACACATGGATGGCTCTTGTTATTCTACTTGCCTAGGATAATTCCTACAAATAAATATGTTGATGTCACGTCTAAGTTATCAAGATAGTGACAAAAGGATGGATCTAATTAGTCTACTTACCTAAGATAATATTTACAAATAACTCTATTGATGTTACCTCCAGGTGAGGGCATGGTAACACTTGGTAAAATCCTAGTGACCCACTTGCTTAGGTGACTTGTGTTCTTTACTTGGGCTCTAAGTTAGTGGAATGATGTCACATGTTAAAATTAGATGAGTTTTAGGATGTTTTGATACAAAATTAAGAATAAAATAGCTTGTTTAAGATAGAATATAGGAAAATAACCAACTAAAATCATAACACATCAGCCTAGTTAGCCATTCAATCATAAATCAAACATTCACATATACACAAGTTAAAGGACAATCAAATACAAAAAGTGAATCATATAATATAGCTTATGCACATCTTTGAATTTCTTATAGCCTTGAAACGTACTGAAAATTTTGAAATGACCTTACTTTTATGCTTTTTAAATTCCATGTCATAGGCTTTTGCTCTAAAAGACATCAAATTAGGATATTCAGTCTATAGTGGGTCCTTATTTGGATTTTAAAATGGGTATGTGTGTTAGGTTACAACACTAATATGTGTACATTCAGACTAAATTGATAGTCTATATATGTCCATGATAGATATTTACTATGTTTGAAATAGATAGTCATATTATTCTAAGTGTGTAACAACATAATGGAAGGGTCAACTCATAATAAATCTTGTAAGTTTAAGAGAATGGTAGATTAGGAACTTGTTTGTGTGCTTAAATCATGCTTGGTAAATATGTGTTAATAATGTCATTCTCAAGTACTTAATAATTGATTTTAGTATCTTCATAGTGCTCCTTTAATCAATGAAACCTATTACATAGCTTTCAACACTTGAAAATGGGAAAAAAATACTTGGACTAGATGCTTCAGACTTGGCTAGGGCTTTCTCCTTGTCACTTATTTCTAAATTGGGAATTTTAGGGTAGTAATTTTGAATGTGTAAGTGTTATAATAGGTTTTCTTAATAATACTAGATGATCGAATATGATTAGATCTATTATGTATTTATATGGGACTATTTGGGTAATTTATTATGCCATTGACATGAAAAATGTATAGAATGACCCATAAAGATGACTTGAGTTTGAAAATTTATTATTTATTGGAATGAGATAGGTTTTCAAGATTGGATGCCTTTGAAATTTTGTAGGAATTTGATTCTTACATATTTGTTCAAAAGGGAAGAATATTGATTTGATGACCCAGAGACAAATTGAACATGATAATGACCATGTAAGGCATATACTAAGGATTAAATCGAGGTGACTAATATAAAATTAGGAAGGTTGAACCCATATAAATCATGTGGATGTGAAAGATAATTGTGGGTTTGAAGGGAAAGACATGAAGATTAAATCCAATTGTATGAAAATATTTAAAGTAATTAATATGTTTATATAAGTCATATTCAAGGTCTAATTACCAAAACATGATCCAACCCAAGTTTAAATCCTCATAAGTCTCATATTGATATCACAAATACCCATTTTTATTGCATGCCTTATGGGTAGATAAATTATCTTGTTTATACCTGAAATTAGATTTATAAGTTAAGTTTTAAAATAAAAAATTCAAGAGATAGTCTAGTTAAATAGTATTTTAAATTAAGTATACCATTCTACTTCCTTGCCATCAATAGATCGAATATTTATTGAATGGTATGCAAGAGCCATATGTGTATGCATAAGTCATGTAAGGTGAATATAGGTCAAAACTAACATTTCCAAGTGTCCAATGCCATATTTTCATTTTTAAAAATACCCCCATTTTATTATAGTATTAAAATGAAATACAATGTTAGATTATAAGGATAAATAGATACACTTGAGTGTGTAAAAAATTGTTTTTCTTTGGTAAAAATCACCAGGTGTGCATATTTCTCCTTGAAAAACCTACAATGAACATATATTGATCAAAGTTCATATTTCAAATGAATTAAAACTTGTATAATTTAAAGAAAAAGGAAGGGATAAACATGTAAGTGGGTAAACCATGTTGATGTATTACTTATTGTAGATGATTATTCCTTCTAAATTATTGGATATTATGATTCCTAATGAAGCATTGGATATTGGACTTCTTATTGAAGCATTTCGAGTATTGGGGGTGATCATGCCCCAATGGAGGAATTTACTAAGGAAAGATTCATGGGTTGGTAAAATAAATTTCTTAACCTTAGGGAGTAGTTATAAGATATTAAGTGATGTTGAACCTCAACCTCACTAATAATTTAACTAATCTTAAACCTCAATCTGAAAGGGGGATTCTACGCTATGCTCGTGTACGATAAATCAATATTGCAGACAAACTTTTAGATTCAATTTATAGATTATGTACCATCAATGTCACATCAATGACATGATATTAAAATTATAAAAAAAAAATAGTTTGTACATGAATAATATTCATTCCCCATAATCTGATCCAATCAGTGTCAACATATAAAAATGTAATAGTGGATACATGAATAATATTCATGCTCCCAATATAAACTCTCTGAATCATGTATTTTATCCCAAAATATGAAATATTTATAAATGGAGGCTTGAATATGTATGAAAATACCACTAATATACTCCCATTTTGACATGAGGAATATATCCTACAAATTACTCCTCTCAAAAGAAAATATTTAACGACATTATGTTATGTAAAAATATGTAATCATTTATAATCATGTGCTAACATGTGAAGAATATGTCATAGTATGAATGTATCATCAAATCATATATTAAAAAAATAGTTTAAGGCATATAAGTGTCATGTCAAGAAATATATGTAAATTAGTCAGACAATAATAACCATCAATGATATAGGTAATAAATGATAAGTGCATAGCAAAGTTCATGATGTGGATCCTAGCACTACAAAAAAATATGTAGGTATGTGATATGGATCATGTCACCAAAAAATAATAAAAATCATAAGAATATTATATATTGATTAAATCATAATAATAAAATGTCATGGCCATGGTGCACGTAATAAATAACATGTAATAACATTCAATGTCACACAAGGAAAGCACCACACATAATGGGCAACAAAATGTCACATAAGGAAAGAGCCACACACATTATAAAATCATATGCCACATAACAAGGCAAGGTCCTTACAAATAAAATGTCATATAAGAGGTAAAGGGACCAAATAAATACACATACAATGAAAAAATAAATCAATTGAATGTCACATAAGAGGTAAAAATCCTAAAGAAAGAGGCATACAATGATACATTCAATCAGGCAATGTCATACAAAAAGGCAAAGGCCCAAGTAAAAATTCATACATTGATACACTCCATAAAAAAATATAATATAATAAAACAAGAGCCACAAAAAATATAATCAAATATTAGCCTATGAAAATGAATAATAGAAAAAGTCAAGCTAGTTTACACTACCAATATATGTCAATGTCATAGCATAATAAAGTAGCATATCCATGAAATTAATTACTATAAATAATATAATCAAGATAAATAAATGTGTAATAAATAAATGTATCTCAATGGCATAAATTTAAATGTCATAGAAATATATAACTTGTAACAATGTAACCTATGGAATGGGATGCCTCTAACATTGGCATGGCCCTTGGTTATAGGAATGCCATGCATATGTGAATTCATGTATCATATACAACCTGTATGCCTTGAATCTCACTCACATAAATTTTAAAATTCAAGTGTTTATTAAAATGGATATATAATCTACCAAACATGTGATAAATAACATAAATGAATAATGTAAAACTAGAAAACATGTCATGATTAGGTCATGATTTTTTATTTTTTAGATTTTTAGAATATTTTAATTATTTTATAGTTTTGAATATTTAGAACACATGTAAATAATAATTAAAATAAAAGTGGAAATTATAATAATGGTGTTGATGTAAATAATCAGTAACACATGGTAGGAATCCAAAAAAAATTAACATGGTTAAGACATGGTATGCAACATATGTCATAACATGGCAATGTGGAACAAGTGAAGGAAAGTAATATTCCCCCACTATAAATGTGAATCAGAAAATTATATCTTAAAATATTAAGTGGGAGGCAGAAGTATATTAGGAGGAATCAATGTCCATAATCATATAATATATATACATAAATGTATGTGATAGTGCAATCTCAATGTAGGTTAAAATAGGTGTGGATATGCAAAATATAGGAGTGAAAAAGTAGTATGTTGTAAAGATCATGAATTTACATGGATATAATGAAAATTATGTATCATATTAGGATAAATTTCATTAATTTATGGATTAAGATCATAAGGCAAGATCCAAGCATAACAAAGCCAAGGGAGAGAAGAATGATCACATGCAAGAGCATATGCACATAAGTTATTTAATTGTTGTATGCATTATTAATTTTATCATTTTATATTTTTATGTGCATGCATAAATGATATGTAATTTAATATAAATACATATATGTATGATAACTAACCTATAAATCACCACAAATGGTCATATGTGGCATGTAAAAATTATCTAACTAACCACTCAAAAATAAGATTTGTGCATTATAGTCATCTGAATAAATAGTTGAAAATGGATTATATATCTTTCCCATGATGATTTAGAATGATTATTTTCATTATCTTAATATGTAATGCTTTTGAATTGTTTCATTCCTTGATCCCTAACTAATTGGTTTATATTTGGTACCCATGCTTGTGTATTATGAATCCTCATAGAATGTGAGTTAAAAGAAGGTATTTTCCTAATTATACCTTCCATAGGAGCCTGAGGAACCATTGGTTCCTTTATAATAACATCCTAGGATATCTTATATTTTTTTGAATGAATAATATAAGGATATGGATAATGGGACCTTATTGACCTATTATCAACTGTACCAAATGTAGTGACCCCTCTATCTACAAGTTGTTCAATCTTTTGTCTCAATACATAACCGTTGTTATCTCTATATCCATTAATATGATGATAGATGTAAAATGGTCTTGAAACCACTCATTTGAGGTGATGGTTAAGTTTATAATAATTATTAGGTAAGATGATTAGTTTCCTATCATAATGATAGATATGTGAAACTATGAAACTTAAGTGGTTGATTATTATTTACAATATGTGAATTCATATTATTTTTTGCCTTGTAAACCATGTCCTTTAAATATTTAATTTTATTAAGGATCTTGGATGGATTATTTTATTTATAATAAGATGCACTTGATTCAAATTATCTATGCCAAATTCCCTTCTTAGGTGAACACCACTTGAAATTGTTGAATTATGTGACTCACAAGTGAGATCATAAGCATAAGTGAAAATATCAATACAAATTCTTTCAAAACAAGGATAATAATTTTAAAGTTGTCTTTCCTTAAGTGGAGACACAAGACCCTCACTAAAGATACATTAATTTTATAGATCTAAGGGTTGATACATTAAATAATGTAATGTATTCTTAAATCATAAAATGTAATCTTAAACAAGCTCATCATGACCTTTTTTGTAAGCTTTTAAGATATTCTAATTTGAATTTAGTAACCTTCTTATTTTAAATTTGGATGCTAAAAAATATTATAACTTCCTAAAGTAAGGTAAAGATCCACTAGGAAGACTATAGAACTAATCTAAGCCTCTCCTTTTAAGCTTTTGCGGAAAGTTTATAATAATATTTGTCCATCATTTGAGCATTTCCAAAATTAAACTACATACTGATTAAGGTTCCTACTAGGATATCCATGTCCATAAAAAAATTGGATCTTAAGCATGAAAAATCATTTTGGACAGTTATAATTGAAAATTATACATGTTACAAGTGGTCATAAGATGACATTATTATTCATATTAGCTTCAAATTATATATATTGTAAAGT
Organism: Torreya grandis; assembly: GCA_037957365.1. Classification (NCBI taxonomy): domain Eukaryota; kingdom Viridiplantae; phylum Streptophyta; class Pinopsida; order Cupressales; family Taxaceae; genus Torreya; species Torreya grandis. The sequence continues at coordinate 330,639 of JARHVA010001788.1, forward strand.
GAGAGAAATAAATTGATTTTGGAGAACACCTATGGCATGTGTCATGGAGATGTTATGACTAGTAGAAATAATAGTGATTTGTAAAAAATTCATTAATTAGTTTTAACTCACCGTATATCCTATTAATAGGCGTAATAAATCCATTAATACATTTTTTTCAACACATTTTTTGGAATAACATTCTATGAAAACATTATTGAATAATTTTGAATCACATTCTATGGAAATATTATTGTGTAACTTGGGATTATCATGATATTTTGGCTCTAGAGAAAAAAGTATAAATAACATCACAATATGTTTCAATATAAGTCTCATGTAAATTAGAAGAGATGTTATCAAATTTATTTTCAATGGAGGAGAGTAAAACATCACATTCATTTGTGTCATTTTTCATTTAAAGAGAAAGGAAAGTAACATAAATATAATTTTCAAAAATAATATCATTTTTAATTTCAAGAAAAGATATAAGACCACCACGATTGACTTCAAGAGAAAAACTAGTATCACATTTTATTTGAGAAAAAATAATGTCAATATTTTATATAGTATAAGAATAATTATTGCATTTATAAATATCATAGCAAGAAAACCATCATGAAAATCCATATGTATGTCATCTATGAATGACTCTATTGCATCTCCTTGCTCAAGTAAAATTATATAAATATCAAGAAGTACATTTCATAATTCATTGCTACTTTCTTGTTGTTCTAATGTAGGATTAAGAGGTTATATAAAAGTAGGAGAATTTATTTCATCATCATCTAGTTCTTATTATACTTCACCATATTCATCACTATTATACCAATCCTCTTGAGAATCATAATCATAATAATTATATTTTTAATTTACATAAGTTACATAATTAATCACACAAACTTGGATATTATTCCATTCACTGTTATAAGCATAAGGCATGGAATGATTAGAAAATAGAAAATACAAGGATTGATTGTTATTAGGGATTTTATATTAGTCGTTCGTTTTTAATCTACCAAACCCTGAGATAACAAGAAGCATAAAGAAAAATATTACTCCTAATAGGATAGAAAATATAGGAACATAGGGTTTAAAGGATATAAACCCTAAACTTGAGACCATATGTGAAAGGGAAATCAGAAATAAAATTTGGTAATCAAATAAAAATACATAAATTTAAAACCCTAAGGGAATATAGGTTCTTACAAAGTTATATACTAAAAGTGGGTACATCAATATGTTTTACCTTGTTTTTATCAATTGAATCTAAAAAAGATAAAACTAAGGATTGATTAAAATTGTATAAAGTATATAAATAATATATGATTTTGAAATTAAAGGATAGAATACAATTTAACAAATAAAATTTCTATTTATTGAAATTAATAAGGGGATCAAGATACTTAGTGTATTACTATTTTGTGCAGGTCTGAGACTGAATGCAGGTAACAAAATGGTTGAAAGTAGATTGTGGGTCATTTCAATCAAGAATTGGGTATCTAGAACTACTTGGATAAATTAGATATATTGTAAATGCTAAATTAGACAATTTTTTTTATCATATACTATATTTTTATATGATAAATATGCCTCTCTATTTTGGTATAGCTTAATGCACCTGCTTGTAATCTAATTTTCTATGTGATATCAAGGGCTTGTGTTAGAACCACATTGGGTTTAACTCAAAAATGATTTTTTTAGTTTTACTTTGTAATCTAATCCATATTGTTCTTATTAAAGATAAGTCAATTGATATTTAACTAAATCTATCTTGGATAATAAATTAATTATGATCCATTTAGATAATGATTAAATTAATTCATTCAATATAATTATAAATTCAATTCATCACAAAAGTATATTTGCTAAATAATAACTTAGCTAATTGCTGAAAGTTCATACAATAAGAGGAGCTAACTATTGTTTATCAAAGTATAAAAATAAAAAGTTTTTACATTAGATTGAATATAAATAAATTCAATGTTCTATGGAACTAATGAGTATCCACAACCTCATTATATTTATATAAAATGTAATCATGAGTAAAATTCTCTATCGATTGACTTTTAAAGGAGAGGGAGAGCATAATTAGAGTGATTTTACACACAATCTATAGACCATAGATTCTTTTCAAAAATTCCCAACTAGGGAATGGCCGTCCCTTTATGGATGAGCATATGATAATGGTGCAATTACGAATATTTTAACTACATGCAGCATATAATATAAAATTCCATTCTAACATGATATCGGGCATACATGCATATTAATCAAATAAGTGAAATGATAATGTTTAACTATAAAAATTACTTTGGATAAAGCTTTCATATAGTTTAATGATTTAATAGATCAATCATATTCACACATGCACTCAATCAAATATCATGTAATCGATGTATTAATAACCCTAAATATATTCATGAGAATATTCTCACACAAAATATTCCTTATTGTTATTAATACCAGATTTACTAAATAAGTCATTTACAATATTTCCATGAAATTATCATATAGATTAATATTAATACCAAAACAATTAAAGACAAGAAAATAAATTGAAATAATTGCATGTTATAAAATATCAACTTAATATCTACTATCATACTTCATAAGTTATAACATAGCACAAAGTCCTTTTTCCAATAAGGCAATATTAAAAATAAATTGTTCTCCAACAATATTCATAATATTAAAGTATTTACCAATTTAATATAAACACCTCTTTCCACAAGTATTATAATAAAAATAATACAATTCAAGAATATCACAATAAATCCTAAGCTAATCAACAAATAATAATAAATACAACATTATTTGTTCTAATTAACAATTTATCATTTTCCTCATAATTTATAACTAAATCAACATATTATAAATTAATTATCTAATATTAGTTTGCATATGAATACATTTATTCACTACTGACAAACATGTATTTGCATACCAAAATTATTTGCATATATATATATGTTTGTATATATATATATATATATATATATATATATATATATACATGTATATATATGTATGTATATATATATATATATGTATATATATGTATGTATATATATATATATATATATATATATATATATATGTATATATATATATATATATATAATATATACATATATATATATATATATGTATATATATATATATATATATATATATATGTATATATATGTATATACATATATATATCAAGTATGTCCACTTATATTTATATTATTTAAAACTTTAGCCATTGGTTTCCTAATGGAATGATTTATACATATAAATGGTCATACACACACACTCACACATCTATGCATATAATTTTTAAGTATTAATTAATGTGTGTGTGTGTGTGTGTGTGTTTATGAGCTATTCATAATGAATATTATATTGTCTTTATATATAATCCATAATTACATATATACATATTTATATATGTTTCGAGTTTATTCTCATATAGTAAGTTCCCTACTTAAGAAACATTAACTCAATTTAATATTAACATATAAATCACATTAACACCATAAAACAGTTAGAACTCAAATTAAATGCATTAAAACACAAACACAAAATATGAAATATTATGTTATGTACCATATGGTACCTTGACTTATTGAGATCATTCGACACAATTTTAACCCCCAATTAAATATCCATGACCCCAAAATAGTTTAAATTTAAACATTTTTCAAATGTTTAAACTAAATCTAATCCAAACATTTAATACAATCTAACAAACATCTTTCAAACATTCATCTATCCATATTACACATAATTGAATATCTCAAGGAGATAATTGAACTGATAATGCATAATCCTATCTTCATAGTCATCTATGCATATATGTTCAAGATGGTATGACCTATATTAAATATCATACTACTCAACCAATCCATTTAATAGATGTTTATGTTACTCTACATATAATCATCATAACTACACAACAATATCTCTATTCAAAGAAACTTATCATAATTAATGACCCAAACATTTTATACAACTACCTATGGTATATATTTACTCAATAATATTATGTATATAAAACTTGTGACCTTATAATATTATAACATTTATATATATCCAATACAAAACAAAATAAATCCTATAATATGGTAAATAATTAAAATTTATACATAGTAAACAATAATATTTTATACACAGTCTACACATAATCATTTCTACATAATCGACTAACCTAAGTTAAGTTAATTAATAACTTCTAACCATTCCATACAAACATTCATACATAGGTGATAACAAAGTAATAGCACTCAACCATTTCTAAATTGAAATGTAATGAATACATAGCCAAATAATAACCAACAAAAACAAGTTGAAATTCCAAAATCCAATGTAACCCAAAATCTAAGACAATATCACTAATTCATTATAGCTAAATAGATGCACATTTGTTTCAAGATATAAATGATTTAAAGAAAAAATAATCATATATTTAACACCAAAAAACCTAGTTTTGAACCCCTATCAAAACAATGTTTCTAATCCATTTCATTAACATTCAGTCATTTTACTAACACACAACCATGTAAATAGACCACACAAAGCCACACTTAGTCATGTAAATAAACCACATAATGATTTAATATTCAATAGTTACCCTAACCTTTAATATCCATGTTATACTCTACTTGAATCATTTATTCAATTCTATGGGTTATTCCTCCCACAGGGTTGAATCCTTGATTCATACAAGAGTTTAAATTTCTTAAAACAACTATTTTTTAAAACCCCATAACCATTTCATCTACAAACTATATAACATGAATACATTATTTTAGAGTGAACCAAAGAAAAAACCCTACCTCTTAGTACCCTCGACAAAGATTTTATCCTTTGGTCTACAAATAAAATTTCCTTTCTTTCCTCTTGTTCTCCTTTGTCGACCTCGACCTCCTATGCACTTTTTAGAAACTCCATCTTCCTTTATTATTTTCACAATCCTCTACATGCCATATGTAAACCCCTAATTTCTCGTGAACCCTTTTCTAGCATAATTTTCCCAAAAATGACTTGCCATAACACCACAAATTCTTGACATTATTCCAAAAACTCATATCTCAACCACCAGATAGCATAGTCTCCTCAATATTTCTTCCAACTCACAGTCGAACCCTTTCCATTCCAAGTTTCATGGTTCAAAAAATAAATACAAATCAAATGATGACTCCTAAATTAGGTTGACATCATATTATGTAAATAAACATAATAATTATTTTTACTAAGAACTTGAATGCATATCCATACTTTAAACATTTAAACAATCAGAGCTTCACACCTAGTTAACCCTTAGTTATTTAGAACTATGTCATCTTAGGTACCACCATAGTAACTTTCACGTAGGTTTAGGTTATATTTTTTTTATAAAATCATTTTTTTATATGATCTATAATGCAATTTATTTATATTCCATGTATAATCTTTAATAACTATACTTTGCTATTGAATTCTTGTAGGTATATGATTGTATAGAGTCAAAAAGTCAATAATTCATACATATAGTCATCTAAAGACAAATATACAATTGTCATGCCAAATAATAGAAATAATATCATAATCTTAGTAAATAGTAACAACTACAACCAAGGCCAAAATAACATCTAAACATGGATCTAAACCAAATCGATCATTTCCAAGCACTAAGTAACCAAACATAATGAAATTAAAATAATTATACATTTAGTTGTATGGTGTGTTCAATGTTCCTTGTCAAATCTCTACACCTCCAATATTTTCATTTGTAGCACCCTCCTTGAGGATACTCTCCTTTCATATTTGATAACTACTTTCTTCTGCATCCACCTTAGAAATGCAAATGGTAGTTATCACATATTAATGATAAATCAATAAAAATGTTGCTAAATCACAATAATACCAAACAATCATAATCCACATGCATATGAAACTCATGTAAAACTAATCAATCAAGTAATGAGTCACGCAAAATAACGATTATATGTATGCCCATACATCAGCATAAATAAAAATAGTTTTTTAAATAGTAACTAAACAACATTAAACCCATTAATATATGTTTAATAAGAAAATCAAATCTAATGAGGAAATCAAGATGTAACATCCTTCCCTCCTAAAATTGGTCATAACTTTTTTTCAAACCAAAATTTTAAAATTAATAACATATAATAGCAAATAAAATAACAATAGTAAATGATCTAAATAAATAAATGTCAAAACAACCAATAGAACTCATAATAGTCTTCCCAAGTGGCATTATCCTTAGAATATTGATCCCACTAGACCTTGTACTATGACACTTCTCTATTATGTAAACTAAGTTTTTGAGTGTCAATTATTATGATTGGTTCTACTATGACCACCTCAGGATCTAGAACCCATAAAGCATTCCAATATAATATATGAGAAGGATCAACTACATACTTTTTAAGATAGGACACATGAAAAACATTATGTAAGAGAGCTATAATTGGTGGAAAGGAAAGCTTATACATAATAGGATTGATCACTTCTAAGACCTCAAAGGGTCCCACATATCTTGGTGAAATCTTCATTTATTTACCAAACTTAATCAATCTCTTTTGAGGCTTAACCCTCATAAATACTTTATCATCAATAGAAAATTATCTTGCTATCCTTTTTAGATCATCATAGGTTTTCTCCCTATTTTTATCTTCAACTAACCTTTGCCTAATTAACTTGACATGCTATTCCATTTCTATAAGCATTTTATGACTAAAGACTATCCTATTTTCAAGATTCCAACTGATTTTTGTTCAACACCTCCTTCCATACAATGATTCAAATGGAGCCATATTTAATGCTAATTAGTAAGAGTTATTATAAGCAAACTCTACCAGTGGAAGATAATCTTCCCCCTTGTATTATTAATCCATGCAATAAATTCAAAGAAGATATTCTAGAACTTGATTTACTCTCTTTGTTTGTCCATCTATTTTAGGATGATATGCATTACTAAAATACAAATATGTGCCCAAAGCTAAATTTAGAGTCAAATAGAAACTAGATGTCATCTTCCAATCTCAATCAGAAATTATCTTCTCTAGAAACCCATGTAAATAGTATACCTCTTTCATGAATATTTTTACAAGCATTGGTGCATCATCAATCAAATTACCTAGTATAAAGTGAGCTACCTTGGTTAGTTTGTCAACTACTACCAAGATCATATCATGATAGTTCTATGATAATGGCAAACCTTAGATAAAGTCCATACTAATTATTTTACTCTTATATTATAGTATATCATGGGGATATAATAATCCTACTGGGTGTACATGTTCAACCTTATCATGCTAACACTCCAAATAATGAGACACAAAATTCATTGCATCCCTTTTAATTATTTTTCAAAAATAAAGATGTCTTAGCTCATCCATGAGCTTAGTCACTCTAGGGTGACCTAAATAAAGGGTATTGTGCAATTATTTTATCACTATGCTCCTCAAATTCTCTCTATAAGGTTTATATAATATGTCATTTTACCTCAAAATAACATCATGATCCATATTAAATCCTTTAAACTTAGGATTATGATCATCCTCTGATAAATCTATCTTAACTTGCTCATAAAATTCATTTTCAGGGGAGAATTTAACAACTCGATCTCGAAAGGTACTCTCGATACTAGCCAAAGCTATTATATACATTATACAACTTAGAGCATTAGAGAATATATTTTCCTTGCCCTTGATGTACCTAATATCAAGAACATATTTGGATAATAACTCTAACCAATGTGTCTGACTAGCATTTAGATTCAATTGGGTGATTATATATTTGAGCCCCAAGCTATTAGTCTTGAGCTCAAATGATTTTTCCAATAGATAATTGCTCTAAACTTGTAAAGCATGATTTATTTTAGTAATTTTTAGATTGTGTGGGGCATAATTTACCTCATATGATTTAAGCTTCTTGAACTCATATGTTACAATTGAACCATCTTGCATAAGAACTGCTCTAAGACTATTCTCATATGCATAAGTGATTATTGACCATTAAGATCAAGAAATCTTAGCACAGGTGATGAAGTAAGCCTCCTTTTTAACTCTTGAAAGGCTTTCTCACACTTATCTAGCCAAACAAAACTCTGATTCTTATATTGAAGAGAGGTAATAGGGTCAGCTATTTTTGAGAAAATTGGAAAAAAAAACTTGTAATACCTTGTTAGTCCTATAAAAATTTTCACCTCATGAACATTTTTGGGTGTTGGCCACTCTATTATGGCTCTTATCTTCATCAGATCAACTAAAATTCTATCTATATAGATCATATGTTCCAAATATTACACTGTCTATGAAAAAATACATATTTAGAAAACTTATCATATAGTTTATGCATTCGTAAACACTGTAAAACTAACTCCAGATGTTGTAGATTTTATTCCTCATTCTTAGAATAAATGAGGATATCATCCATAAAAACTAACATAAAGTGATGTAGATAATCCCTAAACACATTGCTCATTAGATTCATGAATGTTGTCAGAGCATTTGTTAACACAAAAGATAACACTATAAATTCATAGTGTCCATACTAAGTTTTGAGTGATATTTTGGTAATATATTCTTCTTGAATCCTCAATTGGTTATATCTCACTTGGAGATCAATCCTATATAAAATTTTCACCCCATGCATTTGATCAAAGAGATCATCAATGCAAGGCAATGGATACCATTTCTTGATTGTCACTTTGTTTAACATCTTGTAATCAATACACAGATGAAGATTACCATCTTTATTATTTATGAACATGACTAGTGCACCCCATGGTGACACACTTGGTTGAATCAACCCTTTAGATAATAAATTTGATAGTTGAGATTTCAACTCAACCAATTATGTAGTCATAATTCTATAAGGTGCCTTGGATTTTAGTTCTGAACCATGTATTATGTCAATTAATAAATCAAAATCCTACTTGGGTGGTAATCCCGATAATTCCTTTGGAAACACATCCTAAAATTTCTTAAGAAAAGGGTAATCCTCAATAGATGGTTCCTTTTATTCCTCTATTTCACTTATTTTAACACTAAATGTTTGACATATTTTTATGTAAGCCTTCTTAAGTTGAATTACAAAAAGTTGTCTAACTTTGAACTCCTTTTTCTTGTGATCTAGTAATTTAACATAAAGGGGAGGATATTCTTGTGTTATTCTCATAAAAAAAATGAAATGAACATAATAAAATCCTAACACCTATAAATTAGAAACTAGGGAGATCTTAGGTAACAATACTAAATAAAAACATGAAAGAAACAACCTTTTTACCTTGTTTGGAGCTTCAAATGGTTTGTTGAATGGCTTTTTTAACTTGTGCATCAAGAATTCTTTGATAATGGATGTTTCTTGGATACTTCTCTCCTTTGAACCTTGGATTTTTGATTACTTGGCTTAAGGTTTGGGCATGGTAACACTACTCGCATGAGTCTATGAAACATACCCTGCATAATAATACTATAATATCTAAAGCTTCGAAATGAAGAGGCATGGACTTATATATATATATATATATATATATTAGAATTAACTCTCACCCAAGGTGAGTCAAGGTTGAGTTTAGGCTTGGAATGGGTTTAAACTAAACCTAGGTGAATTAAAACTAACTCCAGTTGAGTTAATAGTTATCATGTAATTATGATTTTCAATTACTAGGTATGGATCTTAAATTAGATATTTTAGAATATTTGCAAAGAGTTTGAAAAATAATAAAGGCAATGATGAAAAGCTTGGATATTTTGAATTTTTGAATTTCTTTTTTCAAATATTCATTAATTTCAAATGGATAATTCAGCTAGAAATTTAATCTTGTTTAACTTGTTAATTGATTTTGATTAGCCTTTTACCTCTTTCAAGATTTGATTAAGTGTGTAAGTTCCCCTCTTAATAGGTCCATAAGAAAAATTGACAGTTGTGATTCTGAAAGGTAATTAGGGATGAATCTATGAGAGATTAATGTTATTTATGATAGAATACCTCAATTAGGGGTGTCTCAACATGATTATGAGTATTGATGAATGATGTGCAAGAAAATTTTGGATGTTTAGTGATTCTTAAGATTAATTGTAATGGTTGGTAGGAATCAGTCTACAGTCCAATCAAAATCTAGTTATGGTCAATTTTAGGTGTCTACATTTCTCACCTTGAATTTGAGTCTAATTCTCAAAATTATCTAGATATTATACCTTCTTAAGATAACAATCTACTTTAGCTTTATACCTAACAAGCCAATTTACCCCTAGTATTATATCATAGGACCCTAGTGGTGTTGCATATATATCTACTATTGTAATGAATTCTAGGTAATTTAATCTCAACTTTTACTAAGCACCTATTGACTTTGACCTTAGATTCATTTCCACAATATATTGACCATGCATTTGCCATTGAACCATCATTCTTAGATAACTTACAAAGCATTCATGGAGAAATAAAACACTCTCTATTTATAGTATCAATCAAAATGAAAATAGATTGACCAAAAAAAATTCTTGCAACCTTAGTAGGTGAGACTTTAAAATCAACTTGATGATTTTTAATAGCCATATGGATTCTCTATTGAAAGGATCCTTACTATGTAGTACCCTTAGTTTTACATTTAATTTTTTTTTAGTATATTCCCTAGGCTAGTGATCACCCCTGTAGATGAAACATCTGTTAGGTGGTCCTTTCCTTTCCACCTTCTATTTCCCCTTGAAACTAGGTTTGAATCCACCTTCTACTTTCTTACTACCTACAAAGTTATTAAACTTAGCATTTTTATTCCTAAATTGATTATTGTAATTTTTGTTCCTTTTCTAGTTCTTCTTCTAAAGAGTGGATTTGAAACCTCCAAACTTCTTCTTGAACTTATCTCTAACATAATCAAGAGACTTTAGTTTTGACTCCTACTTAACTACCTTCTCAAAGACCTAATCCATCAATAGATGGCCCACACATGTCTACCTCACACCCAATTTTGGGTTTTAATCCCATAATAAACTTTAGAATGAAAAACATTTCATGTGATTGATATTAACATATTTTAGGAGCTTAGTGAACTATTCTTAGTATTCATTTACTAAAATTTCTCCTTGCTTTAGATTCTAAAAATCTATCAGCTTCTGGTCAAAATACAACTGGAAAAACCATCATGATCTAAACAAAACCATAAATTGTTTCCATGTGGTGGTAGTGGAGTCAAGGTTCATCTAGATATTTTTATTTTTCTACCATGTTGTTACTTTTATAGCAAGTTGATACGCTACCAAAAATACCATAGTGACTTCTAAATAATTACATATTTCAACGTACTTTTCCATTTATATCAACCAAGCTTTAGCACCATCCCCTAACATAATTCTACCAAACTAAATAAGATTAACTTTCTTTGTGTCCTATGCAGGTTTTGTAGCTACATGAGCCCTTGCATCTTGTAGCACCTCATTATGACTACACTCTTATTGAGATTCTTGTTAAACAGGGTGACCTTTAGGATCTTCTTGATTGACTTCCTCAACATGCCCATGCACTTCTTACTCTTAGGTTATTATTTGATTCTTAATTTCATGCATGGATTTACAAATATGATCCAACTTTGTAGTTTGCTTTGTGGTAAATTGGTTAGGATCTACTATAGGTTTGGTGTTTGAGGTACCCTCACCTCCAGATCTACCATGAACCATTATCATTTTTGATTAATATGAGAATACCAATACATTAGTAGACTCATTAAGTCCTAGAGTTTGAGCCTTAGATATAATACCACAATGTTAGAACCCCATTAGGTTTAACTCAAAAATGTTTTTTTAATTTTTTTAATCCAATCGGGATTGTTCTTATTAAAGATAAGTTAATTGATCTTTAACTAAATTCATCTTGGATAATAAAATAATTATGATTCTTTTAGGTATTGATTAAACTAAGACATTTAACAAAATTATAAATTCAATCCATCATAAAATTATATCTATTGAATAATAACTCAACCAACTACTAAAAATGTATACATTAATATTATAAAATAAGAGCAACCAATTATTGTTTATCAAAGTACAATAATAAAAAAAATATATATCATAATGAATATAAATAAATAAAATGTTCCACAGAACTAATGAGTATATACAACCTCGTTATGCATGCATGTGTGTGTGTGTGTGTGTGTGTGTGTGTGTGTGTGTGTGTGTGTGTGTGTGTGTGTGTGTGTGTGTGTGTGTGTGTATAATGTAATCATGAGTAAAAGTCTATATCGATTGATTGTCAGAGAAGAGGGAAGAGCATCATCATAGTGATTTTACACACCAACCATGGATCATATATCCACCACACAAAATTCATGAATGATTAGATGATAATGGTGCAGGTATCGAGAAGTCAACTATAACCTATGTGTTGTAATATTTTAACTACATACAACATATCATAAATAATTTTTTTCTAGCATTACATCATGCATACATACATCTTAATCAAATAGGTGAAATGATAACATTTAACTATAAACATTACTTTGGCCAAAAAATTTATATAGTTTAATGACTCAATAGATCAATAATATCTACACATACACACTCAATCATATTTCATTTAATCCATGTATTAATGACCCTAAATATATTCATGAGAACCTTCTCACACAAAATATTCGTTAGTGTCATTAATACCAAATTTCTTAAATAAGTCATATATAAGATTTCCATGAAATTATCATATAGATTAATATTAATATCATAGTAATTAAATATAAGGAAACAACTTGAAATAATAGCATGCTACAAAATATCAATTTAATATCTACTATCATACTTCCTAAGTTCTAACACAACCCAAAGTCCATTATCTAATAAGGCAATATTACAAATAAATTGTTTTCCAGCAATATTCTTAATATTAAATTATTTACCAATTTCATATAAACACCCCTTTCCACAAGTATTGTAATAAAAATAATACAATTTATAAATCTCACACTAAATCTTATGCTAACCAACTAATAATAAATACAACATTATTTGTTCTAATTAGCAATTTATCATTTTCCTCATAATCTATAACTGAATCACCATATTATAAATTAATTATATAATCCCAATTTCACATGAATACATTTATTCATTATTGACAAAAATATATTTACATATCAAAATTATCTGCACACGCACGCACACACACACACACACACACACACACACACACACACACACACACACACACACACACACACACACACACACGCACACACACACACACACACACACACACACACACACACACACACACACATGTATGTATGCATACACACACAAATGTGTGTGTGTGTGTGTGTGTGTGTGTGTGTGTGTGTGTGTGTGTGTGTGTGTGTGTGTGTGTGTGTGTGTGTGTGTGTCTACTTATATTTATATATATTTAAAACTCTTAGCTACTAGTTTCCTAATGGCGTGATTTTTACATATAAATGGTCATTCATATATATATATATATATATATATATATATATATATATATATATATATATATATAATTTTTAAGTATTATATATATGTATGTATGTGTTTTTATGAACTATTCATAAATAATATTATATTATCTTTATGTATAATCTATAATTACATATATACATATTTATATATGTTTTGATTTTATTCTCATATCCAAAGTTACCTACTTAATAAACATTAACTTAATTTAATATTAACATATAAATCACATTAATACCATAGAACACTTAGAACTCAAATTAAATACATTAAAACACAACCACAAAATATGAAATATTATGTTATGTACCATATGGTATGTTGACTTATTGAGATCATTAGACATAAGTTTAACCCATAAATTAAACATATATGACCCTAAAATAGTTAAACTTCAACCATTTTAAAAATATTTAAACTTAATCTCATATGACATTTAATATAGTCTAATAAACATCTTTCAAACATCCATCTATCCATATTACACACAACCAATTATCTTAAAGAAATAATTCATAATCCTATCTTCATACTCATATATGCATATATGTTCAAGATGATGTGACCTATAGTAAATCTTATACTACTCAGCCAATCCGTTGAACAAATGTCTATGCTACTCTACATATAGTCATCATGACTACACAATAATAACATCACTATTGAAATAAACTTATCATAATTAATAACCCAGTCATTTTATACAAGTACCTATGGTATATATTGACTCAATAATATTATGTATATCAAACCCATGACCCTATAATATTATTATAACATTCATATATATTTAATACAAAATAAAATTAATCATGTAAAATGTTAAACAACTAAAATTTACACATAGACAACCTTAATCTTTTATACAGAGTTGACACATAATCATTTACACACAGTCGACTAACTAACCTAAGTTAAGTCAAATAACAACTTCTATTCATTCCATACAAACATTCATACACATGGATAACAAAGTAATAACAATCAGTGATTTCTAAATTGAAATAAAATGAATACACAACCAAATAACAAACCAACAAAACCTAGTTTAAATTCCAATATCCAATGCAACCCAAAATCTAAGACAATATCACTAAGCCATAATATCTAAATGGATACATAATTGTTTCAATATACAAATGAGATACGCAAAACATAATCATATATTGACCATCAGAAAACCTAGTTTTGATCCCCTATCGAAACAATGTTTCTAAGCCATTTTATTAACATTCAATCATTTTACTAACACACAACCATGTAAATAAGCCACACAAATTTACACTTAGCTATGTAAATAAACCACACAAGGATCTCATATTCAATAGTTACCCTAACCTTTAATACCTATGTTATACTCTAATCAAATTATTGATTTGATTTTGTGGGGGGGATTCCTCCTCCCATAGGGTCGAATCCCTCATTCATACAAGGGTTTAAAATTCTTAAAACAACCATTTTAAAAAACCCCATAACCATTTCATCTACAAACTATATAACTTGAATACAAAATTTTAAATTGAACCAAAGAGAAAAACCTACCTCTTAGTGCCCTCGAAGTATATTTTCTCCATTGGTATACAAATAAAGTCTCTTTCTTTCATCTTTTTCTCCTTTATCAACCCTGACCTCCTATGCATTTCCCAAAAACTCCATCCTCCTTTATTGTTTTCATAGTCATCTCCATGCCATGCGAAAAATCCTAATTTTATGGCAAAACATTCTCCATCATAATTTTCCCAAGAATGACTCATCATAATACCATAAATTTTTGGCATACTTATAAAAACTCATAGTGCAACCACCAAATAACACAGTCTTCTCAATTTTTCCTCCAAATCATAGTTGAACCCTAGCCATTTCAAGTTACATAGTTTGATCAACAAAGACAAACCAAATGATGAATTCCAAATTAAGTTTGACATTGTATTATGTAATTAAACATAATAATTATGTTTCTTAAAAATTTGAATGCCTTTCCAAACTTTAAAAATTTAAACAATCAAAGCTTCATACCAAGTTAACCCTTAGGTATTTAGAATTATGTCACCTTAGGGACCACCATAGTAACTTTCACCTAAGTTTAGGTTAGATATTGTTTATAAAATCATTTTTTTTTATGCCTTGTATAATCTTTAATAATGATAATTTTATGTTGAATGCTTGTACAGAGTCACAAAGTCAATAATTCATAAGTATATTAATCTAAAGATAAATATACAATTGTTATACAACACAATGGAAATAAAATCATAATTTTTTTAAATATTATCAAATTTAACCAGAACAAAAATAGCATCTAAACATGGATCTAAACCAGATCAATCATGTCCAAGCACAAAGTAACCAAACATAGTGAAATCAAAGCAATTATGTATTTATTTGTAATATGTGTTGTGTGTAGGGTTCCTTGTCAAATCTCTACACCTCTAAAATTTTCATTTGAAGCACCCTACCTGATGATAATCTCCCTACATATCTATCTAGAGAGTGGTCTTTCTCTTGTATCCACCTCACAAATGTAAATGGTAATTATCTAGTATCAATGATAATCAATAAAATTTTTATTAGATCATAATAATATTGAATGAGCATAATCCACATGAATATGAGACTCATGTACAACTAATCAATCAAGTAATGAGTCACATAAAATAACCATTATATTTTTTCCATATATCAACATAAATCAAAATAGTTTTCTACAACGGTAACTAGACAACATTAACCCCATTAATATCTTTTTAATAAGAAAATCAAGTTTAATGAGGAAATTGGGATATAATAGCTTGTTATGTATAAAATATATATAAATTTATTTCATTCCATTTAAAACCCTAGGTCAACTTTATACACTTGTTTTAAACCTAAAAATTGGAAAAAAAAGGGTGAGTTAGGATAACCTAAACCAACCCCAAATGAATGGCTAAGTGTTGCCTATGCATCCAATATTTTAAAGAAGGAAATCAAATCACATGTATTTATCCCCATTAGATGTATGTGTGTAATGGTTCTCCTTTAATGAATGAAATATGTAATCTAGATTTTGACTCTTGAAAAATGGAAAACTTAAAGTGATTGATTTCTGAATTGAGAAGTTTAGGGTAGTCTCTTTAAATGTGTAGTTTTTAAAATAGGCTTACTTGAAAATGTTATATGATCCAATAGGCTTAGAACTATTATGTATTTATATGGGAATATTTGGGTGCTTTCTCACATCACCAACATGAAAAAAATATGAATCAACCCATAAATACAATTTGAAAGTTAAAAATTAATGTTACTTGGCATGAGGGAAGTTCATCAATCTTGGATGCCTCCAAAATTCCACATGCATCTGATTTTGATATATTCATTTGAAAGGGAGGAATATTAATTTGATTACTTGGAGATATTTTGAGTATGATAATGAATATGTTAGTCATAGAATAATAAATTCTTGTTGATTACTAATTTAAAATCAAAAAGATTGAACCCATATAAAGCATGTGGATGTGAGATAAGGGTGTATAACATTTGTATGTGTACACATAAGTAAATGTAAGGTGAACATATCTCAAGACTAAAATTTACAAGTTTATAGTACAATATTTTAATGCCTACACTTACATTAACTATACATATCTTGATTTTGCCTACATCTTGCATAATACATGGATATATGCATTATGTTATTGCACATGATGTTATATGGATACATTCTATGTTTTATTGTGTGCATATGATTTCCCAATTTTCTGCATATGTGTTATTTAGATTGTGTGTGTTGGTTCATGTTGTATATCATTATTATTTATAGTATTATCCAACAAAGATTGTCTAATCATTAGGTCATTAGTTTTATTGATTGATTGTAGGTCATGCATCCTTGTGTGGTTTTATGTTGATTGCATTACCTATACTATATGATATAATATTCACATTGATATGTCATATATATTACTACTATTTTATATGTTTTACCCTATTTTTATAGAACATTAAATGTTTATTATACTTATAAGTTTAAAATTTGATTTATATTAGAATGTTAAATATGTACAATAATCAACAATTCTTATTTTGGAAGTTGATAAACTTCAAAAAATGTTCACTTTGAAAAACACTAAGAATTGTGATTGGTTCAAACTAGGATTTATGTTTATTTTTTTAGATATCTAAAAGTATAAATTAGTAAAATATATGACTGTGCATGTTTAGGATTGGGAACTAAAGATGAAACTATTTTTGGATAGGACTATGTCTTTATCATAATAATGTAAGTCAGCCATGTCTGTTGATTATAGACTTATCCTAGTTGACTATGACCGATGATAAAAAGTAAAAATTTATAAAATACATAATATAGTAAAAATAGTGTAATATAATAATATTCCTAGTCATGACTACTATAGGTGGAGAAAATCATAAGATACTATAGATTATTGAATGTGGTCTTGTATATGTTGATCATGATGAAATCTAGCTATTGTGCCTTTTACATTTATGTCTATTGATTAGGTTTAGATATTGTGATTATGATTTTTTTGTGCATAACTAATTATTTTCCTTATTTTATCTTTGAAACACTAAGTGGACTTTTACATCTATAAAAAAATACAAAGAGTTTAATTTCCTATGTTGACCCCAATCACCCCCTTAATGATTGATTGTTGCCTATGTATCTAATGCTCTAAGTATGGAAATAAAGCCCACATATTTATCCCACCTAGAGTGATTATACAATTGTGCTAATTGACTAATATGTATGTAGATATAAATATAGCTTTGATACTTGACAATGATAGCTCTTGACTTACTTTGAGATTCTTTAGACTTGGTTTTTGGTTGATCCTTGTGAGTGATATTTAATTTAGAAATAATGGAAAATATTTTCTTAACATGAAATAGTGTTTAATCTCAAAATTAAATTGATAACCAAGTGGGAGTAATGAAAGACCTTTGATATGTATTTATAATTTTTTTTTTTGATAATTTCCTTTAACCTTATGAAACATGTAGTAATACCCAAAATATTGATTTATAATTTTTAAACCAGTCATTTTTTGATGCAAGATATAATTTATCTAGGTGGACAAACCTACAAAAATGGTCCTATTTGCAAAGTGTTGTGTTGTCATGAAATATCATGGATAATTGTCCTTAGCATAAGACATTCTGAGGATAGTATGAAGTAATTTAAGAATTTTGCATAAAATTTTATATATAGTAATGATGCAGAATAGAGGGCCAAGCATGTATATAGGTAAATGGCTCAGAGGAATGGTAAATAAGAGTCACATATTTGGGTGTAATTCAAAAGGTTTAGGATGTGTCATGAATTAATGTTATCTAGTAATTGTGACCAAATATAGGTGTATATAATGAAATTGTTAGAGGAATGGAGAAACAATTAAACTTGATCATGTAAAGCACACTTTGTCTTTGATAGGATACTTCAATTATGTAGTGTAATAAATTTTATTAATCATTTAAACAATACATGAATTATTCATTTGTCCATATTTGAAATTTGAAAAAGATTAAATTTTAAATTTGAAAAATTGAAAAGATATCGAAGGAGTACACTTATAAGGAGATGACACCATATTTCCTTATAACTTATAAAGATGGTGAAGTATGTATAGCCATAAACCCTTGTTAAAACACTTGGGGAAATGGTTCCTCATGTTGAACCAATGGAAAATTAAGAGTGATCAAGATCCACTTTTTAATAAGTAATCAATCCCTTGAGTTAGAAAGATTCTTACTCTAAATCTCATGAATAGGGAAGAGGAAACAATGTACTAGTCAAAATAAGGTGGAATATTCATGTGTTCACTAGAAGTAATGTCAAAGTCATTGAGTATCACTAGACTCAAATGTATATAACCTATAATATAAAATGTAACTACATAATGGGTTCGCCAAAACTAATTATAAGGTCGTTGTGTGTCACTAAACTTGAACTTATATTAATTGTACCAAAATTAATCAAACCATTACATATGGGTCTAGATTCTAATATTTCATGATCAAATTATAATAAAGCATATTCATGTTGCCATCATGATGACATTTCCCATAGATTTTAATTGAGATAACCATTTGTATTTGAAACTGTAACTTTGAACATTAAAAATGTGCATGAACAAGTATCATGCCTTTTTAACTTTAAAACTATAACTTTAAACTTTTAAAATGTGCATGAAAAAATATCATATCCCTTTAATCTATGTAAAATGATAAGAATATCATGAACCTATATGCTAAATTATAAATGTATGGGAAACATGTAACTATTTTGCATATCCTAATGCATATGCATTTAAGTGTGTATGAATTTATACTTTGAGTTTTTGAAATGTGAGTGCATATGCATGTCATTTCCACCCATAATATGTATCATTGTGTCAATAATTGTCGTGTGTTTATATTTTGAATTATTTTTAATCTTTGAAAAACTATATTATCATATAATCAAATATTTATATTAATTTGAATCTTTGAAATTTTTAATATCTCATAAAATACAATATTTTCATTATTTTGAATCTTCAAAATATATAATTTGTCTCAAATATATTTTTGACCATTCATGGAGACTTGGATATATTTTACATGGTCATTCATGTCTTAATTTCTCATTTATGTCAAAGAGAGGATGTGGTACTAATGCATGAATGACAAAGTGGTCAGATTGAGAGATTGAAGAGATATGGAACATGTGCTAGTCTATAAGGACATATATGAGGTTTTAAGGCATACATAGATGTCATGGAGGATCTTTGGTATGTTTTTTGATCATTTGGGATATGTAAAATGCATTTTATAGCTTAAGAGAAGCCAAACCATCACTGCACATCATCTAGACATGAAAGATCCATCAAGTTTGAGCATTTATTTTAGGTACATAAAAAGTCAATATTGGTCAAATAATTACATGAAGATGTTATCTATAGTTATAAGAAGCTACCATAAAAATTTGGAGTCTTGAATTATTTTCTATATCAAGTTATACATCTTCAAAGTTTCTCTAGCAAACTATGATGGGTTGGAGACCATAAGTTTAACCACATCTAAGACTGAGGTCATTGATCTAGAAGATCCAATGATGAGTACTTAATCACACATATTGATATTAATTGTGTGTATTAATTCAACATGTCAAGGTTTCCTATACAAGTGACAAGTGTCACAATCTCTCTATTCTAGTAGAAGATCAATGGTGGGTGGTTGTTTATATATATGAAGATCAATGGTGCGGGATAAGTCAAAGAGTCAATAATGCATGTAGCACAAGTGCAAGGTAATATCATTAAAGTGATAAAAATCATGTAATAATGCCAAGAATCATAATATTAAGAGTTATAATAAATATCTAATGATGAGCATTGCAAGATAAATACATGGTTAATCCATAGAGATCGATAGTGTGCATTTGTTCAATATTGCAAGGGTATATGAGATGAGGTCAACATGTTTGGGGTTTAACATTTGGATAGTGGATCAATATGAGTTAAAGTTTGAGATACTTCAAAAGAATATTGATGGTGAAAGTTGAGCAAGTTGAGTGAAGAGCACGAGATGTGTTCTAAGTGACTGAGGTTTAACTATGACCGTTTAGATTTAAATATTTGAATTTAATGAAGAAAAGACCAGTGCTTGGGTTTTGAGCCATAACTTTGATCTATGAATAATTTTATGTTTTAATAAAAATAAAATTCAGATAAGACTTCAAGCTACATTTGTATATATTAATTTTAAGGTCTAAATGTTTGTACAGTTAAAGTTATTGAGCTCAAAAGTTGACTATGTTCATTCATGATGTGCAAGTAACCTGAGAAGGGTAATTGAGTTGTTCTTGATGGTATTTAGATGTTTCAAAATGAGATAAATATCTAAGAGTTTGGTATACTTCATGAGGACCATTTTTTGTATTATTAAGGTTTAATCAATCATATTTATTATTATGATAGGCTTAGAAGGTGATTATGTGTTCATTCATAGTGGTTGTGTGCACAGAATGTTGTTTGATCAAATTAAGATTTAGTATAAGTGTGTTGTGATGGTTTTTATCAATTAAGGAGAACCTATAGATTTTGTATCATGGTTCCATGTATTTGAAAATGTTCATGTGTCCTTAGTTTGCTTGGAGAAGTGTGAAAGAGGTGAATGGGTCTTCATAGGACCTAAAAGGTGACTTAGGCCTATCTAAAAGAGGGTTGTGCTTAAAGGTGACCCATGTTAGATGAATTAAGGTTGAAAGCATGTTTTGTGACTAAAAAATAAGGTTTTGATCATAATAATCATGAATTATCTATAAAAGGTGAAACAAAATGTGATGGTTTCTAGGTTTGTTGATGAGACTTGTGTAGACTTGAGGAATATCTATTGAGAGATAGATAGAGACTTCTATGAGCTGACCAAAGAGAAGGTGTATGTTATATGGATGAATTAAGAGGAAGTTCAGAGAGAGGACTTTGTGGATGACCTTTTGTTCATGTCTTTGTTGTGATTATCGAGTTGTTGTAGGTTTGTGGCTGAGGATGAGTGAAGAAGCTTAAAGAGATCCAAAAGGGTATTGTGGATTAATTGCCTATTTGACGTAGGGTTGAGTGTTGAGGATTTAAGAGAGGTGTTATACATTATGAATCCATTATATTGACATGCAATTAGAATTTTAGAGCTATTGAATTCATAGGTTTTTTGTGGGTACTCAACATTTAAAATAAGTGGGTGCTTCACTAAAAGGGTCTCTTGTTTTTAATCATCTTATAGGACAAGTACTCCATGTTTTTATAGGCTTGAGAGTGGGTTTTACTCCCCATGAGGGTTTCCCATAGGAACTAGATGTTTTGTATTTGATATTGTGTATGTATTAAATGAATGAGCTCTCTTGTTAATGTTTTTGATCAAGTTGATATACGCTAATTGATTAATAGTCTAAAATTTTTAGAATTATAGTTAAATATTTGTCATCACTGATTCACCCCCCTCTCAATGATTGTACCTCCAAAATTTTATATAATATTTGAACCTTCATTTCAAGTTTTAACCACTTTAAGGTGATCTAAGTTATAATATAACAAGTCAACAGGTGTAGGGTGTATCTACAAAGCAAGTGCCACTATTCAATGGGTCAAACTATGCTTTCTAGAGTGCAAGGATGAATGCATACATCATGTCTCTATGTTTTGATATCTGGTAATCTATCATGGATGGATATATTACACCAACTAGTTCTACTAATAAGAAGTTGAGTGAGAACAACACAAAAACTATGAATTCTATCATTTGCGGTCTATTTGAGGTTGAGTTTACCAAAGTGATCCATTACAAGTCTACTAAGGAAATTTGGGTCAAATTATAGATTATATATGAAGGAGACTCAAAGGTAAAATTGGCCAAGTTGTAGACCTATCAAAGGCAATTTGAGAGTCTTAAGATGAAGCAAGAAGACAATATGACATCCTATCTTCTAAAGGTTAATGAGGTATTAAACATGATTAGAGGTCTTGTAAAGATGATTGATGAAGCTACTATAGTTTAGAAGGTATTGAGGACCCTTACACTCATGTTTGTTTCAAAGGTTTCTACTGTAGAATAAAGTCATGATCTCACTCAGATGAAGATGGATCAACTGCATGGGATTCTTGTTTCCTATGAGATGAGACTTGATGAGTACATACCTCCTAAAAAAGAAGTTGCCTTTAAGGTGATCAAGGAGATAAAATCCAAGGAGAACAAGTTAAGTCTTGAATATTTTGATCTTAATGAATATCAACTTGAAGCCCTAATTATAAGAAAACTTAATGTAGGATTAGGTAAGTATGAAGGAAGACTTCCTTTCAAATGTTTTTCATGTGCTAAAGTTGCTCACTTTGCAGCTAGATGTCCTGGTCGAGATACGCCAAAACACAAATAAGCTTCTAAGGAATCACATGAGGTTGAACACAATAAATCTGAGGGTCTTAGCAAGTATAACAAGTTATTCAATAATAAAAATGGAAAGAATGAATTATACAAAGCAAGTAAGAGCCTTTACCATGAATAATATAGTAAATCATCTACAAAAGAAGTGACCAATTTGACAGTGATGATTCTTTGCACAATGAGGACAAAGAGACATTGTTCATGGCCTTTAGTGATGATGAAGGTGAATGCTCCTTAGGAAGAGATTTATTTAGTAGAGATAGATCAGAGGAAGAAGATGAAAAAGTCACTCTTGAAGATAAATATCTAGACACTTTGCAAGAAATGAAGTTACTACAAAATAAGAACAAAAAAAAGATGTCTCGATCAAATCCTATGAGGAGCAAATTGGACTATTTGAAGGAAATCTGAGTAATGATCAAGTGCATGAAAAAATTCATGAAACTTCAAGGAATCATCATATATCTCAATTTATATATAGTCAAAAAAACCTCATTTTTTAAAAATGTCATGAGAGAGGTCACATAGCAAGGTTCTATAGGAATGGTCAGTGCTCTACTTCAAAAATTATCAATCCTATCATAAAGAGAAAGAGCCATAGTGAATGGAGGCATAAGAAGGTAAATGTAAAATAGGCTCAAGGTAGACTATTTTCCATGAAAAAATAGAGAACAAGGTTTAGGATCAAGGAACAATCTTTATCTACCCAAATGGACAAGGAAATCATGCTAGATCCTGAGATAAAAGAAAAGAAGAATGTTGAGAACTCATTCAAGATCAATCTAAAGATGAGGAAGAATTGGAAGCCAAGTAAAGACATGGATATATGGGAGTCTCTTTATTTATGGGATATTTAGACCCTATGTGACAAGTGGGTGTCTCTACCTATGTTTCTTAAGAGACATCTTTCATGTGTGGAAGCATGTTTGTGTGTAAGGTCTATAGGCTAGGTATGGAGTTCTTAAGATGTCTTTTAAAGAATTGGTAGTTTTCAAGGTGTTTTAATGGCATAAAAAAGTATGATTAATTTATTTAGATGAGATCCAAGTGATTTAAATCTATGAAGGTCTTTTGTGTGAAATTGGATATTTTTGTTTGCTCTTAGGTTTCCCAATTTGTGCTTAAGGGTATGCAGGTCAAAAACTATGGTATAGGAAGTATGGGCTCCCAAAGGATTCTAATCTCAAAATTTGTTCCATAAGTGTGTATTGATGACCACAATGTGTGAGAAATGTTTCATAGGTTGGCATTGATTTTAAGGTGATGTGTTGACCAAGTTTATCTTATAAACTTAAGTGTTATTCACTTCATTAAAAAGTGTTTTTTATAATTAATTAAGGTCTACATATTCTTAATCAATTTAAATTGATAAATTTGTGCTAAAAAAATCTTTCACAATCTTCTGAAAGTACATGGTTAGTTTCATAGAGGAAGATTTGTGCAAATAAAGGGTTAATTGGCTAGTAGGTTTGTGAAGTAAGTATGTTACATAAGAAAAGCTAAGAATTGATTTTTGAAATGTTTAAAGGGGCATGTGATTTTACTCTAGATATGAAATTTTAATCCATGAAAGATCATACACTGAAAGTTATGGGCTCTGCAAGATCTAGGTATGGCTACAAGGCCTCTAAGCAAGGTTGGTATGAACAAGTGGAATTTTTGGTCTTTTTATCCAAAATACCAAGATGATATGACTATTATCAAGGGGTTACTATGTTAAAATGACCTAGGGGGATTCCCTCTCAGTGTTCTCAAGGTGAGTTCAAGCAATTTTTAATGTTCTAGTGTATTTTATCTTCATAGAGCAGAGTATGATCAAAAGAAGAGTGTAGTCATGGAGCATGTTTGAGAATATTAAGGTAATAAGTGGTATTAATAGTGTTATAATGAGTTTTTATAATCTCTTAGATGTGGTCCTTTCCTATTTTTGGTCTTGAATTCTGTTTTAGGTCCTCAAGATCAAAAAATAGGCCCTTTGTCATTAATGTTAAAGGGGGAGAAAGATCAGAATGAAGAATTGTTTAGTATGAGAGAAGACATTATGAATGTGGTTTGCCATAAATGACAAAGGGGGGTATTGTTATACATGGTCAGTTGTGTCTTAATTTTTCATTGATTTCAAAGAGAGCATGTGGTATTAATGCATGAATGACAAAGTGATCAAATTGGCTTGAAGAGATATGGCACATGTATTGGTATATAAGGACAAATAAGAGGTTGTGATGTATTCATAGATGTCTTTGAGGAGCTATAATATGTTTTCTGATCATTTGGAATGAGAAAAATGCATCTTCAATATTAAGAGAAGATAGACCATCACTGCACGTCATGCAAACATGAAAGATCCAACAAGTTTGAACATTTATTTTAGGTAGGTATAAAGTCAATATTAGTCAAAGGATTACATAGAGATGTTTTATATAGTTCCAAGAAGCTACCCTAAAAATTTGGAGTCTTGAAATGTTATCTAGCTTAATTTATAAATCTTCAAAGTTACTCTAGTAGACTATGAAGGGTTGAAGACCATCAAGTTTAACCACATCAAAGACAAAAGTCATTGGTCTAGAAGATCTAATGGTGAGAAATTAATTGTACATATTGAGATAAATAGTGCATATTAATTCAACATGTCAAAGGTTGAACACACAGGTGATAAATGTCACAAGATTGCTAGTCTGATAGAAGATCAATGATGAGTGGCTATTCATACTAATGAAGATTAATAGTGCAGGACAAGTCAAAGAGTTAAAAATGCATGTGAGACTGCCAAGTGGCACAAGCACAAGGAAATATTATTGAAGTGTTTAGATGGAACATGAGGGTGTCAAGTGTCATAATATCAGGAGTTTTGAGTAAGATATAATGGTGAGCACTATAAGATAAAGACCTAGTTAATCTATAGAGATAACAGTGCACATTTGCTCAATATTACAAGGGTTCATAATGAGGTCAACATGTTTGAGGTTTAACATTTAAATAATGGAGAAATATGAGTTAAATTCCAAGCTACTTCTGAAGAATATTGGTTTTGTGAGTTGAATGAGTTGAGTGAAAATCATGAGATGTGTTTTAAATGAATGAGGTTTAACTATGACCGTTTGGATTTAAATATTTGAATTTATTGAAAGAAAGACCAATTCTTGGTTTTTGATCCATAACTTTTGATGTATTCAAAATTTGATGTTGTAGTTAAAATCAAATTTGTATAAGACTTTAAGGTACATTTGGAAATATTAATTCTAGGGTTTAAATGTTTGTACAATCTAAGTTATTTAGCTTAAAATCTGACTATGTATTCATTCATACTCTACAAGTAAATCGAGAAGGGTAATTGAGTTGTTCTTGATGGTAATTCAATGTTTCAAAATGTGATAACTATCAGAGAGTGTTTTAGACTTCATGATGACCATCTGTGTGGATTATGAAGGTATGATAAATCATATTCAGTATGATCAAAGGCTTAGAAGGTGACTGTGTGTTCATTCATAGTGGTTGTGTGCACAGAATGTTGTTTGAGAGAATTGAGCTTTAGAAAAAGGGTGTTGTGATGGTTTTTATCACTTAAGGAGGACATATAGATTTTTTAGTATGGGTCTATGTATTTTAAAATATTCTTGTGTCCTTAGTTTTCTTGAAAAAGTGTAAAATAGGTGAATGGGTCTTCATAGGACCTAAAAGGTGACTTAGGTTTATTTGAAAGAGGGTTGTGCTTAAAGGTGACCCATGTTAGATGCCTTAAGGGTCAAGTTATGTGTTATGTCTAATAAGGAATGTTGTGATCTCAATAATCATGAAGTCTCTATAAAAGGTGAAATAAAATGTGATGGTTTCTAGGCTTTTTAATGAGACTTGTGTAGACTTGAGGAATATATGTTGAGAGGCAGATAGAGACTTGTATGAGATGAGTGAAGAGAATGCGTATGATATGTGTATGATTTAAGAATAAATTTAGAGAGAGGACTATGTGGACGACCTTTTGTTCATGTCTCTATAGTGATTATATAGTTACTAAAGGTTTGTGGTTGAGGATGAGTGAAGAAGCTCAGTGAGATCTAAAAGGGTACTTTAGATGAATTTCCTATGTGAAGTAGGGTTGAGAGAGTGTTTAGGATTTAAGATATTTTTTTATACATTGTGACTCCATTAGATTTATAAACAATTACAATTCTAGAGATGTTGATTTCATAGGTTTTATATGGTTGCTCAACATCTAGAGCAAGTGGGTGCTCCTTGTGAAGTGGGTACTTCATTAAAAGTGTCTCTTGTTTATAATCATCTTATTAGTTTTTATTCCCCATGAAGGTTTCCCAAAAGAACTATGTGTTGTGTATTTGATCTTGTGTATGCATTAAATGAATGATCTCTCTTGTTAATGTTACTTGATCATGTTGATATATGTTGATTGATTAATAGTCTAAAAATTTTAAAATTAAATTTAAATATTTGCCATCATTGATTCAAACCCCTCAGTGATTATACCTCCAATAGCATCTCTAAGAAAATCCCATTGTAATTCCCCACTTTTGAGATGAGGGATGTAACTTGCAAGACATTGATCTTATAATAAGAGTTAACTATATCATGTGATAAAGGTATAACCATGTCATATTATGTCAACATGTGGAGAGTATGTCATCATGGTAATGCAATTTTAATTTAAGCATGTATGTAACATATTAAATGTGAGGCGTATAAATGTCATGTCTAGATAGATATAAAAATGTGGCATGCTATAAATTAATGATATATGAGTTAGAATATGTATTATAAGGGAATGATATGTATCATCAAATTAATTATTAACTCAATAATAAAAACATGCTCAACACACAATTTCACACATAAGGCAAATGGATGAATATAATGGATATGAATTTGTCACAACAAATAATGCCAAGGGCCACTTGGAAGGGACATGTTCAAATGTTATGCATAGAAGAAAACATCACACATATAGAGACAAGAAATTAAAATAATAGACATGTTTAAATATTGCATGAGAAAAATTTCACACATAGGGAAAAGGGCCACAAGCAATGTATGTGTTCAAACATCACATAAAAATAATAATTACAAGGGCCACAAGCAATGAATATGTTCAAATGTTTCAAAACCAAGAAGAAATATCATAGATATTTTCAAGAATTTTTTGTACATAACGTTGAATGGAAACACATAATAAAAAATTAATATCTATCATATTATGCAAGAGTAAAAAAACATCGAAGGAGCATAAAAAAGAGAAACTCATCTACGCTAATTATATGTATCAATATCACATGATATCAAAGTATCATATTCATGTATAATAATGTAAGATATGAGTAATTAGATAGACACTTGTAAGATATGTAGTGGCATGGAATTTGAGGTCATAGATAAATATAACTTGTTATAATGTAACTTGTAAAATAAGATTCCCCCACCACCTCCTTTGTTATAACTATTAGACCCATTGCATTGAGGGGATGACTGGTTAGAATGAGGAGAGGGGATTTTTTGATGGCTTTGAGAATGATGTTGATGAAAATCACATCCTCGCCCATAAGGAGGAGAATGGAAATATGGAAGATTCAGAGGTTTATTGCTAACAATGCATGGGGCATTTCCCTAGTGATCAAATAGAGTCTGAAGATGATTAAGCTCTAGGTAAACTTTTTATGTTTGTCTCTAAATATAGACAATGACATTAGAGATCATATCAACTTTTTTAGTTATAAAAAAGGTTCTTTCCATGTCTTCATGATTAAAAAATACACATTTATAGCTTTCTAAATTTGAAAAAGAATATCAGTATGGAAAATCTACCAAAATATATTATATCTTGTAGATAACAAGGTGGAGTCACCCAAGAGATCCATTTTCTAGGTAAAACATTCTAGTCTAAAGAATTGAAAAGCATATAAATCCAATTCCAAGCTGACTAGGCATGAGTATAAAACCAAAAGAGATGCTTAATTGTCTCTAGTTGGTGGCAAACTAGGCAAATGGGATTTCAAACCCTCATGTGCTTGAGATAATCATCCATAGGAAAACCCTAGTAAATTATACTCCTGAGGAAGTGAGATTTTTTGGGTTTAATAAAAGCATCTCCTATTGTGGAAAATCTTATAGGTTAGTCTGCTTGGTTGGAATGAAGATTCCATTAGTGATTAAGAATGTCATCTTGCATGTGTTGAAGAGATAAAATATTATACCCCAAATGATGAGATTAACAAAAAAAATATAGGGCAGTAAGCTAATTCCAATCCTTCCACCAGGGAAAAAGGGAAGAAAATCCAATCTTATAAAGGTATTCTTTAGTTATAAAACTTGAAGTTTTGATAATAGAGTCAACATCTTCCTTATTAAGGTCAAATATGTTTTGAACTAGAGTCCAATGAACCAAGTGTAGTGAACTTTGTAGAATAAATCCCCAATAGTTTTCATACCCTTTTTTAATAACCTCACTTTTGATCCAAGGGACCAAGTCAAAAGGAACATTATGAAAATTCAATGTTGGGGACCACTAGAGGGAGTGATAATCAAGAGATAGGCCATTCATGAATCCCTCTTCCACTCAAATGATATGATTCTTGAGTCATTCCAAATATTTATAAATACTTTAAGTTAAAAAAGTGCCATTAATCTTAACAAGAATAGGGGTTATGATAAGACTATACAAACAAAGGCCTTACCAAGCCTCTCTACCACAAGGGTGCCCTTGATAAATACAATTCCTCAACAAAATATTATAGGATTCATCACCTTATAACCATTTAATGATCCACTTAATGTTCATAACAACCCTTGAAACTTAATATCAATTAGGCCCAAGCCACTGACCTCTTTAGGATGACAACAAATATCCCTTGAAAATCTTTGAAAGCCCTTGTGGCCTTAAAAATTAGCCCATAATAAATATTTGAGGAGTTTTTACAACTTGGTGGAGGCAACATTTGAGGGATCCCATCAAGAAGAGTAGAAAACATGAGTAACATCCAACACCTTGGATCAAATCCAAAACTTACCTGCTAATAACAAGGGCTTGGTGATTTAATTTTTTTTTGAACCCTTTAATTCAAAAAATATCACAAATTAGTAGGGGAGGCCCGAAATGTAAATGGAATGCCCAAAAACTTAAATCAAACTCTAGGGAAGATCCACTACCATTGATATCCCTCCATGCAAGGAGTTTTGGAAAATAAAGACTAGAGATAACATTACATTTTCTTCTAATATATGGATGATCTATAGGCTAGACAAAAAATGTGAAGGTATTCCATAACATTATTGACCAAAGCTTATTCTTCCTGAAGAGTGAGGAAAGAGTCATCAGTAAAGTGACCATTAACCATTTGATGATATTAATTAGGGAAAAAGATGCCTTTTAAAAAACCCCTAGAAGCAAACTTAGCTAAACGATAGATAAAACCTTTAGCTCCCAAGACATATAGAGAAGGAGCTAAAGTACAACCTTGTCTAATACATCTATGCAACTCAAACCAACTAAACTAGGCCCCATTAGAATTAATACATGCCCCAACATATTGGAAAAGCATATTCTCAACATACACAAACTAGGGGATAAATTTAATACATTGGTGATTAGAAATAATAAAAGTCCACTCTATGTGATAGCCTTTTCAAAATAAACATTAAAAATGGGCATTTTGAATAGACACCTAGACCATTCTATGCCTTCCTATATAATAATGACATTCTTTATAATGAATACACACACGCACGCGCACGCACACACACACACACACACACACACACACACACACACACACACACACACACACACACACACACACACACACACATTAGTGAAGAATGTCATTATTGTCTAGGAAGGCATGTAATGGTTTGGGTGTCTATTCAAAATGCCCTTTTTTAATATTTATGTAAAGGGAAATGTAATTGATCTATTAAATCAAACCTAACTTAGAGAAGATAAATCTTGCTTACACTTCTAATTGTTGATAAATTAGATATTTGAGGTCATGACCAATATGGATTTGCCAGACCTAGCTAAGGGATCTCTTACCATAATAAAATCACCAAGGAGTGTTACAAATCCTCCCATAAATAAAAACTATGTAATAACCCTAAATAGGTCCTATGTTCTCATATTCACTAATGTATAAATGATAAAATAAAAGTAAATTCTAATCTAGTGCACCCCAAAGCTTGTGGCACAAAATTGGGGTTAGTAAACATAAAAGTAAACATGCATAAGAGAATCCTATTTAAGCTATGTATAAGTAAAACCCTAATGCATTGAGAGAGAAATTTATTCAAATCCATTACTTATGCTACTTATATATACTAAAAGAGAGGAACAAAGTTAGATATACTTACCTTGAAGATGAGCCCATCAATACTCAATCTCTCCCTTGGTCAAAGGTGATTAGAAAGAGGTTGTTGTGGTTTGTAAGAATTATTGAGAAAGTCCAAAGCATCCAAAACTTTTCCACAAGACAAGATTCCTCTCTAAGTAGAAACCCTAAACTATAAATCCTTGAGTATAATGGTGAAAGAGAATATTATAAATAATCACAAATGAATAATTAACTCTCGTTGTCTCTAAGAAATGAAAAAATGAATGTGTTATATAGTTAAATCTAACCCTAGTCCTTTTTGAAAGTTTAGCTGATAGGGTCAGCCCAATTGAATCTATATCATTATTGACAAATTCAAATTAGGTCTTGGTCTAAGTCAGACATGAGCTAACCTAGACCCGAAATGAGTTTTTCCAAGAGTATAGGGTCAATGGGGCCAACATTGTATCATAAACCATCAAAAATTAGTTTAGGCTAGGGAAGGAGTAATGAAGGTGGGAAATGACTAGATGAGGCTAAAAGATAAGAGGTAAAGCTTAGGGGAATGTTTTTAGGAGATGTTTGTGTAGATAAAAAGTGGTATTAAAGGGAATTTTGATGCTTCCAATTGCTCCACATAGTGTTCCTTAGTGTTGATGAACACTTCTCATTTCAGGATTACAAGAATCCAAGACATGAGTTGCAGTTAATGATGAGTAGTGTGTTTGTGGTGGAATATTTAGCAAAGTATGAGATATACCCAAAAAATCTGTTTGATGTTATTAGGTACTGATGGGCAAGGTACCATATCAATGCTATAGTTAGTGAAATCTTGATTTGGCATGAGGTTGGCTGTAACAGAAGCAAACTCATCAGCAACCTTGTTTTATTCCCTTAGAACAACTAAGATGTTGAAGGAATAAAAAGATTCAATAAAATACCATACCCTAAACTTATATCTCTTCAATTAAGGTAAATTGTATTGATATTTACTCCTCACTTGGTTGAGCACAAGTTCAGAGTCTCCATAGACCAAAAGATATTTGACTTTCTGCTTGATGGCAAGCTGTAGTCCCAGAATAAGAGATTCATACTTAACTAAGTTATTAGTGAAAGGAAATTACAACCTATAATATTCATGGTAGTGTTTGTCGATAGGGTCTACTAACACAATGCCAGCTCTTGATCCTAATTTACATCTGGATCCATCAACATGTAACTTTTATAATCTAGGCATTGGACGAGGCATTTTAGAATCCAAATTTTGTGTAATTTCTAAGGTGAAGATTCTAAGATAAAAATAAAGGAAGTTTACCTTATCATTAACTACATTATAGTCAATTATCATAGGTTTCATCCTCAGCTCTCTCTCAACTCTTATCTAATTAGGAACACCCTTCATGGCAACCACAAATGAGAAAAATCAATGGACATGTACCCATTCAATTATTTGGTCGATTCCCTACTTAGAAGTAACCCATAAGCATTAGGGATGTCCACTACTTGAATGTCAATAAACTGTTAAACTCTAGGTTCACTTGTCAATTGAATATGCACATTAAGTAGCTCTCTAATGACTTTGACTTTTGATTTATCCAATTGTGTGACACTCAGTCTGACTTGATTGGGTTCAATCCAAGTTGCTCACAAATTCTAGTTGGCATAATATTAGTAGAAGATCCTAAATCTAGTAGAAAATTATGGACATTCTTACCAAACACTCTAACTATGATCAAAAAATATGGAGACTCTTCTTTTGCCACATGCATAGTTACATTGGCAGCATCAATTTTTGGTGGCTTTTCAGGCTTCTTGGACAAGGTTTTCAAGAGAAGGCTTCTTTACTCGATTATCTATGTCAGTTCATGTAGAGTGATATTTTCCTTGATTTTCTTCATGTCCTCAACAATATTGTATCTAGTCTTATTCAAAAGTTTAGCCAAAGGCTTAGAAGAACTACCTTTGGGTGGCTCAAGATCATTCCTCGAAGATGTATATAGAGGAGTCTCATAGTTATTAGGAGTATAAGTAGTCAAGGGATATCTTTGATCCCTATTCCTTAGAGGGTAAGTCTTTAGGAACTATTTAAATGCTTGGATTTCTTTAGGAATAATATCAGGCTCATTATCTTCTTAGAAAGGAAATTGGAAGGTCTCCACCATGTGTACTTGATTTTATGCTTTAGATATGAAAGTACTAATAGTATTGTCCTCATCTGGGATTACCTCAAAGGTGTCAAGCTCTTATTGGAAGGATTCAAAAGCCTTACATAATTCAATACAATCCATCTCATCGTGCTTAGAAGTTGCATGCACTCGACAATAATCAAGCAGGACAATATCTGTGAGATTGATGTCCATGGTCTTCTTGCAAGATGAAGATGGCTCATTGGCTTTATTGCTATTAAAAAAGCTATCATTCTAGAATTTATTTCTAGGTCTATTAAAATTTTGAAAGGTGAAGTTCTTTCCAGAGCTTTCATTATCATTACCAACTTGATTTTGCAATTGTAATAAGTCTATATTAAGATTTTGGACCGTCTTGAGTAAGGACTCATTTTCACTATTAGGAATCTTAGCAGATTAAGATTGATTGTTATTAGCTATATTGACTAGTATTAGATCCTTTTGATCATTGGCTTTAGATCCGTTGTTATTTTTTTGACCTAATAAACCTAAGTTCTGATTGGGGGTGGCATACTAGTAGGCAAGATAGTTAGAGTTGGTATTTGATTCAAAGCTGGAGCATTCTGGTTATTAGCTAGGAAAAGGTTCAAGGCTAGCATATGTGGGTTGATATTTATAATTAAGTAAGCCATTTTACCTTAAGGTTACATTTTTTCACTAATGACCACTAACTCTAAATAAGCTTGAGATAATGTGGCAATAGCTGGGATAGTTCTCTTAAGAAACATAGAAGTCATGGGATCCACAACATCTTTGTAGATCTCTAAGGCCAAAGGTTCATTAGCATTGTAAGGATCTATGGTTCTACTGAACATCTTTTAAAATATGGAATTAAAATACCTAATAGGTTCACTTGCATCTTTGTTGATGGTAGTAAACTAATGATATATGACAAATGGGTTAATGATCTTCCCAAATTGATCAATAAAGATGGTGTCAAAGTTATTCCAAGAAGTGATATAATCATCAGGAAGGTTTAAGAACCACTCATAGGTAGCATATTTGAAGGTAAAAGTTAATAAAATAAATGATACAACCTTATCAATGACATTTAAGAGCCTTAAAGCAACTTTAAAGGACTTGACATGCTCCTCAGTAATGACCATACCAGTTGGACTAAAAATAGGCATATATTTCTCAAGATTTCATGGTAAATCATGAACTATACCTAAAACATTAATAGGAGAACTCCCAATCCAAGCCATATTTATTTGAAGATTGAACATAAGGACTCATTTTATGGGTGAAGATGGCATTGATTTTGAATGCCTATGACTTCTTTTATCCTATCTAGCCCATCGGTGTGTCTTGAGTTCAAGTAGAGGTTCGTTGGTTTTTAAATGAGATCTAATCCTAATTCTAGGTAATTCTAACTTTATAACTAAGAATCCTCCTTTGAAATATGGTGTAACACATTAATTCACATAAATAATAACAAATCACATGCACACTAATCTTATTTTGTTAAGATTTACATTTGAAATGATGAAGGGCACTAATCTTTGACTAAATTAGCTCAAAGATATGTTTGATCATGTAAATATGACCATCCTTTGCAACATTTTGAAGAATTAGACTCAAAGTTCATAATATAACATCAATATTTAATCAAAATAAAGCTATTCTAACCTTAAACATCAAGAAATCTCAATTTTAAATTTATTTTTACCAGAGTTTAAACTGAACTTTACAAAGAACAAGGATCTTTGCCTTACTAAGCTTAAAGATGAGAAAGCAAGCACTCACAGAGTAAATATCTTTACAAAGGATGTAAAAATCCTCTAAGCTTAATCATTAAACAATAATACTTGCAAATAAGGCCCTCCTTCTAGAGCCAATGGGAACCACCTCTTGTTGATGCTTCCAATTGCTCCATAAAGTGTTTTTTAGTGTTGATGAACACTTCTCATTTTAATATTACAAGAATCCAAAGCATGAGTTTTAGTTTATGATAAGTAGTGTGTCTATGGTGGAATAGTCAATAAAGTATGAGAGCTACCCACAAAATTTGTTTGATGTGGTGATTGGGAGCCACCAGGGTCTAAGTCTTTGTAGTCTTGTAGTCTTCCTAGTAAATTTTTATAACTCTAAGCTTATCTAAGTGAATATTTACAATGATCTTTAAAATAGAGTGAGCATTGATAAAAAAGAAGCAAAAGGTAGGGTAAGGCAGAGAAGAAACATGATTACAAGCATTAGTCTCAAACATATTGACAAAGTTTTATTCAATTTGAGCATACATTTAACCAATCAGTGATGCAACATAGCATAATCCCAAGCTTCACCAAAGATCAGGTGAGATTCAAAGGAAATATAAAGATCATGAGTAAAATTCAAGATTACTTAAATATTTTTCTATGTTAATATAATCCATAAGAACATTCAAATGCAAAGCAATTAAAATGAAGTAAACTTAGAATCCTTCAACTAGTCTAACACATAACAAACTAGAAACCTCTTAAACATGAAATATAGCTCATTTATCCAGGAACCATTCAAATCTAAGACATCCACCTATAATTGAGAGAAATAAAAAATAATATAACACAACACCAAACAATATTTATAGAATTCCAATTGTATTAATTGTTTTAGTATAAAATTTCTCAAAATCCCCTCTTTATAAATGGTAACACTTATCTATTTATAGAAGACATAGGCGGTGTACCAGTCATGTTTCCTTCAAACTTTTACAAGAGGTAAGGACATATATCCTTTTACAAACAAATCTATAGTACATATTGCCATTAGGTGCCTATTAGATTAAAAGACTAATATATGCTAAAAAACTAGCATATAGTTTACAAAAGAATAATCTTGGCTTTGATCTTGGGCTGGTGGGCCCCCTTGATCATTTAAGTTGAAGGGAGTCTTTCACCCTGGTGTAGTCTTCTTTGATTAACTAAAAATTCACTATGGGCTTCATTAGACTCTCTTATTCCTATTCAACCAAGGTATCATATTCTTTGTCACTTCTAACAGTAACCTCTTGTAAGCACCTTGCTTCTGTTATTTGCTCTCTTATGGCAAGGATGACATTAAGGAAATTTGAATTATCTTTATTGGATTGTCCTTGTTTTTCATCCTTGATACCTTGGATGAATGTTTTGACTCCTTGTTAGAATTCCATGTTATGCATTAGGCTAATGGTAATAGGTCAAGAAGGTGTCACCAACAAGGTTCTTAGTAACTTCTCAATTTTATTCACCAAGTCCTTATTTTCCTCCATAAATTCATTGGCATTTTTGTGCCATGAACTTCATTCTTGTATTTGATTCATTAGGATCCCTCCAATGACATTCAATTAACTTTCTTTAATGATCTTGAAATCCAAAGGTTTTTTAGTGATGTGTACTTTGATCAACTTTGTCACTTGGCCTTTAGTTTTTTGTCATTGTTACATCAATGTTTGTGAATTTTTAGCTTGAAGTTCCAAGGTATTAATCCTGAGCTTGATGACTTTTAATCATTCAAAGGCATCTAGGAGGTACTTATCTAACATCTTCAGTAGGTCTTCTAGAATTGATAGTAAGACTTGGGCCTCCAAGTCTTTCTTCTCTTTCTCCAAGTTTAGGATCATTTACTTCATTCCCTAAATTCCCACCATAGCCATTGATAATTGGGATTGAAATAGACTTGCAATATATTCTTGATGAATGGGGTGCTCCCCTATTACCTATCCTTGGATTGGAGTGAGTCCTGCAAATGGTTCCACTCTTTGAAGAGTGACTTCTTATGTTCTAATAGTTACTTTCTTGGTAGCAACCTTCTCTAGTGTAGCTATATCATGGTTAAATTAAACCTTGGGCTTTACTTCTAAAATTTTTGAAGCTTTTGGTGTTTTGATACTAGCCCCACTTGATTTCCATAATTATTTTATTTTCTTTTTGATTTCCTTAGCATCCTCAATCATTCTCCTCTCCTCTTAATCCTTTATGAGCTCTAAGATCCAGAGCTAGACTTCATCATTAACTTCAACATTGGTAGTGCTAGTCAAAGCCCATGAATGCATATGAGAGGTTATCTTTTGGAAATTCCCATAGATGAACTAGTTAGGGATGATAGGTCTATGTATATGAAATTCATCACTAAATAAGTTTACCTCACTTGTTGGGTGAATCCACTTGGGTGTTTTTGGGGCTCTAGCACCAAATCCATATCCATCTCTCTCTTTATTTTGGTCATAGGGACCAAACATAAGGTAAATCCTTTGCCTTTGTCTATCTCTTTATCTTGAGGACCTTCAATTAGTGCCACATCATTTTTGGCTCCTTCAGCTTCACCTCCTTCCTCGTCCAACCCATATGTATCTGTAAGTTCCTTAAAGAACTCATCCACTATTACATAAGGTTCCAAGGCAACCATATCAACATATTTCACAAGGGAAGGGGGTCTTTGAGGCAAAGCTGAGGTAGAGGGTCCCTCTCCTAGCCTATGTTCCATATTTCATTTGCTACGTCCTTCAATTTTGGGCATTTGCTACTGAGGTAGTTATTATTGTTGAGGTGGACCTTGAGGCACATGTGGTGGACCCGAAGTGGAAGGTAAGAGGTGGTATTTCAAGGGATTAATTTTCCATATTTTTCCTAATGGTTTTGTTAGGTTGTGGAGCTAAAAGCTTCACCAGGATGCTAATCAGGAAGTTGCTGAGTTCAACCAGTAATCGACATCGGTAGTATTACTGACGTCAATTAGGTAGGGACCAAGGATCGGCTGACGTCAGTTAGGAGTAGACCGATAGCAACCAATGTCGGTCACCTGTGCGTGTGCATGCATTTCTAGAATGTGTTTCCAGAATTAGACTCATCTAATTTTAAGAGGTCTGAGAGTGTTTGCATGTTGAAGACTAATTTAAGTATTGAGTCTTTGTTTTTAATTATTGTAATTAGAAGTCTAATTATTGTATTCTTGGGATCCTATTTAAAATACCCATGAGGCATGTATTGTAATCCAGGCAAGTAAAGCATTGAAGCAAGAATTCAAGGTGGAGTTAAAAGCTTCACTAGGATGTGAACAGGAGTTGTTGAAGTGTCACAATAACTGACATCAGTCAGGGATTGGATGACATCGATCACCTCTAGACAGACAGAGACCAATGTCGGTCACCTGTGCAGTTTTAGAATTGCGAGTTGACGAACTGTTAGTTTAACGAACCGGTTGTTTTCATGTAAAAGACTATTTTTGGTCTTGAGTTGCATGTCTAATTATTGTAATTAGGGTTTAATTATTGTATGCATGAGATATATATATATATATATAAAATAGACTCATGGGCTGTATTGTAAAGTGTGCTAGATAGCCATTGTGCTTGTAGAGAGAGCAAGAGTAGATCCTCCTAGTTCCAAAGGGGTGCTGAGTGTGTATGATCAAGGAGAGTTACAGGTTGTGCAAGTTTTGGTAGAAGATCCATCGGGGTACTGGTTTGGAGAATCATAAGGACTTGGTGAGGCAAGGACAAGGGTTCTTCAGGGTGTAGAGACATCTACATGGTAAGTAAGGTCTGGTGATTTTTAGGTTGTTGCAAGAGTAGGGAGATCTACTTGGAGTACAGTTGTGTACTTGGTGTACTGGCAACGTTGTTATTGAGTGGTGGAGGTAAAACAACTCTGTGTTTGAGTTGATTGTTGTGATCATAATTGAGAGAGTGAACTGTTGAAGGAGAATTATTGGTGAGCCCTAGAAGTGTGGGAGCTCTAGAGGTGTGGGAAGAAGTGTGGCATCTTCTTTATTGTATTTTCTTCTGAATGAGTATTAACACAATTGGGTATTGTCTCTCATATTTTGTGTTGTTTCATATTTCTAGTTACTTATCATTCTGGTTAAATTTTATGTTTAGTTGCTTATACAAAGGTAATCATGTGTGCCCTTAGTGGGCAGTAGATCCTGACAAGTGGTATCAGAGCTAAGGTTGTAGGGAGCAGGTTTGTGTTTGATTATAGGTCACTCTCAGGGGTTTCTGATTGAGTAGGAGTATAGCAATGGCAGAAGAAAGTAAGCTAAGAATGGAGGAATTTAAAGGCATGAATGGTCAATTATGGTGGTATGGAAAGAAAGACCAGGAAAAGAAAAATTGTTGGTTGATAGTGGATCAGCATAAAGGGAATGAAGAAGCAGATGTTGCAGGTGTTGTTGCATAGGATGCTCTGGATAAAGTAGAATCTTGGTCTATAGATTCGGTTGCCTCTTTCCATGCAGCCCAAAATAGAGCATCTTTTCATGAGTATGTCCAGGGAGACTTTGGAGATATTTATTTAGGGGTTGGTGAGCCTTGTCACATGGTTCAGAAAGGGGAAGTGAAGCTGAAATTGTAGATAGGTAACACACAGGTGTTGAATGAGGTCATGCAAGTACCAGTCTTGGAAATGAGTCTAATTTCTTCAAGAAAGTTAGGTGATGAGAGATGCACAGTAACTCTCACAATGGATGCACTTGAATTAGACAGTGGTAAGAAAGTAGGTATCCTTTATCTATCTACTTATATTACTGATTCAACTTCTATTGCATAGATGTGGCTTTGTAGGCTTGGTCACATATGTAAGAAGGGAATGCATGTTCTTAAGCAGAAGACAGATATCTCTGACAAACTTAAGAACTAGAAAGCCTTGGTGTTCATGGAGGAGATGATAGACAGAGATTAGCTGAGGGGACTAAATTATTCTAAGTAGGGCTATGTTAATTTGGACAAGGTTTTGATCCAAGGTGAGCTCATAGGTAAAAAGTCATCACTCACAGGAAAACATAGTTACCGACGTCGGTCATGGGAAACTGACATCAAATAGATAGGTACCGATATCGGTCATATGCAAATCAATAGAGTCAGTGGTGTCGGGTAGGTTGAGATCAACGTCGATCATGGGGAACTGACGTCGGTAGTAAGGGTCAGTCACAGGGAACTGACGTCGATTGGGTGCAGACTGGGAGATGACCAAGATTGGTCACTGGAATGGATGTTGGGCGGACAACAAGCTATCAAGGAGTCTCAAATGCTCATGTGGAGGATTGAAAGGGTAAGTGAGCCTCATATTTGTTATTCACCTTCTTTATACTACTTGTTGCTCACTGATGGTCAAGAACCAGGAAGACGTGAAGAGGCAATGCAAGTAGAATCCAGAAAATAGTGGGAGCATGGCATGAGTTCTTTAGAAGAGAACCAAGTGGGAGATTTGGTAGAGTTGCCAGTCAGGATGAAAGCACTAAAAGATGAATGGATTCCTAGGTTAAAGAAGAGAGTGGATGGATACGTGAGATGGAAGGCCAGGGTATATGGTCTTGAGCAAGCTGTAGGATAGTGGTACAAGTTTGATAGGTGTATGACAAGGCATGGCTTTAGTCAAGGTCAATGTTTTGATTGTGTTTAATTTACCAAGTTGGATGATGATTGCAACATTATCCTATTACTGTTGTGTGGTTGCTTGTTGCAGGGTTACACATGCAGGGAGTTTCTGAGCTAAAGGTAAAGTTAGTTCAGAGGTATGTCATGAAGAATTTGGGAGCAGTGAAATTCTTTGGCATGAGAGACATGGAAGATCACAGGCTGATTTTGTCTTTAGTGGGAGCTGATGTGAAGAAGGTGTTGGTGGGGTTCAATACGCAGGATGCAGAACTGGTAAGCACACCAAGGGCTGGATAGTTCAAGCTGAGCTTAGAATAGTGTTCGAAATCACATGAGGTCTAGTGTAGACCTGAGTTTTCCCAAGCAATGGGAGTTGTCAGAGAGTTTGGAGCCAAATTGGGGAAGGTGGATTCTCAGGTATCTGAGAGGGACTAGCAGTAGGTTAACATGTTATGCAAGGTCAAGGTCTTCACTACATGGAGTTGTAGGTTCGGATGTGGCAGGTTACTTGGATGATAGGAGGTGCACCACAAGTTGTGTGTTGGTTGGTCTTCAAGATTGAACTTGAAGAGGGATACAAGCTAGGAAATAAATTAGACAAAGGTACAAGTATAGGTATAGGTGCAACTATTTATATCCAAGTGGGAGATTGTTAGGTTGTGGAGCTAAAAGTTTCACCAAGATGCAAACAAGAGGAGTTGCTAAAGTGTCACAATAATTGGCATCAGTCAGGACAACTGACATCAATCAGGGATTGGCTGAGGTCAGTCACCTCCAGATAGATAGAGATCAACGTCGGTTGCCTGTGTGGTTCTAGAACTGTGAGTTTATGAACTGTTAGTTTAACGAACTAGTTGTTTGCATGTAAAAGACTATTTTTGGCCTTGAGTTGCATGTCTAATTATTGTAATTAGGGTCTAATTATTTTATGCATGAGATCTATATAATAGACTCATGGGCTGTATTATAAAGTGTGTTAGATAGCCATTGTGCTTGTAGAGAGAGCAAGAGTAGCTCCTCCTAGTTCTAAAGGCGTGTTGAGTGTGTATGATCAAGGAGAGTTGCAGGTTGTGCAAGTTTTGGTAGAAGATCCACCAGGGTATTGGTTTGGAGAATCATAAGAACTTGTTGAGGCAAGGACAAGTTTTATTTAGGGTGTAGAGACATCTACATGGTAAGTAAGGTCTGGTGATTTGCAGGTTGTTGCAAGAGCAAGGAGATCTACTTAGAGTACGGTTGTGTACTTGGTGTACTGGAAACATTGTTACTAACTGGTGGAGGTGAACAACTCTGTGTTTGAGTTGATTGTTGTGATCGTAATTGAGAGAGTGAACTGTTGAAGGAGAATTATTGGTGAGCCCTAGAAGTGTGGGAGCTTTAGAGGTGTGGGAAGAAGTGTGGCATCTTCTTTATTATATTTTCTTCTGAATGAGTATTAATACAATTGGGTACTGTCTCTCATATTTTGTGCTGTTTTATATTTTTAGTTACTTATCATTCTAGTAAAATTCCATGTGTAGTTGCTTATACAAAGGTAATCATGTGTGCCCTTAGTGGGCAGTAGATCCTGACAGGTTTTTCTTCCCTTCATAATATGTGTTTGAATTTGAATCCATACCCCTTAAACATAGACATCACTTCATCAAAGTTGGTTGCCTTTATGTATAAGTGGTCATATGGACCCAATAAATGTTCATAAGGCACCTTATGTAGTTGCTTAGATTGTAGATGGGAGATCACATTTACCTTTGGATCCCATGTCTTGGGGTCATCTAATTAGAATCATAATGTATCTCTATTCCTTGCTAAAATCTCTAATTACTTCCATCCATGAATCATTATCTTCCCAATCAGATATGGCAAGAGATGTAGAATGTCTTTATTCTTTTCTATACATACATGGTCTACACCATGAAGGAGTTGATGAGAAATCTCACTCTTAACCAACTTGATTAGGACATGTACTGGTAATTTGAAGGGTTGGGTTTAGATTCCTTCAATCTTGATGACCATATAGTTAGAGTATAATTAGATATCTGAACTGGGATTTACAAAATGCCTAATGAGAGGGGGAACCTTGGGCATTCGACTTCCAATAATTATCTAAACTAGAGTGGGATATATGCAATCATAAATGAATTGCATGTGATCTTTATACTTGAATACATGAAAGTTAGAGTAATGGTGAGAAATGGTAATCTTGTTATGAGGGGACAAATTCATGATGGTAGGGAAGAAGGTTAAGGCCATGAAGGCATCCAACAAGTAAGACATCATAGTGATCAACTGGCTTGTCTTTCTTTTAATTCTATTAAATTATCTTCCCAAGTGGATACTTATCATTTCTCCAATAGTTGGAGTCAGCTTCTCTTCTATCATGAAATAGACATAGGAGACCCACCTGGGGTCAACATAGGATTTGATTGTTTCTATAGAATCCCTATTCAATAAAGTCATAATGATTCTAATCCCTTCCCTAAATTTCATAATTAGGATTCTACCAGCATGGTTTCTCATTACATGAGTTCCTCTATCCATCCATGGTCTTAAGATATTATCTAAGTCATTCTTAGTGGTCCATTCCTTGATTATAAGGAGGTCTAAGTGAGTCCTAGGAATCTTATATTCACCTTATAAAGCTATATGAGCTATATAAACAACCCTCTTTGATGTATCCTCCTTAATTATCCAATCGCTATCTACTCTACAATCAATGAACATAAGAGCTAGGATATAAACACAATGGAGTACATCTAGTTTGGTAGCTATGAGGTGAAGTCCAAACATCTAGATTTCCATGAGATCTTCATGCCTCCTTTGAACTGTATTAATTCATTGCTCATTGGGAGCCAATGGTTGTATAAGGTCAATTGCAAAGAAGATTTTAGACTAATTTTTTAGATCATTGTTCAAGGCTCCTATGTCTAGTTCATTGTCTTTTTAACATCTTCCTTCATTGTCAGTTGATAAGTAAACCTCTACCTCATCTCACCATTTTTGTCTAGAAATGGCCATGTTCCCCCAACCGGTTAATTTCCCTTAGATTTCATGA
Source organism: Torreya grandis (assembly GCA_037957365.1). Taxonomy (NCBI): domain Eukaryota; kingdom Viridiplantae; phylum Streptophyta; class Pinopsida; order Cupressales; family Taxaceae; genus Torreya; species Torreya grandis. Next base: position 374,882 of record JARHVA010001788.1, read on the forward strand.
TCTTATTGAGTGCTTTTAACTCTTCGCAAGGTGATTTTTAGTTCTTTTAAATGTAATTGTGGCTTAATTGAGCAAGTAATAAGTTTGATGTTGGTGAGCTAGGGTTTTACCTAATTTAATGGTGAGATGGTGAATTCATAAATTCACCCGTGTTACTCTTACAAAAGTCCTTCAATAGCTAGCCATTAGTCTTTGAAAGTTTCCTTCATTCCATACTATTGGATTAGATCTACGAGTGAATGTGGTCCATTGATCTCAATCTATGAAGTATTTTATGATTGGTCACCTTCATTATGCTTTATCCTCATTGAAAAGTCTTAGGCCATTTTGTACCATTAGATCAAATCCTTTGATGAAGCACGAGCCATTAGATTTGTAAAGATGCACATGAAATAAGCCTTGAGATTTGATAAAAAATTAGTTTAAAAGTCATCATATTGATTTTTCATGTTAAAATATGTGAAGAGGTCTCTTAAAGGGTAGATAGATACATCCCTTTGCTAATTTAAAATTTTAGACTATCTTAAATTTGACATCCTCATGAACATCAAATGATGGGTGTGAGGCTATCAAATTTAATCTTGTCTAATGTACTTAGAGGGCCTAAGCTTAAGCCTTATGGTCATGTTATGTTTAAAAACACATTATTATTTAAGCTAAAAATATGCTCTTCGAGCCATGTGACCAAGTCTTTAGGCCATGTGACCAAGTCTTTAGGCTACGAGATCATTTAGGTCCTTTTTGATTGGCTACTTAAACATCAATTTCATTATAAAAGCCTTCAGCCATTTTCACCATTAGATCAAATCCTATGATGAAGTATGGACCATCAAATCTTGAAATATACATGACTTAATGAGCACCAAGCTTTGATAAAAATATAGGTTAAAAACCATGTTTCCTAAGTCCATTCATGTTATAAAAACACATGGGGTTCCTTTAAGGGTTGAGAAATACATCCCTTTGCTAGTCTTCAAGGTTACTGCATTGAAAAATCTTTGACAATTTTGCACTATTAGACTGGACTTGCAAACAAGCACGGACTATTGATCGTGATCCATGTACTCGTCCATAATTGGTCCCAATTCTTCTAAAGGGTAAGTTTCAAAAAAGCTGAAGGGTTGATTTGTTTTAGAAAAATGTCTACAATAAATATTGCTCAAGATAATTTATCCAAAGGGAAATTTCTACCAAAATGGATCGAGGCAACTTTCCTAAAAGGACACTTCAATAAACTTTGAAGGGTACTTTTTGCCAAATTAGATCAAGACAAATTTCCCGAAGGGTCACTTTCTGATTAAGCTTTCCCACCAACTTTTGAATTCAAATGTTAGGGTTTTCTGTCAAGGAAACCTAGCCCTCTTTATGTATCCTAAAATTCAATCTTACAAGACAAAACATTATCCAAATTATTCCAAGAACATAACCATTATCATTACGCATGTATAAGTCATATCCCTTTCAAGTGGATGATCTTCAAATTCTAAAAAAGATAACCTCTTCAAGAAAGATTTCAAGATTCAGATGTTTTTTAAAACATTCATAAGGTTCCCCCATTTTCAAAAGCAAGAAAATGGGGATATGTTGATATAACAGGAACAACAATCCTTCAAATCATCAATGGTCTACCCACCCCTTTCTCGATGCACCCTTTAAGACATGCACTTAGAGAGATTGATTCTCAATGGTTCCTACAAGAGATAAAGCATCAATAATTGATAAGGTTTCAAAATATTATGTGTATACACCATGTTTTTTCACAACTTATAATTGAAGGAAAAAAATGCTTGAATTTGAGGGGTAGAGTCTTGGAAATGATTTTGTAAGAGACATTCAAAAATTTGATGGGTCTTTAATATAGTAATAACCTCAAAATTACTATCCTTGGGAATAAAATTTATGTTACCTTGATTTATAGGAGTCCCAAGAGAGTTAGAAAACATATATTTTAAGAATAAACCTTTTAAATATCATGACCCATACTATCCCATAAGGTTTGATAAAACTCAAAATAGAAGCCATCAATACCTAGGTATTTGCCAATAACCATCTACATAACTACTTCCTTGAGATAATTTAGGGAAAGAGGCCTATCACAATCAACCCACTAAAATTCATAAATTTTATGAGGGACAACTTGAAGGCATAGACTTAGAGTTAATCCACACTTGGGAAAGGTAGGATAAGTTGAAAAAACACCATGATAATGGTGTACAAAGGCTTGAAAAATGTTATAAAACTTGGTAACCCTAATATCCCCTTCCTTGATGGAATTGATTCTATCTACAACTCTTCTAGAATGAAGGATAGAGAATAATTCTTTAGTGAATTTATCTCCAATTTTCATCCAATGCATTTGATCTCTAGGTTGAGCTCCTATGTCCTTGTAAGCCTCCTCAAGTTGGATTTTATGTCTTCAAAGGGTTGCTTGAGTATGAAAGTGAAAATTGAATAGATAGGCCTCTAGTTCTTATGAAATATAATGTTTCAATGAATTTTAACTTATATTTCACGAAGGAAGAAGAAGAAACTAAATACGGGTATGGTAGAGAAACTTGTTTGATTATGTGCACATTGAATTAGATGATTATGAAGAACTCCTCTTTGGCTTGGAAGGATGACCTACAAATAATATAACACTAAAGCAAATGATTAGGATCTAGATAGCTGAGTGGGTTGCCTAGTGCTAGCTAGATCCTAGAAGCAAGAGCTTCCTCAGGGGCTGTCAATCCACACATTTTAAATAATTAAGTTTAAAAAACATAATAGAAAATACTTGTATCAATAATCAAAAGGTACTCAAATTAAACACAATAAATGATTACTAAATAGAATAGACTAGAAATGACTAATATATAAATAAGTAAATTAATACTAATGTTAAATAGGTTGGGTTTATTTCAAAGAATTAGGTAGGAGTTTGTGAACAAGTAGGGACATTGAAAACTAGATTTGGATGAGGGTAGGTAGGTGGAAGTAACTTTTTATTTCCTACCATAATGACCATTACTGGTTGATGTGACCATCACTAGTTAAGGTGACTATCAACAGTCAGGGTGACCATTGGTGGTTGGACATATTGTCGATAGTTGAGACAACTATCAACTATTACTATGTGTAGGTCTGGGTTGGTAAATAGCTGATTGATCGGATCACAAAGATGGATTCCAAGATATGGGTTGGTGCTAGGTTGAGTGTGAAATGGAAATAAAGTAAATGAATATCAATAAATAAATACTTGCAAAAATTTGATCAAGTGTTTAATTGAGGTGGTTGGCTCATTAATGGAGTTTGACATGATTTTAGTAGAGTAATAGTATTTGGTGCTTTGATAGAGATATGATGGAAAGTTGAATCTCTGATGTGATAGATGGATTGCTAGATTATTGATGACAATTAACTTATAAAACAAAGGAAATCTAGATGTATAAGCTCTTGATAATAATTATAGATGATCTTCAGCTCCCTATTCCTCTCTTCTTATAGGCAAGGCAAGAAAGTTGTAATAAAATGTTAATTAGGATTTATAATTATAGCTCATCCATGTAATGACCCACATGCAGATTAAAATAAGTTATTTTTAGAAATGCAAGGTGGGGTGACTTGCATGTTTGTGGTTAAGGATGTGCACCTTGAATATCAATGGTCAAGGTGATCATCGATGGTCATCCTAACCATAGGTGGTCAAGGGTGAAGGGTCAAAGTGGGTAAAAGGTTGGCTAAGTTAGATGGGTAAACTTACCAAGGGCTAGGCTCAGTTAGGGGTCGAATGGTCAAATTGGTCCTAAGGTGGTTTAGGGAAATTTTTACACTCAGAATCATGGTGTGTAGATTTTTGGTGTCTAAATTTTACCCCTTTTTATTATGCAGACTTGAATCAACAAGATAAAAAATAAAAAATAATTACTAGTCGAAGGTTTGGTTACCCTGAGTATGGGAAGAGGTGTTCCCCATCAAACTAGGATTTGATGAGGTAAAACAAAATTAAGTGCGGGTTTAATAAGGAAGGTGAAGATGATGATGAAGTTGGGTGATGGGTTTGGCATTGAAGCACAAATAAGCACATAAAGCATGATAAAAGGTGTAATATCTAAGTTCATGCATTGACTAGGTTGTCATTAATAGTAAAAATAAAGGTCGATTTTAGAAGAATAAATTACAAGTGGACCGCATGACTTCATTTAGACATGGTGGCTAGGAACACTCATAAGTATCCTAAGTAGTGTATGTGTTTCAGTGGGTATCTAAGGAATAAAGTGTTCCTTGTGAAAACACAAATTGGTCTAGTGTCATGGGTATCTAAGGTATGAAGTGATCTCAAGAAGACATAAGCATGCTATATAAGCATGAGGTGGTGTAATTTCAAAAGGTGGTTAATATGACAATATTATCACTGTAGTCAAAGGACCAGACAAAAGTCATCACAAAATGCATGTTAGTTGGGCCAAAATGGACCAATAGTGAGATGTTGAGCTAGTTGGGGTGGGTGGAGAAGGTAGTCTACATGGGTGGGTGTGATTTGGTTCTAATGAGAAAAAAGGGTCTAATTATAGGTGATTACAAAAAGGTGAGCCTCTTGATAATTGATGGTCAAGGTGCTCAAGGGAGACCATTGATGGTTACCCTGACCATCGATGATTAGGGTAAAAACTCTAAATTTCTGTGGGGTAAAAGTGAAAATTGAATTAATTTTTAATTCATTATAATATTTGACATTGTTGAAATTGGGATATTGCATATTAGGTGAGATATTATTGATGATAATGGCTGAGGTGGACCTATTGAGTTGGTGTGATCATGAGGACTTAGGGGACCATTCAGGATGTAAAGAGCATGCAAACATAGATGAATATGAGTAGGCCTACGACTAACCCCATGATGGTGGTCATGGAATGAGGTAGGGGTGTCCTTAATTTTATAGGCTAGCTTGATTTGGTAATTGAATTAGGGGTTTGAAGGTAAGTTAGGTTTTAATTTTTTGGGTTATGCCTTAGTTAGGGTTTTTGTAAATGTGGGTAATTTTGTAGATAAAATGAGAATTTGACAGGGTGGTGTAGGTGAGCTAGGGTAGGGTTTGGTATTAAGGTAGATTTTAGGAAGGCTTATAAGCTTTTAGAATTTTCTAAGGTAGTTAAGGTTTTGGGTGTTTTGCTAGTAGAACACCCATGGTGACCATCGATGGTCCATTCAAATTGTCGATGATTGATACCTAAAAAGGTAAGGATACTTGATCATTGGTGGTCAACTCATCTAATTTTGTGCATATGATAGAAAAGTGCCTATGGTTAGATTAGGTGGGAGATAGTGATATATTTTTAGATGGTTGAGGGTAGGTGGATGGTTATATAGGCTAGATGATAGAAAAGAGTGAATGGGTAAGCACTAGGAGAGTGATGGTCAAATAAGTGAAGGGTATATAAAATCTGGTAAATAAGATAGGGAACTAATTTATGTGCTAATAATTATTCATAAGCCATGGAATAGATATAGATACATGATCAATTGTCACTCATCTTCATAGAGATCTACTAGGGGATGACCCCAACTGACTAGGCCCATATGGAAGAGGTTGGGTTGGAGGTGATGAGGCACTATTAACATGTGCCTCATGATGCCTCTATGATCATAGCACTCATCAAGAGATGGGATCTCGATATGAACACCTTCTTACTACTAACTAGTGAGATGATGATCTTACATGAGGATGTACGTAAAATCACATGAATTTCACTTTGAGGTGATCCAATCTATCACATAAAGCAAGAGGAGTGAGAGGAGCACATTGAGCTTTTATATAGAGATGACAGTGATCAGGTCAAATGGCATGTTGGGGGGTTTAGCTATAGCATGTTGTATGCAAGGGATCTAGGTAAGAGGAGAATTTTAATGATGCTTATGATGGCCATATCCTAATTTTCTCCTCCCAACTCAAGCAATGAAAGGTTCCCATATTTTCTACTAGGGGTGCTAGTAGAGTTGTTATTGGGGTGTACTATGTTTGACTAGGTACCTATTATATTGGTATAGATATACTTGGAGTTATGGGGGTTTTGAGGCCTTAAGATCTATGGTATTAGTGTTAACCTAGTTCTACATTTTTGGGCTTATGAGAACATCTAGGTGCTAAGGCCAGTGGGGTTACCATGGGTAAGATACACACAAATAAATTTACCAGTTAGGTTCATGCGGTGTAGAGGTAACTTTATCACTTCAAGTGCAAGGCAAGGAGCCCATGACATTTATTAGTTTAGAGGTACACTAGGTTCACTAGTGATTGGAGATATCACCTAGAGACTTTATGTTAAATTTCTAGTGTGGCCTAGCTATAGGAAGTAGACACTCTCCCTACAAAGTTATAGATGGATATTCAATAGGTGGGATGGGGAGGTGGAGCTTATCCCATTTGATAGAGTGTGTAGATAGTTCAGCTTAGAATAGGGTATTCTAGATGCATTTTTGAGGTATAGACATGAAGACTTAGAGATTTTATTGCCAAAACCACATCCTATGCTAACTTTTCTAGACCATGAGGAGCTGCTAGCCAGGTCACAGATAGATGATGCTAAATATATATATGGGTACATGGTAGGGTACCAATAATTATATACAATGGTAGATATTGTTGGGGATGATGGAGGTATGAGGCTGATGGTTATGGACCCAGCTATGAGAGGGGGTCAGTGGACACAATCACAAGGGGTTGGCCTTAATGGATAGGCAAGAGTGGCATTAGCCACTACATAGGCATAGGTTACAACGTTACAGGGATAGGTGGCTAGTCTATAGGGTCAGGTTGCTACTTTCATAGGTGATAGGGACTAGGTGAAGGCTTCATTGGCCTTGGTGACATAGGAAAGGGACTCCTTAAGGTAGGATGAAGGGTAACAACACAAGTATGACCATCAAGCACCATCCCCATGACATGATACCTAGCTATGGTGGAGGAGCTATGGTATTATGAGGCTATAGTTTTGAGTTGGTGGCTTGAGGAACCCTGTTGGGTGATTATAGAGTGAGCTTGTTAGGCGGTGTTAGTGTGGTGACACCAAGGTAGTGGAAAGCATTTTTATGTGGAAAAATAGGTGTTATAGGTGGATAGGTAAGTAATTTATGGGAAAAGCTTGAGGATATAATGGTGCACTAGGAGGTAGTGGTACCCTAGGGGCATAGATAGGACATAGCTTATGATATTTATATTCTAGATCATTTTGATTCTAGCCTATGAGTTGATGTAGTGATATGTACATTTTGAGAGAGATGTGTCTATATACTTGTCCACATTATTTTGGTTCATAATGTGTTTTTTGTGTGTGTGTGTGTGTGTGTGTGTGTGTGTGTGTGTGTGTGTGTGTGTGTGTGTGTGTGTGTGTGTGTGTGTGTGCGCGCGTGTGTGTGTGTGCGTGTGTGTGTGTGTGCGTGTGTGTGTGTGTGTGTGTGTGTGTGTGTGTGTGTGTGTGTGTGTGTGTGTGTGTGTGTGTGTGTGTGTGTGTGTGTGTGTGTGTGTGTGTGTGTGTGTGTGTGTGTGTGTGTGTGTGTGTGTGTGTGTGTGTGTACATGCTCTTTACTTATTTCTTATACTCATGTTATGGATGTTAGACACTGATGTATATTTATATATCTAGTTATGAGATGGTTTTGATTTGTATTTATGTTTATGGCATGTTAAGTTTTAATGAATGTATGCTTCATTATGTAGATTTATACATGTGGTGGAAAATGGTTGATTACTTTATTGCTCATGGATTATATGGTTTTATTATGCATATCATGGTTGTGATTATGGTTATGATTTTTGCTTATAACACACATGGATATGCTTGTTGTTAATTTTTTTTAAGACAAAACACATGAGGTAGTTTAATTAACAATACTAGATGGGAAGACAAAGAATATAACCAAGAGGAAAATGTCATAGTGAAAATATCAACTACTCACAATAGGATAAGAAGAGGGCATGATGCTTCTTCTTTGATAAGGACTAGAACAAAAACCAAAGTTAGGCTGGATTAATGAACATAATCCCTTCGAATGCTTAACATTAGCATTCATTATTTGGGTAAAAAGGTGTCTTGACCACACAATGTCAAGTAAGATCGAAATCCCTTGCTTATAGTGCATAACGGGGAGATGGATGAAAATGGAAGTCTCTTGTGAGACTAGCATGCCTCTTCTATAGGTGTCTGAAGAGTTAGTATAAATAAGTCTATGCCATACAAAGTATAGGTTGATCAATGTGGGAAGTCTACTTGTGAAAATCAATTGCATTTTTCACCTTATTTTGTTATGTGAGAGCCAATTGAAAATTTCAAAATTAGTTTACTTTTGGTTTGGTTTTGAAAATGGGTCTTTTGTTTTATTATTGTATATGGGAAGTAGATCTATGCAAGAAGCTTCCAAGAAATTATTGTGCTTTTGACAAATGCTTTACTCAGCCAACCTTCAAAGGAGTGGTACAAGTTTATTTGCTTTGTGATAGATGCCCTTCAAAGGTGGAGCCTACATTGTATTTGTAATTATAGTATGCATATGCAAATTTCCTTCAAGGGAGTAGTATGTGAATGCTATAATGACCCATGATTGCTATTGGTTTGGATTTTACATTTTTATTGTTGTGTTTGATTTTGCTTGACATAGACTTGATTAGGTTGGATTAAGGGTTCATCTTTATAAAGGAAAAACTAGAAATATAAGAGGTTGATGGTGGGTAAAGAGGTTAAGGTGACAACAATCATGGGAATCTATCCTAGAAGAGGTGAATAAAGTACCATGAGAATCATGCCATAGGTAGAGTCATGGTACCCATTATTTAAGATTAGGCTATGAATGTGATGGATAATCACATGATTCAATTTTAACTAGTTTCCCCTAAAATAGGGAGATGAATGTAATGTGAAAGTAAGGGATGAGATTAAGGTAAAATAAAAGGTGGACTTGATACTTCTCAACAAAAGAATGGATGTAGATGTGAAGCATTGAGGGGGCTCAGGTTTTGGGTGGCCTTCACAAGAAGAAAATCAATAATATCTTGATCCATACTTTTGGGTTATGATATAGGGACCAAGCCAATTGAAATCAAACTTGCCCCATTTTATTTTCTCCATATTAGTGACATGTTGATTTTCCTTTAGGATGAGGTCTTCGATGTTGAATTTTTTCACCTTAAGGTCTTTGTTATAAGAATGCTTGACATGCTCTTGATATAAATGAAGATGGGTAAGGGTTACTATGTGACACTCATCAAGTAACTTAAGTTGGGCTAAGTGGAGCTGATGATAATCATCTTCAGTAATGAGATCTTGCAAAGATATTCTAAGAGAAGGTATTTAGACCTTGAGAAGCAAGATGACATCTACTGAAAACATAATAGAAAAGGGGGTAGGATCGGTAAGGGTTCTAATGCCAGTGAAGTATGCCCATAAGGTGAAGGGGATGTGCAAATGTTCATATTGACTAGATGCATTGACCATTTTAGTTATCATGTTGTTAAGAGTTTTTTTAGAGGCCTTGTTATCCATTCACTTGATGGAGATAGGGTGAGGATAAGCTTAACTTAATGCTGAAAGTGTCATATAGACCTTGGACTTGGTTTTTCTTAAAATATTTACCATTGTTGGTGATAATATTATGAGGAACACTAAAATGGTAGATGATATGATGGTTGATAAAATTGACAATCTTCTCCATCTTGGTTGAGACTATAGGAATAACCTCTACCCATTTGGTAAAATATTTGATCATAGTGATGATAGAATGGTGTTGTTATGAGGAATAGGGGTTAATTTAACCAATAAGGTCTAGACCCCATTATGAGAAAGGTTATAAATCAATGGAAATGTGAATACTATATTTAGGTGCATGATGTAAATTGGCATGTTTTTGACACTTAACACATTTTTTCACATAATCATAGCTCTCTTAGTTAAGGGTAGGCTAGTAATAGCCTAGGTGAAGGATGTGTTTGGCTATAGTGAGGCTACTAATGTGTCCTCCATAGATAAAATCATGCATTTCCTTGATAACATGAGAGGCTTTGTGACTACATATGAAATGAAAAAGGAGACCATCAAAGTTGTGTGTCTAAAGGATTCCCCCAATAATGGTATAACATAGGGCACTATGGATAAATGCTCTTTGAGCATTCCTAGAAAGGCTAAAAGGAATCATGGAAAGCTTAAGGTAGTCAAAGGTTTGTTGATACCAGAAGTTAAGTTGGGTCTCTTCCACATTAAAAATGGTGGGAGAATCTAGTTTGATATAGGAAGGTTAGGTAATTATATGGATAACAAAAAATATGTTAGATTTAGAGGGTACATATAGGATCTGAGAGGTGAGGGAAGCCATGGTGTCGGTAAATTTATTATTAGATTGTAGGGTTGACTAGATGTAGTAATGTTTAAATGATGCTAAGATTTCATCAAATAGTTGTTTGTAATATTGTATAACATTATTATTATAATAGTAAGATCCATTTATTTGATTGACCATAAGTTGGGAATCACCAAAGATGTTGATTATTTTGACTCCAAGGGCTAGGGCAGTTTTAAGGCCTATAACTAGGGTTTTATACTCAACCATGTTACTGGTACATTTAAAATCAATAGTGAAGGATAAAGGAAGAGGTTCATCATCAAATGGAATAAGGATGATACCAAATCCCCCACCATGATGACATTTTGATCCATCAAAGAACATGATGACTTGATAGGTGAGGTTTGCCTGAGAGAGGGTCATGATTGACTCATCAAAGAACTTAATAGGAGAAGGTTGGTTGTTTTCTAGTTGTGCCTTGGCCAATTAGTTTGGAATGACTTGCCCTTTAATTGACTTTTACTAAAGTAACTCAAGGTCAAAATTTATTTATAGCATGAGGCCCTTGGCCATATGCTAGTTTTGGTATGGCTTGGAGTGCATGTACTTGAGTGGTTTGGTGTTGTTTATGACATAGGTTTTTTGGTTAAAGAGGTAGTGGTGAATTTTGGTGGCCATGAAGAATAAATATAATCAAAGCTTATTGGTATGGATATATCAATTCTCATACTCTATAGCATGTGGTTAATGTAGTAGACTACTTTTTATCTGTGTTGATCATCTTGATGGGCAAGTATTGCTACTAAGGAGTGGTTAGTGTTAGAGATATAAAGGTAGAAATGTTGGTCATCCTTGGGAGGGGTGAAGATAGGTGAAGTCAAATGGTACTTTTTGAGTGAATAAAAGGCCTTTTGGAAGTCACTATTGCACTTAAGAGAGACATCCTTTTTCAAAAGTTGGTGGAAGGGTTGACATTGACCTAAAAGCTGAGAGATGAAGTGATGAATGGATTGAAGCTTTCCCTACAAAATATGAAGTTGATTGAGGTTGAATAGAGGAAGCATGTCAAGGATGGATTTGATCTTGGTAGGATCAACTTTATGGAAATGATAAAACCAAGAAGCTTTCTTGAGAAGACCCTAAAAATGCACTTCTTAGGGTTTAGGTAGATATGGGAATGGATGAGTTGCTCAAATATGATCTTGAAAATGGCCAAATGAGCTTTTTAAAGTTTGTATTTTTTGAAAAGGTCATCCATATAGTCCTCTACAATCTTATGGATAAGGTCATACAAGATGTAAGTCATGGTACGTTGGTAGGTTGTACCAATGTTATTTAACTTGAAAGGCATTACTCTATAGTAGAAGGTTCCCCATGGGGTGGTAAAGGTGGTTTTGTGTTGATCTTTGGAGGTAATTAGGATCTGATTATATCTTGATAATCCATCCATGAGAGATAATGTCTCATGGCTGGCTATACGATCAACTAGCTAGTCAATTCTTGGTAAGGGGAAGTCATCTTTTAGGAAACCAAGGTTGAGGTCATAACATTCCACATAAATACATAGTCCCCCTATGACTTTAGTGATAGGCATGACATTTGAGACCCACTAGGGATAGCCAATGAGTTGAATGAAATTGACAGATAGAAGATGTTGAAGCTCTTCTTTGATGAGAAGGATTATGTGAGGGTGCATGCATCAAAGTTTCTACTTGATGGGATTAAAATCATGATGGGTGACTATGTTATGGGTAGTAATGGTGGGGTAAATCCTATGCATATCACTATAAGGCCAAGCAAATACTATGTTGTGGTCTTGGAGGAAAGAGGGAAAGTCCCAAAATTACTCAGTATTTAATGGTCAACCTATTTAGACAATATGGGGGTCATCCTAGGTGCCCAAGTTGATATCCACGGTGGATTTATTCAACATGGTCAAAGTCTCAAGAGGAATGGATTTGTGGATGGCAGAATTTGGGGCACTAGGGTAGGTGAGAATGGAATCATCATCCTGGCATTGAATAGTGTTAAAGGTAGGGGAGTCATCTCCTATCATCTCAAGATAGGTCAAAGGGATGGTTACCATTGCCCCATCCTTTTGATAATTTAGGGGTCTAAGGTTGATCATGTTGATGAAAAAATTTATATGGGATGATGTCATCATCCTCACATGTAAGTGGAGGAAAGGTTGGTGAGGAAGGGGTGTCTTCCTTAATAATGGTGGCGGTAGGTGGTTTGGTTTGCTTCTTGGTAGGTAGGATAAAATTGAGGCCATGTTTCTCATGATGTTTTTTGGTTTCAATGGAAATTAACTCATTTGGGCCATTCTCATATCATTCAAGATCAAATCCTTTCCAAGCACACCTATGGAGGTATGTTTTCGCAAAACTTAGCTTGTTTAGATAAGAGAAGCTAAAGGTGAATGGATGAGGTGACAGAGAGGTAGTGGAAGTGCCAATGGGTTTGTAGAGTCCCCCATAGATTAAAAAGGTTTAACAATGGGGAGGTCTAAAAATAATAACAATTCTAACATTTGGGTCATACCTGGGTTGGTGGTTAATTTTCCCAAACTCTTGGGGAGTAGGGAAAGCATCAAGGGCTAAAAGATGATATTCCCCCAGTGAAAGGTGGTGGAATGTTAATTCCAAAGGGTCTAAGGTGAGGATATGATTAGAGGGGATGGATGAGCTATTTGATGCCTCATTGGTAGAGAGAGGGGTAACTTCCTCTTTCGTGGTGGAGGTCTTGTATTTGGATAAGGAGGGTGTCTTAGAGGGATGTAAGAGGACATCATTGGGTTGATTCATGTTGCATGTTGAGAAGGGACTTGGGTTAGTTTGGATGGTGATGACCTGGACTTCATGCTCAAATTTAATGCATTGATGTATGGTAGAGGAGACACAACCCATGGAGTAGATCCAAGGTCATCCTAATGAAACATTGTATTAAAATTCACCCTCCACTACATAAAAGAGCTTAGGGAGCATTCAAGGCCCTAAAAAGATATGAAGGAAAACTATTCTTAGGGTAGTGGTCATAGTATCATTAAAGGATTAGAGGATGGTTGAGGTTTCAGACATGACATTGTCCAGTAGGAGGATTTGGTGATAGGCATGGGATGAGATAATGTTAATACTATCTCCCCCATCAATCATGACCCATTTAATGTACATTTGGTTGATGTAAGAAGTAATAAAAATAAAGGGATTTGGGCCATTCATATGGATAGAAGGTATTTACAAATCTTTAAAAGTGACAAGGTTGGAAATTTTAAGAGTGCTGACAAAGGTTGCCAAAGGTTGAAGATCTTTAGGTTGGACCTCTACCGATTGTAATGCCTATATCATTTCTTGGTGATGATGAGATGAAGTGGTAATAAACTCATATAATCTCATCTTCATCAAGGTCTGGTGGATTTGTTTAACTACCACTCTCTTGATGGACTCTAAGGAGTTGGATTGGGAGGCACCTAAGATAGATACCTTGGGTTTGAGTGAAGGTGAAGGTGTTTGGGTAGGGTTTGGTTGGGAGGTAAAAGATGGGTATGTCCATAGAATGGCCACCTTGGCCTTCCCCTTATCTTTCTATTATGATCTTGTAACCACATGAATGATATGGATAGAGGAGGGAATTGGGGTAGGATATTGGTCGTGCTCTTCGTCACTCTAAGTGAGAGTGGAGGATTAGGTAGGCATTAGGTAGAGGGTGTTTTTGTCAGTTGGATTAGTATATGACTCATGGGAGTTTCATCTATTAATATATCATCCTCATCATAGATCTAGTGTATAATGGTTGGGAGAGCTTTACATTTCTCTATGACATGCCCTACTGTCCTATGATAGGAGCACATGTGGTAGCTTTTATACCAGGTAGGATTTTATTTGAGAGGCTCAAACCACTTGATAGGGGTAAGGTTAAGCAAGAAGCTTACAGTAACTATTGGAAAATGGTGGAATAGGATTTGGCTAAAGGTGGAGAGGTTTTAGGGGTTTTGGTCTTGGTTGGTAAGATGAAGGTCCTTTTAGTATTAGGTTTTGTGGTGGAAGGTTTGGTTGGGTGTTTTTATTTTGGTAAGGCATTAGTTAAGAAATTGGAGATAGGAGGTTTTGGGATAAGTAGTTTGGTTATTGACGGTTCAGTGAAAGTTGGTGTGTTTGAAGCAATTTTGATATTGTAACCAATAACAACACTCTAATCTTGGTTGGGACAACCATATGTTTAATCAGAGTGGAGGGATGAGGCCTCAAGATAGAGTTCACGGTGGAGGAGGGTAGGAGTTTGGATCTCTAGCCTTTTGGTATTCCTACTCCCTTAGTTGATTTGGTTTGGCACTTGGTTAATGGGTTAGATGAGGTACGCTCCACCTTCATAGATGGGTGATTAAGACTCTATATAGGGAGTGTACCTAATTTCTTGGTTGGATTAGCCAGTTTGGTTGGAGAAGGTGGTTTGGTTTCTTAGGGTTTAGGTAATTTGGATGGCTTAGGAATTATTAGGTTGGTATAAATTTCTATTAGTTTGGTTGATAGGGTAGGAGTTTAGATAGAAGAAGTGGTGGGTTAGTCTTACAAAATTATGGTTGGAGGTTGTTTCTTGGGGATATAAGGTATCCCTAGTTTTTCCTAGAATGTGGCTCTATCCATGTTAAGGTTAGAGACAAATTTCAATATTTGTACTAACCTCGAGAATGGTTTGTAGGCTGGTTTTATTCTTTGGATAGTGCACCTGAAAGACAAGTCCATAGGTGTAGATAGAGGGGTGGTAACCTTTCCCTTTTACTTAATTAAAGGATGTAAGGTTTGAGTGGGTGACTCCTTTATGGGAGGTGTAGACATGGGGGTTTCCCATTTGGGGATGATCTCTGAAGGGGTAGTAAGTTGCTCGGTAATTAAGGGAGAAGGTAAAATGGGTGCTTGTTATAGAATGCCAATCAAGGGAGGGGTTGATGGCTCCACTAGCTCAATAAGTGGAGGAGGAGAAAGGGTTGATTCCTTAATTTGGGCTTCCAAAAGAGAAGAAGGTAACTCTACTACCTCATTAAGCAGAGAGGGTGAGGAACATATAAGTTGGTCAGTAGGTTCTTCAAAAATGAGTATGCCAAGAACCATGTTAATAGTATTGGTATTGTGAGAGCATTCAACCATGTTGATCTCATTATTGGTAGGTGCATGACTGGGAAAATGATACCTAAATATGTCAAAAACTTGGTTTTGAGGTGAGTTGGGGTTATCCAATATAAGCTTACCCTTGTCAATGAGAGATTGAACAATGATCTTGAAGGTGTTGCTCCTATTAACATCATGTCTTATTACTTGGTGGAAGGTGCATAGGTCATTATCATTGTACCAACTAGGTGCAAGATGAGAAGAATCAAAATTTTGAGGTGTTTTGATAGGAGGAAGTTATATGATATTAGCTTTCAATAGCTTTTCCATGATCAAAGCATAATACTCTCCAAGTGAAGTAAATTACTTCTGGGTGTTTTGGTTTTGGTTTCTCATGTTTTGATTTGAGAAAATAGAGAAATTTGGTTGGTTGGCAGTAATGAGTGTCTTTAAGGATAACCATGTTGGTAGTACCCTTAATTTTGGTCCCAGTGTTGGTTTGGTTGCTTGATTTGGAGGAGGTAGCCTCATTGGTTTTGTAGGTAGAGTTCTTATTTTTCAATTTTATCTTTCCTTAATTAATGGTTCTATTTTATAACTTATTCCCATGGTGAAAGATTCATCAATAGTTTGAAAGCTCTGTAAATGTAATGTGGAAGAGATGTGCTTAACACATGCCCAAGAAAGAAGCTCTATGAGTTCAAGTTGAGGTAGGGAAAAAGAAAGTTGGTTGATTAGGCTCTACCAATGAGGTACAAAATTGGCAATAGATTCATCATCAAACTATCAGATAGAGTAGAGGTCAATGATGGAAACCTTCTTGGAGAAATTTATCAAAAAGTGGTCTAAGAAAGTTTGAGCTAGTTGGGTGAAGGAGAATATGAAATGCTTTGTTAAGGCACTATACCAGTCTAATGTCAGTCCTAACAAAGACATAATAAAAGTTTAGAGAAAGAGGGAATCATCATAGGAAATCAAATAACATGAATGCCTAAAATCCCTAAGGTGTTGTTATGGATCCTCCTTACTCTAAAACTTAGAGAACTTGGGAAGTTCCCATTGAGGAGGATATGGCCTGATAAGAATAAATGGGTGGATGGGATCATTACATATTTGGTCATAGGATAGGATATTGTAAGCCCCAAATATGGATGACTCCATAGTTGTCATCTTGTCCATGAGCATCTTCATTAGGTTTTTTAGGGGTGGTGCACTTGAAGGGTTGTAAGGTGCATATTGTGGTTTGGGTTGAGTGACATATTGATAATTTGTTAGAGGTTGAGAAGTACCACATATGGGTAGGTGGCCACAGGTGGTTGGGTCAAATCCACATGTGAATATGTGGTCACTAGTGGTTGGGTAAAATTTATGTACTATTTAATAGGTGTGGATGGGTGAGTTAGAAGTAAGGGATAAGTGGTAACCCTTGTAGCGATAGGTGACAAGGTAGAAGGTATGGGTGCCACTAAGTTTTGAAGTGGAGTGGAGGTAACTAGAGGAATGGGAATGGTAGTGATGGTGGTAGTGGTACTACAACAATAATTAGAGTATGGTTAGGTAAGGGTTGGGTTTTAGTTGTGTTGGAAGATTTTTTAGTCAAATTAGGAGGTGTTTGTGTGTTAAAAAGTTGAGCTTGTTGGTTTTGCATGGTTGTGTCAGATGGGTTGCCAACTGAGGCAGATACTTGAGTAGCTAATGATTGGGTGGTGACTATAGAAATAGAAGAGTTGATTAAAAATCCTAATGGAATTTCATAAGGTGGATCATTAAGTGGTATTAAAATGGGTGTACGATGAGCTACTATTTTAAGATAATGTTTCAAGGTTATTGGGTTATTATCCAAAAAGGAAACAAAGTCTAGGTTTCCTTAGGAGACTATCTAAGGCACACTGTAAGCATTAGAATGATGAGGAGAACTCTTAGCATCTGAGATATACTCCATGGATGAAGAGGTGGAGGAGACTGAATAATTTATAGATGGGTCTTGACTTGCTAAGTCTCTTCATTGTTGACAAGGAAAAACCATGCAAGTAGGATGAGAATAAAAAACAAAGAATATTACAATTAAAACAAAGAGAAATCAATAAAATGATCAAGAAAATCCACCACACATTAGAGTACGTTAACATCCCATGGTTAATTTTAATCTCACTTTGGTTTATGCCTTAAGTTATGAGAATGTGTGATATAAGTTGGATTGTAGATCAAGTACTATAAAAGCAATCTATGGTTGGTTTTGGGTTGTTTAGTTGCTCAAAAATATTTGTATTGGGAATTAATATGTGGCTTGGTATTTGGGGCCTACCCCCTCACTTCACACACCATAATGATAAGGGTGTTGGGTTATTATCCAATATATACTAGTTTCTAGAGTTTATACTCAACCAAAGAGTTGAGTTGGTTCTCCCCCTGGAAATAACCTCCAAGTAGGATCACTAGGAAAGGGTAAGGTTACTGCTAGGTGATGAAATCCTATTTGAGACTTGTCTCAAGTTTTTTTGATATTTAATTGATGAAAGTGGTTTGGTTTAGTGTGTGCAACAAAAGTGATGCTATGATAAAATTATTGTGGATTAATTCAAAGGAAGATAAAATTAGAAGAAAGCAATGGATACACTTGATTTTAAACCCACAAGAGATTTAAATTTTGTTAATGAGCATAGATAGAGAGAAGAGAATATATATGTAAAGAAAATAAACCTAAATTAAATACTCAAGGTCCCACTGGGCATGCCAGAATGTTTTAGTGAATATTAGATTATATTTCGAGAAGAAAGAAGAAGAAACTAAATACGAGTATGGTTGAAAAACTTGTTTGATTGTGCATGTATTGAATCATATGATTGTGAAGAACTCCTCTTTGGATTTGGAGGATGACCTAAAAATAAGGTAACACTAAATCAAATGGTTGGTTAGATAAATAGCTGAGTAGATTGTCTAGTGCTAGCTAGATCCTAAAAATAAGAGCTTTCTTGGGGGTTGTCAATCCACACATTTTAAATAATTAATTTTATAAAACATAATATAAAATCCTTGCATCAAGAATCAAAAGGTACTGAAATTGAACACAAGAAATTATTTCTAAACATAAAAGACTATAAATGACTAATATAACAATAAAAAAATTAATACTAATGTTAAATGGCTCGGGTCTGTTTCAAAAAATCAAGTAGGGGTTTATGAACAAATAGGGACATATAAATATATATTTGGTTGAGGGTATGTATGTGGAAATAACTTATTGTTATTTCCTTCTATAATGACCATTGATGGTTGATGTGACCATCAACAGTTAAGGATATTGTCGATGATCAGGGTGACCATCAGGGGTTGGGCAGATGCTTGATAGTTGATATAACCATCGATGGTTACTATGTGTAGGCCTGGGTTGGTAAATAGATAATTGGAAGGATCACATAGATGGATTCCAAGAGATGGGTTGGTGCTAGGTTGAGTATGAAAGGCAAATAGAGTAAATGAATATCAAAAAACAAATACTTATCTTCTAGAAAGTTGATCAGGTGGTTGATTGAGGTGGTTGACTCGTTAGTGGAGTCTAACATGATTTCAAAAAAGTAATGGTATTTGGTACTTTGATGAAGCTATGATGATAAGTTAGCTCTCTAACATGATGGCTAGATCATTGGATTGTTGATGATGATTGACCTATAAATAAAAGAACTCTAGATGCATAAGCCCTTGATAACAATTACAGATGATCTCCACCTCTTCTCTCTTCTTATAGGCAAGCCAAGAGAGTTACAACAAGATGTTAACTAGGCTTTTTAATTATAAATCTCACATGCAATGGCTTACAATAGGATTAAGACAATCTATTTTTAGAAAAGGTGGGTTGAATTGCATGTTTGTGGTTAAGGAGGTGCACCCTTACCATCGATGATCAGGGTGACCATTGGTAGTCATCTTGACCATCGGTGGTCAAGGGTAAAGGGTCAAATTAGGTAAAAGGTTGGCTAATTCAGTTGGGCAAATTGACCATGGGTTAGGCTCAAATAGGGGTCAAAAGGTCATATTGGTCCTGAGGGGCT
This sequence comes from Torreya grandis, assembly GCA_037957365.1. Taxonomy (NCBI): domain Eukaryota; kingdom Viridiplantae; phylum Streptophyta; class Pinopsida; order Cupressales; family Taxaceae; genus Torreya; species Torreya grandis. The sequence continues at coordinate 394,344 of JARHVA010001788.1, forward strand.
CTTAAGGCAGTGTAGGGGAATTTTAACATTCAGAATTATGGTGTGAAGATTTACAATATCTACACCTAGAGGTATTCATGATTTGTATCATTATGAATTCACAAGATTAAAGTAACATCTTGATTACCATATACATGAAGGAAAGTGGTGGTGAGAGAAAGAAAAATTTCCCACCATTGAATCCATCTAGTATCCGTAGTGGGTTTGGGAACCAAGTTCCAAAATTTGATAATATGCCAAAAAAATTTGTCATGCTCGAGATGAGAATTATTGAGATAGAACTGAGTTTTGGTGGACCTCACTTGAGTAGTGGTCCATTCTATATTTAATCAGATAGGATGATGATCTGATACAAAAGTGTCAAGGAGCATAAAAATTGGCCTATCATGAACTAGAACAAATAAAAATAATTCTTGTTCTGAAAAAATAGCATGATTAAACCATTTAATCACTCTATCCTCTCCCTAACTGAAACTGGACTAAGTGAACCAGGTGATTCTCAATATTTCCTCTAGTGATGGTTTAGATTAAATACTTCAAGTTTGTTACACATGTAATACCAAACCCTTAATTCTCTAGTGCACCAGTACATGGGAAGAAGAACTTCTTTATCTTCATATGTTTCAATCATGTTAAATTCCCCACAAAGGATCTAGTGGGTATTTAGAAGTGAATATTCCAACCATCACCAAAGAAAGGTTCACTTCAAAACATAATTAGATGTGTATAGGTTAACTAACCCAATAATGTGATTATTTAAGTAAAAAAGATTCCAAAAAACTTGGTGTGTGGGATAAAACCCCCAAGAAACTATATTTTAATAAAGTTTTGAAGCTAAAAGAGTGATGACACCACCATGGCCAAGCTCATGATTGGTATTGTGATAAAGGGTCACATGCCATATGATGCATCTAGAATTTTGAAGAAGGAATTCAAAGATTTTGACTTATTTTATATAAAGAATTTCATATTATTAAAAATTTGACAAATGTTCCTAACCACATACTTATGTGGTGGATCGATGAGGCATAAAACATTCTAGGAATAAAATATCATTAGGAAACATTAAGTTACATGGTGCTTCCCTCATTGAGGACTTAAAGATTAATAAACTAGTTAAGATAAGGTTGGTACCTCATAGAATCTCTACACTTGAAATGTTGTCACTTGTGTGGCATGAAATACTCATACCATGAGGGAGATGGGCTTAAAGAATGTCATAAGACCAAATTATGATCAAATATGATGAGAACAAGTTCATCATCTAAATATGTCAACCTAATAGGGGGTTATGACAATGGAGCTTAAGGAATAGAAGGCAGAGAAGTGAAAAAAGAAGCCACCACTTGAGGTGTGCTCATAATTGGTGGTGGAGCCTTACTAGGCATAATAGTGGTAACTTTACCAGTTGGACCTATAACACTAGGACCATTTGATGGTTGATACACAAAATACTGAGGTTTACCATTACCATGATTTGAGTTATTTTTCTTATTAGTGATGGTGGTTGACTCATCAGAGTTCTTGTTTTGGGTTCTAGGCTCCGGTCTATTTTTCTCTTGAAGAGCAAGATGAGATGGGACCATAAAAGGACACTCTTAGATCATATGATTTAAGGATTGATACCTAAAATAGTTGTTTGGAATATTAATTTAGAGCACACATTAGGTAAATATATTATTTCCTACTTGAATCTCAATAGACTCTTTGAGGTCTTGGGCTAGATCTAATTCCACACAAACCCTTTTCTAAGGATGAGATATATAAAACTTTGGTTGTTCATGATAGGTGAAATGACCTATAGGTTTTATGAGTTGGTTGGTAAAACCACATAGGGGGTAGGCAAGCTAATAAATCTAACCTATACTGGGATTTTAAGTTTGGCATGCTTAGAGACCTAAAAGTCTTGAGTCCAATGAGAGAATAAAACTAGCATATTGAGAATGAACCAAGGACCACAGTTGATAATGGAATTATAATGTTCTATATTGATGAAACAAAATAAGAAAAAACCATTAGTAAGGTTTTGGAGTCCTAGTTTTGTACCATGGATTTCCCAATGGTTATGAGCTCATAGATTCAAAAGGATCTTAGGGGGAACTCTACCTATAAAATAAACAGCCATAGTGAAGATTTTGAAATAGTTACAAGATTTATCAAATGTAGGTAAATCATGTCTAACATCTGGTAAATGGGTATCTATGTTAGAACTAGTACCTCATGAAATAATTTTGAAACAAGTTTACTCATTTACTTTGTCATCATTATCAGTCAGGATATCACTAGATTTCCTTGAATCCAAAGATGAGCAAATGGTGGTAATGGCCATTTAATATAGGGAATTCCCAACCACCCAAAGGGAAGATTGTTGAACCAAATCATCATGATAAATGCACAAGAAAACATGCTAAATCCTACCTAGATTGATATAGTGTCATAGGGGTAACCCTAAAGGATATCTACATTCAAACACTCCATAAAACTTTGTTGCATCCAAAACTATTATTTTTTAAAAACACTAAGAATAAATATATTTAGCTCAAACTAGGATTTCTATAAACAAAATTACATAGTTTAAAGTGAAAATTAGTAAATACATGATTGTGAATACTCAAGATCAAGAAAATAAAAAATATGAAACACTTTCTAGACATGTTTGTGCCTTATAGAAAATAGTGCAAGTTGGTCATGTCTATTGACTGTGGATTTTTTTGATTTGAATGCGACTAATGGTTGACATAAAATCATAACTTTGATAGAGATAGGTCAAATAACTAAATATAAGAATATTCATGTACATGATAAATATAGGCATATAGAAGCCTAAGTCATTCAATTCCACTGACCATGATATTATCTACATCAACCATGATGAAAATATGAGTGTTGTACCTTTGATACATGTGTCTATTGAATAGGCTAAGATATTAAACTTATATTTATGCCATGCAAAATTCACTATTTTACTTTTTTATTTGGAACCCTAACTTTACTTCAAATATTTGAAACCTACATAAAAAGAGAGTGGGAGTGTAATGGTTAAGCTGACCTCAATCACCCCCTTGATTATTTACCTCCACCTACGTATCTAATACTCCAAAGAGGATTATCTAGAGCATGTGTTTCTCACACATAGAGTGATTATGAAATTTTACTTCTTGATTAATATGTATGGAGCTATGAATATGGCTTTTATACTTGACAATAATTGCTCTTTAATTTATTTGAGATGACTTAGACTTGTCTTATGGCTAATCCTTGTGTGTGATCTTGAATTTGAAAATAATAGGGTAAAATTTCTCAATGTGAAATAGTATGTAAACACAAAACTAAGTGATAAGCAAGTGGGAGTAATGAATGACCTTTTATGTATATCTTTAGGAAAACCTTTAGAAAATTTTATTTAGCCAACCATATGAAATACAAGGGAAGAACCAAAACATTAATTCAAAATTTGGAATCTAACATTTATTCATCATGGGATGTAACCTATTTAGTTGGAAAATCTCATGAAAATGGTCATGTCGACCTATTATAGACCTGTCTCGAAAGATATATGACAACATTCCTTAGCTAGAGATAGTATGAGGATAGTATGAATTAATTTGAGCATTTGACACGGAAAGTTTTGCAGAGTAATCCTAAAAAACAAAGTATCAATACTAAATATAGGTAAATGGCTTATATGAATGATAAATAAGAGTCAAATAGTTTAGGATGTGTCAATAATGAACCTTTTCAATTACATGTGACCAAATTTAGGTGCCTACACTATGTGTGATTCATTGTTATACCCAGCCCTCCTAGGGATGCCTTTCTATATTTTAGCATATCATGTTTCCATATCCTTACTAATCTCATTACCTATATCTTTCCATTTTTTGAAACACTTTATCCCTACTACATCACTATATTTTATATATATTGGTCATTCCCAAACTTTACTACCTATATATATTACCTTTGGGATAATTGTACATAGACATACCTCATTAATTATTATATGATTGTATTTTTTATCGATGAGGACATATTAATATTATTACATCCTATTTAATATGGATCCTCCTCATTTTCATTATATAATCCATGAACCTTACATATATTATCTTACTTATATGGAGCTTCCTTAACTATGTGTCTTGTGATCCTAAATTGGTATGTTAGGATGGGCAAACATTCTCAATTCCTCCTTACATCTTGTCACATTATGGTTATCATAATTAATACATCTATCATGATATCTTGTTTGTATTGTCTCATATCCTTTGTTCTTGTACTTATCGAGCACTACATTTCCTTTGGGGGAATTGTACCCACACTTATTCATGAGTCTCATTGATTATACACACACACACACATTACCTTTGGGAAAATCTTACCCATATTACCACATACTTTACTGCCATCATTTATGGTCGCAAAGGGAATCATACTCTTAATTATCTTGAGATATTTATTGATACTATGTATACTTTATTATGCATACATATCCTTGCATATCTCCTTGAGTTTATTATACATATTATTTGCATACAAATCCTATTAAATTTGATGTAGTCAAGGATTGGGTGTCCAATGAAGGAAAACAATTTTATTTTAGCTTACCACTCAAACACACACATAAACCCAAGACTAAAACGAAAATTCACACTTTATTAATATTTATCTAAGGTAGATCATAGATTACACATGCAACACTCAAATTATCTCGTAAGACAATAACATAATAGAATAATGATCACAAACATAGTCCCTTGGGTGGATTGGACACAACTCTTTTGTCCTTTTCACTTTACTCTCTCCATATTCACTTGGAAATTTTTATTCACTTATTTTTTACTGATCCAAATCCTTCCCTCTTATTTTATGTCTTGTAGTGTGACTATTGGGATTCCTATTCACCTTAAAAATTCTCTAGATGAGCACTTAATTATTTGTTCACCATTATTAATCCTGGTTAATCACTGTGGGTGAAATCACTACTTTGTGCAAAGCATAAAATAAGTAACTATTTTAAAGGGTTTTTTTAATTATCAATTAACATACATTTGTGTTAACATGTGGTATCATAATGGGATAAAGAACACTATGTCATGTGACCTTAAACTTCTCCTTATTCCTTTTCAAGTCACATTGAAGTGTGAATGATTCCATGGTGGATGTATAATCCCGTGACATGTAAGATATATATTTTTTGTGATGTAAGATTACTTGACTAAATAGATGCTCATGCATCAAACTCTTAGGGTAAAATTTACTAAACACATTACTCATAAATTTGGGATAGATGGTATAACTATCCTTTTGAATTTTAACAAAAATCCACATCATGCCCTTCCACAATATGACCTAATAACATATTTCTATCTATTTCACTTCACTATAAATAATCCTCCTCAGCCAAACTCATTCTATACTATCTCATCCTACCCTCCTTGAACATTGGCTTGGAATTATCCACCCCATATTTAAACTTATTTCTTCTTATCTATTATACACATATAATATAACATTAACCTTGACCACCCATCTCTTTTGAAGTGTTTTATACAGCTCTTTAACCTTATTTATCTCTAACTTGAAGAATTGATGACCTCCTATCACTTTCTATAGAAATATATGTTCATCAACATGCCCCACAAGATGAATCTTGTGTTCATCCTCATCCTAATTTTCCTTAAATGTATTTATAATGTACCTTAAATAATCTTAGAAAAACATGATGTTAGTCTCACATCATACAATATTTCCCTATCAAATTGACATCACATCTTGCTATAATTAAATATTATACCTTTATTAAAAATCAAAATTTTAACAAATTTTATCTATTGCATTATTGAATCAAAATAAATAATATTTCACCATATATGTTATTGTAAAACTTTCACATTTACTTATGTTTATTATGATATAATTTTTCTGATTATTTGTCACACTGCACATGTTATTGATTCTTTGTAATTAACCATTTAACTTGGTCATATAAAATGATTATACAAAATTCATATTGCTTTTCTTTTAATAATTAATTAGTTGAGAGTTAATTTTTGGTTTGAACTTTTATTAAAATCATGCTTAATATATCATATTTCATTGTAAACACTTCAAATTCAAATTACTCTTTCATCTATTTCAAAAAATCTCAACAATAAATTGTTTTTATATGTCATAAATTTCATTTTAAAAATAATAGTATAAAAAAATTTACTAATTTTTTTCAATATATAAAATAACATGAAAATCATTTCAACGACAAACCAACAATTTTTTGGTTTTCAAAACATCAAAGAAGTAGTTACCAAGTAATATATGCACCTTGGTAAATTATAATTATGGCTTGTTGACTTACAATTGTCATGTTATCATTTTTTCCATATAAAATGACATGTATTTTGGTTTGATGATTCATCATGGACCATGATATAATATGTATTCAAATACGTAGAATTAAAAAACTTTGGCACATATCTTAAAGAATAACTTGAATCACTTTTGAAGTGGGCATAAGTTTAAGAATAATGCAAATTATTTTGAAGTGGGTCTAGGTTATTATAACCCTAAGATCATTGCAATCTCTTTTTTTATATAATGTTCATAATTGAAATGTGGTAATTTTATTAAGTAATATATTTAAATAACATCGGTTATTTGATTTTAATGGTTCTAATGTTTTGAAGGGCAATTTGATATGTTAAATTTGATAGGTTTATAAATATATTTTTAAAGTAAGTTTACCATTATTAATATGAAAGGAATCAAATGTGATCATATTCAATTGAAAAAATGAAAAATAGATAAGTTTTTTCCATTAATAAGTAGTTTAATAGTTTTATTAGTTGCAATATTTGATGATCTTTAATACAAAATGGTAAAAAAAATATGACAATAATTGACTATGTCAAAAGGTTTGTTCTTACATTAAAAAATAAATAATTTATACTTTGATAAGAAGAAAATGATATTATTTTTAATATGTTCAATAAATTAGTTATTATTATAATAATATGATTTTCTTATCCAAATGGAATATTTTCAATAATGGGTATTCTTGTTTCTTAATGGTTGTGCAATACACAATCTCTTTTTTATACAAAATTATGGAGCTGAGATTAATTCATTATGTTTTATTTGTTACATAACAAATTTGTTCTTAGCGTCGGCTTTTGGAGTGAAGAGTGATTTCATTTTTAATGTTTGTTTTGAATTAGAGAATCATATGTCCCATTTTTCAATTATGTGTTTTCAAATTCGATGTAGTTTTGTGATATTTTGGGTTATAATAAGTTTTTTCAGGTTTTTAGGTAATAAAAAAATGATATGTATTTCTCCTTTTAAATTGCAACCCAAAATTTTTATTTTTATGAAAAGAAATAAGTGGTTAAATTTTGATAAAGCTTTAAGAAATTTTGGCACAATTTATTAATTTAAATTAATCAAAATATGATTTTACAAATCAATAGTTGTTTCTTAGTTTGAGGTCAAATTCATAGAATTATGAGTTATTTATCGTGAAAGAAATAATAAAAAAACTTAAGCAACAAATGTTTATTGGTTGCTAAAAAATAAAACAATCTCACTTATTTAATATAGTATTTAGGTTTGCAATGCAGTAAAATGATATTTTGTTTTTAACACAAGTAAAATTACAAGTATACTAATTTGACACAAATATAATGGAATCATTTTCTAGGCTTAAGTTTTAATTGTTTTTTTTTTTTTCCTATTTTCAAGGATTATTCACTAATCTTTAAAATCATAATATTATGTGAAATGCAAAAGTAAAAATTCATTTTTGGTCATGTGTATAATGAAATGCAATACTAATTACTTTATTTCTGATTTTTATTACATAAAAAATTATATTTGTAATTTATTTAATATTGATATCATGGATTATTATTAACAAAGCCAAAAAACTTCAAGGTCATTTGTCTTTGAACTCTAAGTATTAGAATAAATATTTCACTATTTAAAATTGGGTATACAATTATGTATTATTATTTTTGAATAACATTGAGATAATGAGATTGAGATAATATGTATTTTATTTTTCTTGGCAATACATTTTTTGACTAGAGAAACTAGTGTACACCATTCAGATAGTTTTTACATACTGAAGGGTTTTTTCCACTCAATTCAATCCAAAATGATGTTTATGTTTTAGTAAATGAATGATTTGGGATTTGATACAGTGAAATATATATTTTTCATATTAGTGAAATATATATATTTTATATTAGTTTCATGTGGTAGATTGGTTTATCATGGAAACAATATTCTGGTGTAATGAAATGACAGTTTATTTTAATCTGGCATTATAATTTGTTGTATTTCATTAAGAAAAAATGTATGGATGGATTTGTGGTTTATTTAGAAAAAATATTTTTGGAATGGATAATTAATAATAATAAACTGCACAACCTACATAAAACACACACTGAGGTAGACCCTTCAGGGTCCAAAGGGCCACTAGCATGTTTATGCAAGGTTTTAATTATGACACCTAAGTTTATTTACATTTTTTTGTCAATGATCTTGTGTTCTAAGATGTTTTAAACACTATGCCTTGTAAGTATTTCAATCATTATGGTACTCATAACTGGTAACTACCCCAAATAATATATTATCGGTCTCATCCATTTGGGTGTGGTTCTTCATCTATATTCTTCTTGCTAGATGCACCTAATTAGTAATGATACTATTGAACCTATTAAACCTTTGCCTCAATAAAATGAAATAATTCATATTGGATCCCTTGAAGCCACATTTTTACCCAATGATTTACCTTCCACTAAGTGTATACTTGCTAGTATCCCTTCAACCTCACCTGCAGTAACTCATGTAATGAAGAAATAAATCTTGAAGTGGATGATCAATCGAATGGCTTGGCTCAAATAGAAAATCCTATGGTTCTAATGGAGTATACATTCTATAATATAGATAAGGGTATTCCAATTATTTATTTAGTCTCATCAGATGAAGAAGAAGTAAAGTATATTTGTTTAACATTTAAATTTTTTTTAAACATATTTGAAAACTTTGGTAATTTCAAGCTATAGATTTTATCTTTGATACTTTTCTTGTCACATTTTATGAAAATCTTATAATTTATATCATTAATAATACTTGGTGGTGGTATTAATTTTTTAATACTCATTACTAATGTTGATCTTTTAACTTTAAGATTAGAAAATATTATTTTTTTAGTTTTGATGGTATATGGTGGTATTTTGATTATTGTTTTATTGAAATAACTATAAATGTTTTTATTTTCTCATTTTATTTTTAAGTTGAGATGATACTATTTTATTTATCATTTATTTGGAGATAATATATTATAAAATATTACATTTTTTATATGAAGCTTGAGAAATGTAATAATTGGTTATGCTTAAAATATAGGAAACTGAAATAAATATGATGTGAATTTCATATAACATCTAGTTGAAAAGTTGATTATATATTTGGATTTAAATTTAAGAGAAACATGAATAATATTGTATGTTAATCTGATTGCATGATAATAATGTTTAGTAATTAATAAGCATTATGTAAAAAGTAGCAGGCTCCCACCCATAATAAATTATTAAATTATTTAATCTTATTAAGAATATTTACTTACTTTTTTATTTTAAGTTTACATTATAAATTTAATTATAAATCTTTAATATTGTATAATTTAATTAACTTAAATTAATTTTGACATTTTTTCAAAATTTTGAATATCAAAATTTCAAATGATCAAAGACATGTATACCAATTCCCACATGAGAACAATTAAATACCTTAAACATTCCACGAAAGTTATCCATTTTTGGTCTTAGACTTTAGAGAGAAAAAAGTCCTTTGTACTTAACCCATTGGATTATTAATCAATAAATCATGTACTTTCAAACACGATAGATAAATTTACAAATTCTAAAGCTTACAATAGGGTTTCTAAATGTCTAACCATAAAAAATATATTTATTAACTTAAAATCAACAAATTTTAACGAATACTTATGACAATATTAGTTAAGGACATATAAGCTTATATGGATAAACAAGAATGGTTCACACATCCCTTATAAAAATATGGCAACAAAATAGGCAAAGTCCAAAGTATCTTCATAGATATTTATGTTGAGTTTAATATAATTGAGTGAAAATCTTATGAGGATAGTATTAAGGAATCAATATTTTCCAAGGTGAGAATATGAACTCTCTTTCTTATAAAAATAAATCATTTAATAATAGTTTTGTTTTTCCTTTTAAAAAAATATTTATTACACATTTTGTTTGGTGAATTTTCTATCTATTTCTTTAAGATGTCATTTTTATAATTAGGTTTTGTTATTTTTTACCATACATATTCTCACATTTTCTATACAATAACAAAATATCTATAACATCATAAGATCATCATAAAATGATATTAGAATCATAACAACTGCTAATGTCAATACCAAAATTAAAATCTCATGTAGACAACTAGGAATAACAACCAATGATATATGTCTATATATTTAAAAAATATATAAAATATATAAATCTATAACTTTTGGTCACAATCATTCTTATGTGGGTGAGGCACCAAGCTCTAAAAATAAGTTACACATCTATAAAATACAATATCCTCTATAAATTACACAATAAATACCACTATCATGTAGCTTATCCCTCTACTCTAACTAGATGTGTCTCTAACTCAGTCACTTGCATTATTCCTCATTATGTGCCTACGATAAGATTAGCCATATTTTTAGATTTATCTATGGAAAATAACACCTATTGCATCACAACTTGGTTCCATTTTATAACTTATCCCTCTACTAGAACTATAACCATAGTAGTAATAGCAACCTAATCTCATCATCATAATTTCAACTTATCTATACCACCCAATATGATCCTTGGTATATGGTGATATAGGATCCATCATACCTATTTTATTTATATTTGGTATCACTAAAACTAGGATCTCACAATGTGTAGCCTTGATTATGGATCCCCACCATACAGTTTCTGCCATAACATTTATAAAATCAAACCAAACTAAATTCAAATATATATTAAAACTACACATTAATCTATCACTAATCCCCAACATGCATATCTATAAGACTAAAAATAAATTTAATAAAAAATATTTTTTTACATATATATGCATGTGTGTGGGTGTATCTCTAGGATAGTCTCCCTATCATCTCTACCACTGAGGAAAATTTTATTTTCTCAGATCTAGGTCAATGAGTTCCCACCTATTGTTCCTAATGTATCATTAGTACAGATGGATTGATGGCATTTGACATATTTAGGTGACCCATTTTTATTTATATGTTAGGAAACATCTATCATGGGAACATAAGGATTACCCCTAGGCTTCTCCTTTATGCTCTTAGTTGGTATTTTTTTATCATCTCCTCATCCCCTATGAAACACGATGACGTCTCAACACTAGGAGATGTTATTTTGAACCATGTCCCCCTACTCCTCATGGTTATTTTAAGTGATTCACCCAAATGGGATCATATAGATATTAGTTTTCTTGGGTGTGTATGAGTGAACTAACTTGAAACCCATACACACAAGAGAGGATCTAACTTCCATCTAGAGTGTTCTAACCACTATGTTAGAGGTACAATCACTAAGAGGGGGGGTTAAATCAGTGAATCAATATATTTCAAAACTTCAATCTAAATCCTTCAAAACCTTATTTATACACCATAAGCAATCAGGAAGCAAATAACCCACTCCTAATAATTAACATGAAAGATAAGCAAGATAACACAAGATCTATGTGGGTGAATCTCTTGGGGAATAAAAACCACTCTCAATCCTAAAAACACATGGAAAAATTATCCTATAATGTTATTACAAACATGAGACTTTATAGAAGCACCCACTTCACAAGGATCACCAACCCCTAAAGATGACAAGCACCAACTTGCCTAAGATGTTGAGCACCAACATAGCATCTATGAAAATAACATCTATATAAATTTTATTGCTTCTCAATTTGATGGATTAAACCTAAAATCCAACCTCCTTATATACTCTTCATTCATTTAAACATTCACATACAAGTAATGCATCCAAAACCACCTTTTGGATCAAACTACACACTTTTGCTTGTTCTCATGCATCAAACCTATAAATTCAATAATATAATTATGAACAAAAGTTAATACATGAAATCCATACTCTCATCTACCTATAAATACATCCACACATCTCTCACAACATTCACAAATATTTTTCTCATCACACACACTCACAACACCTCAACTCTTCATTCTCAAGTCTAGAAACCATCAATTTTGCTTTCAATCTTGATAGAGTCTTCATGAATATTATCTTCTTGGTCAACCAAAATAATTTCATTAACCCTTAATAATTGTATAAATCTAACACATATCTCAAATCCATTCTCATAGGTTGGCCATTACCTCATTAGCCTCAAACCACCATTAGGTCTTGGTGAGACCTAAATCAATTAGCCCTTCATTCACCCACATTACATGTGAGACTAATTAGACCACTTTCATATTTTACCAATTATTATAAAACATAAAAATATATATATAATATCCCATTTATTAATTTTATATGGGTCTGTTCCACCTATAACACCAACTCAACACATAAACCTACTAATTAGGTCTCCTTGCTCATTAGGCCTGCATACACAAAAAACACAGTCTTAAACTTATGAAGCAAATATTCAAATATTTAATATTTCCATATGATTATATCACATGGGTGAACCATTCAAGACCTATTATACACCTCCATGTTCTTTAGACACTTCAACACATGATCTAAACACTCAATTCAACTCTCATAAAATGACCACTCAGACTGGTCATATATAGTCAAAATATGGTCAACCTATTTTGACTCTTCATAACTGATCAGGGACATATTATGAAATATAATACCATATAATAAATATTTGAAACTTACTTGAAATATTCATTTTCTTCCTTAAATCTACTCAGAACACCTTCAAATCACCTCTGCAAGATGGTTATTCAAATTGCCAGTGTATTCAATAAACATAGTCAACTTTTAAGCCTTTGTTCATACTGAATATGGATTTTTGAAACCTGAAAAATCCACACATATAGTCCTAATGGAGTATATAACACTATCCAATAGTTATGTCATCTTGAAACATCAATACATTATCAAGAACAACGCAATTATCCTTCTCAGATTACTTACAAAGCATGGCCAAACACACATTCAAATTTAAATATCAATATATTTGACTGTACAAACAAAAAAACCTTATAACTAGTGACTCGATATGCACCTTGGATTTCTTTACAAATTTTCCTTTTACCTAACCATCAAATTTTGCCTAGATCAAAAGTTATATCTCAAATAATTCATACTGGTTTTGCCTCATTAATTCAAATATTTGAATTTCAATGATCACTATTCAAATAATCAAACATCAGATAGTTTGAACTCATATCATGCTTCATATAAAATTTAAGCAAACACACTCCATTTATCTCCCTATGATTATCTTAATATTTACCTTACAACTCTCACAATCAATCTTTGACATAGGCATCCATGATCATGCCACTTGGCAGCTCTGCGTGCCTTTTATGCACCTTGTACCCTTCAGTCAATGTGCTTATGCCACTTGGTAGTTATACATGAAATATCATCATCCTTTGAATTATTGAATTAATGTGTTTTGTTTATCTCTAACTACATGATCATACACTAACCATTGGATCTTTGCTTGATAGGTTTCATGCTCACCATTAGATCTACTTCTCAAGCTCCGTGATTATGACACATGTCACTAGCGTGTGTAAACATGAAATTTTAAATTTGAACCATTTTTTTGGATCCTTATTTGGTAAAATTAAATAATTATTTTTATATCTATGATCTGATTAAATTCTAATTGTAGATCTTTGATAATGCAAATTTGGCTAAGTATGGGAACTTAGTGAACTCTATCTGAGAGGCCAACTTTGCACCTTAATAACTTTTGCTACACTCCATGTTTAGATATAAAATTTGAAAGATATGATATCCTTACATAGAGAAATTCATCCATGTATCAAACTCATCTTGAAACCTTCACAAGTGTAAAATATTATGTCATCAATCTGCTCACTTAGTTTTATCTGTTAAGATGACTACTTGAACATAGACACTCATATGACTACTCTAATGAATTCCTTTCACTTCCATAAGTTACCCAAGAACTCATAACATACCATAAGGTCACTAAAAAATTTACATATCATCAATATCATCCATCAATTACCTTACTAGGTTAAACACTAAAGAACCATGTAAGAGCATTGAAGCATAGTGAAACACACATTATCATTATCATTCTAGCATACATGACAACTCATAAAAATAATTTATCACCTTGGATACACCATTTAAAAACCTCCAACAATGTCCCCCTTTATAAATGATGTAAAACACAAATACAAATATTATGCTCAGACTCTATCTCTCTCTTAAAGCACTTTCTCCCCCTTTTACACAATGTGAAAGTGGGCTCAACTCCTAATCTTGTGGACCTAAAAAGAATATAAAAAAAAATAATAGGAAAGGAACATATCAAAGAGATGATACAGACTCCCCCTAGCATTTTTCATTCCTATTTTTATTTCCTATTTTTACCTCAGGGTTCTCAAACATGCTCCATGACTACACTCTTTTTTGATCATACATAACTTCTATGAAGTCAAAATATACATGAACATCATAAATTGCATGAACTTATCTTTAAAAAATTAATAGGGACTCCCCCTATGTCACTTGAGCTTAAACACCCTTTGATAAACTTCATACCATCTCCAACCATGAAGAAACAACATAATTACCTCCATACCTTCTTTCTCAAATTCAAATGCATAGTCCTCTGATCTTAGGACCTGAACATTTATAAATTTTTGACTTGGTTGATCAAGTCATCATATAAACATGCTTGAGTTCACATCTATATAGTACTTCTTCATATATCCACTATGACTAGAACGTCTCACATATTCTCCCTCTCACATCATGTAAAACTCTTCAAGCCTTTCAAACTATTTGAGCTATTTTCCCCTAAATCCATGCTTCACTTGGATCATGACATCTTCAAAAAGTCTTCTTAACAAGTTAGGACTACCAAAAACTCTTCAACACCATTCACAATTTAATCAAAAACTCTTATGGAAACATCAATAGATCTCATACCTTCATTAGATCAACTTTAAACAACTGAAGTAGATATGAATAACTCTTATATGGATCTCAAAATAATTATCCTTTTATCCTCTACAAGTCATCATGGTTTAGAACCTTTCAAAGCACTCTAATGGACCTATCTCATCTTCATAACATTCTGAATTCCATTACAGACACAACTTGTCAAATAAAAAAATATAAGACCTTTTATATGATACTAACAATATGACAACACATTCTCTTCATCCTCCATATCAACCTTGTCTATAGTATTTATATGCAATAGAATATTTTGACAACTCATAATCCTTGTTAAACACCTAAAAACTTACATTCCCTTCTTGCAGACCTTGCATATATATCTTCATTCTTCTTCATATTGACCAACTAGACCATCCATCAAAGATTGGCCAAAATTGTGACTTTAGGATCACTGTCCCTGAATATATCTTTTAAATCATTTCATTACAACACATTGGAGTAGTTATAGAAAACACATTACTCCCCCTTAACCAAGCATATTTCAATCTCTTGTCCTCAAAATGATTTATCTAACCTTTCTCAATATTTTTTCACTTATAAGATGAATTCTCACATACCTTAGAATCAAACCTAATAAAAATTAACATACCTTTAACTAAGTTGCTTCACTTGAGATGATGAAGCATACCAATCTATAAACTTCTAAGGCCCAAAAATCCTCTCTCAAGAGTCACCATACTACTTTATTCTATTGTAACTCATCTTCATAATCTTATCCCTCAAATATCTCTCAATTTACATTGAGGAAAACCTTAAAGGAATTTTTATCATGTAACACCATCCAAGACCCAAAAAGCATCCATGATGATTCCTCTTTCTATAAAGTGTCTCCTTGAATCCTAGAGAGAGACATCTTAACCCACAATGTCCTAGAACAATGTGAAACTAGGAGTTTCCCACAATTCCTCATATTTCTTCTCTTCTTTATTCATTTGATACTAATAGTTCTTCTTATTTTTAGGTTTAAGAGAAGCAACATGCTCATCCACAATAATATTCTTATTTTCTTCTAGGATGGTATTGACAATAGATGGAGAAAATAAATATTCTTGGCATACCTTTTCACTTGAATTATTAGTCTCAAACTTAAAAGCATCAACACTTGACATTATCAACTGATATTGTTCATAAGAAACTTTCTCATCAGCATTAGGATGTTCACATATATCCTCTTCATTCCTAAAATGAGCAGATAATGAGATATCCTAATTCTCTTCAACCTTTTGTAGTATTCTCTACCATGGAAATAATCCACTTAGTATTGTAGACTAATCATGGCACATATTTTATACTTTTGGTTTCCACATTCTAGCTTGCCTTCTTCTTTGTATTCTAGGAGTCTGATTGAACTTATTTTGACTTGATGGCCTTTGCTTGTAGAACCTAACAATGTGACCAATCTTCTCATAGTTTTAGCAAACCATTCTTATTGAAGTGAACTCATCTTACCTTACCTGATTTGGATAAAATCTAGTAACGTGTCCCATGTCATGACAACTATAGCACTCACTTTGAGTCACAACACTTTATTGATGATTCCATTCATAGTTCAAAGCAAATTCATTCCAAAAAGGCCTTCTGCACTCTCTATCCTTATGTCTAAATTGATTACAAGTGTAGTAGTAACCAAGTCCAGTTCTATCAATAACATGCTTTTGACTATTCAAAATGTTATCTAGATCAATTGATCTCTTTTCAAATATCACATAGGACTTCATTTTAAAAAATGTCTTTTCTAACTTAGCTTTCAATGACTTATTTTTAATCACATACCTTGAACACTCATCTTCTTTAGCTTTCAAGCTTGTAAATAGGATTTTCAGTTGAAACTTAAGATGTTTGACTATATCTTCATGTTCCTTGATGTTTTCATTTATTATTTCCTTAAACACACTGAAATGCTCTTCATATTCCTTTATTTGAGACTTAAAATTCTTGGTTTTCTTCTTCTTCTTCTTCTTCTTAATATTTAGATTTTCAAAGACATTCATCAACTCAGTCTCAAAGTTTACCTTGTCTTCTTCATCATTTGTATCACTAAAACCACCTCCAAACCATGTAGATTATTCTTGACATGAGCATCTACCTTCCAAAGCCATGAAGAGAGCTTCATCTTCAATAAGACCATTATATTCATGATCATACTCAAAATCACTACCATCATTCTCATTAGATGAACTTCAATATCCCTTGGTGTAAAGACTCTTCTTGTCCTTGTAAAACTTATTTTGGCCATTATACCTTTTGAAATGTTTCTTGCTCTTATTAGACCTAAATTTCTTCTTATCATTATCATGATCTTCTTCATGTTATTCATTATCATTTCTCTTATGATTCTATAGACACTTGTTGGAAAAGTGACATGTCTCTCCACAATTGAAACATTTGAAGGGAAGTTTACCCTTAAACTTTCCTAAACCTATTTTTAGTTTTCTTGTTAATAGAGATATTAGTTCATCATCATCAATATCAAAAATCTCATCATCCTTAACCTTCTTACCTTGAAAATTCTTCTTTAGATTATTTTTTTAATTTAAAGATGCTTATTTCTTTGGTGGGTTTTCCTAATTAAATCTCATCTCATAGGCAAAACGAATGTTATGCAATTCATTCATCTTCATTTTCGTGAGATCATGACTTTCTTCTTTAGCAGAGACTTTAGAATCAAATTTGAAAGTGAGAGATCTTAATACCTTTTGCACTATAATGTCTTCTTCAATAACCTCTCCCATGCCTTTGATCATATTCACTACCTCATCAACTCTTAGAAGATAGGAAGCCACAATATCATCTTCCTTTATTTTGAGACTTTCAAATTGCCTTTGGTAGGTTTATAGTTTGGCTAACTTGAATTTTGAATCTCCCTCATAGACGAGTTGAAATTTGTCCCAAATCTCCTTATCAGACTTGAAATATATTACCTTAGTGAACTCAACTTCAAAAAGATGATAAATGATAGCATTCATAGCTTTGGAATTGTTCTCGCTCATCTTCTTATTTTTAGCACTAGTTGGAGGAGTAAGTGGCATGGAATAACCATACAAAATATATTTCCAAGTGTCAAACCCTAAATACATGATGTATGTATCCATTCTTTCACTCTAGAAAACATAATTTGATCTATTGTAAAATATACCTTTCTTAATAGAGAAACCCTGAGAACTTGCCATTTTACCTAAGATTACCTTCAAGAGGTTAATCTTATACAAAAGGTCCTTATCTAATACCAATTGTTAGAGGTACAATCACTAAGAGTGGGGGGGGGGGGGTGGATTAGTGAATCAATATGTTTCAAAAATTCAATCTAAATCCTTTAAACCCTTAATCATACACCACAAGCAATCAAGAATAAAATAACCCACTCATAGCAATGAACATGAAAGATAAGCAAGATAACACAAGATCTATATGGGAAATACTCTTGGGGAAGAAACCCACTCTCAAACATATAAATACATGGACTAATTATATTATAAGATGATTAAAACCATGAGACTTTAGTGAAGTACCCACTTCACAAGGAGTACCAACCCATAAAGATGACAAGCACCAACTTGCCTAAGATGTTGAGCACCAACACAACATATATGAAAAAAAAATCTAGATCTCCAATTTCTTCTCAATCTAATGTATAACCTAAAAAATAACCTCATTCAATCCTCTTGACTCATTCAAACCTTCACACATGAGCAAGTCATCCAAAACCACCTTTTGGATCAAACTACACACCTTCGCTTGTTCTCATACATAAAACCTATAAATTCAACAATATAATTATGACCACAAGGTCATACATGTAATCTGAACTCTAAGATTCCTCTTAAGAGATCCACACAACTATCACAACCTTCATAAATATTTTTTTCATCAAACACACTCACACCAACTCAACTCTTCATTCTTAAGTCTAGAAACCATCACATTTGCTTTCACTCTTTATAGAGTCTTCATAAATATTATCTTCTTGGTTAAATAAAAGACTTGACTTAACCCTTAATACTTATATCATTCTAAGACATAGTCAAAATCCATTCTCATAGGTTGGCCATTACCTCATTAGCCTCAAACCATCATTATGTCTTGGTGAGACCTAAAATAATTAGGCCTTCATACTCACACGTTACATGTGAGATTACTTGTACCACCTTAATCCTTTAAAAATACTTTTAAAACATCAAAAATATCTACAATATCCCATTTATTACTCTCATATGGGTCCATGCCACTTGGAACACCAACTCAACACATGAACCTACCAATTAGGTCTCCTTGCTCTTTAGGCCTTCATACATAGAAAACATAGTCTAAAACTTAAGAAGAAACTACTAAAATATTTCATATTTATATATGATTATATCACATGGATGAACCCTTCAGGACATTTTCTCTACTCAATGTTCTTTACACACTTCAACACAGGCTCTAAGCACTCAGTTCAACTCTCTTAGAATGACCACTCAAATTGGTCATATAAAGTCAAAATATAGTTAGCCTATTTTGACTCTCTATAATTGATCAGGGGCACATTATGACATATAATACCATATCATAAATATTTTATACTTCCTTAACATATTAATATTCATTTTATTCCTTAACTCTTCCTAGAACACCTTCAAATTGCCTCTACAAGATGGTTACTCAAAATGCCAGTGTATTCAATAAACACAGTCAAATTCAAAGCCTTTTTTCATACTAAATATGTATTTTTAAAACATAAAAATTACACATTTATGGTTCTCATGGTGTCTATAACAATCTCTAATAGTTATTTCATCTTGAAACATCAAGACATTATCAAGAATAACTTAATTATCCTTCTTGGATCACTTATAGAGCATGGTCAAACACACAATCAACTTTCAAGATTAATATATTTGATTTTTAAAAAAAATAAAATTAATAATTAGTGTCTCTATATGTGCCTTGTATTCCTTTAAAACTTTTCCTTTTACACCAACATCAAATTCTACATTGATCACTAGGCATCCACGATCACTATTCAATATTAAACATCGGGCACTTTGACCTCATCTCATATACCTAATTTTTTTTAATAAATTCATTCCATAAATATCCTTATGATTATCCTTATCTTTACTATGTAATGCTCATCATCGATCCTTGACATAGGCATCCACGATCGTGCCACTTGGTAGTTCCGCATGCCTACTGTGCACCCTATACCATTCAGTCAATGCACTTCCACCACTTGTAATTTATACATGTAATATAATAATTATTTTAATTATTGACTTAATACACATCATTTATCTCTAACTACATTATCATACACTCACTGTTGGATCTTCGTCTGACAGGTTTCTTGCTCACCATTAGATCTACTGCTCAAGCTCTATGATTATGAAAAATATCAC
Organism: Torreya grandis; assembly: GCA_037957365.1. NCBI lineage: Eukaryota > Viridiplantae > Streptophyta > Pinopsida > Cupressales > Taxaceae > Torreya > Torreya grandis. The sequence continues at coordinate 414,973 of JARHVA010001788.1, forward strand.
TAGCACGTGAAATATTGAAATTTTAAATTTTAACCATGCCATTGGATCCTTATCTTATCATATTACACAATTTCTATTATATCTTTGATCCAATTAAATGTTGACCGTAGATATTTGATAATGTAAATTTGGCTATGGGAACTTAGTGAACTCTATCTGAGAGGCTAAGTTTGCACCTTAATAAATTTTTATACACTCCATGTATAGACCTAAAATTTGAACCATATGATCTAATTATATATGGGAATCCATACATGTATCAAAATACTCTTTAAACCTTCATAATTTTATAATATGATGTCATCAATCTACTCACTCAATGTTATTTGTCAAGAAGACTACTTGAACATAAACACTCATATGATGACTCTAACAAATTACTTTCACTTCCATAAGTGCCCCAAGTACTCATAACAACCAATAAGGTCTTTGTAACATGGCCATATCATCAATATCATCCATTAATTTCCTTACTAAGTCAAACACTGAAGAATCATGCAAGAACATTAAATCATAGTGAAGCACACTTTTTCATTATCATTCTAGCATACATGACACCTCATCAACATCCTTGATCACTTTGGAGACATCATTGAAAGACCTCCAACACACTTCTCTTTCTTGTCTCATACTTTGGATGACCATGTATCCCACTCATCTAAATCCCATTGGTAATTCATTGATATGATTTGATCCTACTTCATGGTCTCCAAGGATAAATATGTGGAGATCTACCAAACCCTCTAATCCTATTCTTGTATACTTACCTAAGGTTGGTGATCCTTGATCTAATGTGGTAGTCCCATTTTTTGATATATAAAGAACTTATCATAGATACAACATGATAAAAATGTAATGAAACCCATAATATTTTTTACTCTCTTAGCATGTTGCATAATTCATTCACTAGATGCACTCGTATACACACTACCATGTCATGCATAGTGCCTTACTCCAATGACAATTTTCATAAATATATAGTATACAAAGGTACCATGTCATCTAACATGTGACATAGCACATGCATATTCATCAAGCTAATGATATCCTTATATATATATACAATTCCTAGTGCATACACAATGAAGAGTCTAATGATTAGATTTTACCGATCATACCAGTTAGACTTTATGGCCCACCATGTTAGCACATGATGCTCCATAATGGACTCAGGTGCATAAAAAATCGGGGTGTATACTTGATTATAAGCCTTAGTATGGTATGCATGTCCTACAATTTGATGGTGGCATCTATAATATCCCCATCCACCTCTCACTTGAATGTGTCAATCATCCTCTCCCACTACCCTAAGAGTATTGCTATTAAATCAGTGTTGAGAGGAACATAGCACATTTCCATAATGCCTTTGATGCCCAAGATAATCAAATGAGTTTTATCCACATCTAATAGACTAAATAACAAATCAAGTAGCCATCTAGAATTCATGGTCCTCCAATGTCATGGTCACTTAGGTAAAATTCCAAGCAATAATACCTAGTTAGATTTCGATAAAAAATATATATAACTAAAAACATCAAAATAATTTTAAATGGTCCATATTTCCTATTGTATTATCCATCTTAATTATAAGCTATTGAATTGACCATCTTAACTCATACTATATCAAGCATGTAGTTCTCATCCTACTTTATCAATGAAATATATATAGTATCATCCATATAGTTATTTCCCTTCCACATTGACCAAATATATATTATACCAATAATTTTATACACTACCCAACTATATTATCGATCCCTAAATGACATCAATAATAAAAATTTTCCATATAACATTAGCAATAATTATATTGTATCGACCATTTTATCATCATTATTACTACATTTTCCATCTCTTAAGGTAATGGTTATTAGAGGTACAATCAATAAGAAGGTAGGGGTGAATCAATGATGATAAATAATCCAAAATTCAATTCCAATAATTTCAAACCCTTAATGAAATAACATTATCATTCATGAAGCATACACATCATTTATATCAATGAACAAGAAAGATAAGCAATATCACACACATAACACAAGATATACATAGGAAACCCTCTTAGGGAATAAAACCCACTAGAACCTGTAAAGTGTATTAAAGTATTATAATAACAAGATCCAAATTTAGACTAGCACCAACTAATCAAGGAATACCCATCCCTTAATTTAGTGAGACACCCATCCCACAAGGAGGAACCAACCCCTAGGCAACCAAACACCTACTTAGCAACCTTAATTTGATCTCCACCTCTGATCTGATGTCTTCAACACCTGATGATGGAATTATATTAATTTTAATATTTCCCCTTTACACTTTCAAAAAATTTCACACACAAGTAATGCATCCAAAATACCCTTTTGGATCACTCTCAAATAGCCTCTAAAGCTTACTCACTCAATCTACCTCTTCTAGGATTATTAAGTCCAGTGAACTATGTATTCACCTTTATCAACTTGATTAGATAAGCATGACTGATCCTCTTCACTCTTTTATGGTCCTCACTGACTTGTACCTTCTCATTCAAAGGCTCTCCCCTTATCTTGACTCCCCACTTTCTCAAGTCTACTCTCTCTTTCAACTCATCACACACCCTCAAACTTGTTCATACAAGCAATGTATTCAAACACCCATTTTATATAAATATAGGCTTATTTTCTCATCCTCAATCTACTCTATACTTTATTCCATCCACTGAGCACACTCCCTCTGATCTCTTTCCTTCATCTCTATTTTATGCACTCTCAACACATCCACATCCAAGTCTAGAAACCATTGCCTTGGTCTCAACTCTTTATAGAGTCTTCATGAATATCAAATTTTAGGTTGGCCATAATACTTGCCCTAACCCTTAATACTTATATCATGCTAACACATAACTCAATACCATCCTCATAGGTTATTTATAGCATCCACATGTCACACTTAAGTAATTATGCCTTTCAATTATGCCTCAGTATCTCTTATAAGTCTCATGGCAACCTATTAACCCTTTATCACTTAGTCAAGAAAATTAAGAACATAATATCATTTTGAAATACATTTTTCCACTCCATATGACCTCTAAGACATCTTTAAATGAATACTCTCACCAAAACATTATTATGTTAAAGCATAATTTACTCAAACAGTAGTCTTGTATAGAGTAGCACCATGAACGAACAAATAGTAAAATTTAAAGCTCAATATCTAAAATTTAAAAACATTAAAACATTTTAATAAAATTTTATGGATGTGCCTTTAATTTTTTTTCAACTTTTATTTTTACTCCATTAGTAAATGATGCCATATGCTTAAGATATAGACCAAAAATCCATCACTAGTTTTCTTTCACAAATTTAAATATTTAAATTCCAACAATACCTATGTAAATAATAAGCATAGGACATTTTGTCATCATCTCATGCTCCCTATAAACTTTGGATAAATATGCACTATCTATTTCCTTAGAATTATCCTAACTTTAACCTTCAATCGTTCACCATTGATCTTAGATTTGTGCTTTCATAATCATGCCACTTGGAAGCTCTATGTGCCTTCTACACACATTGACTATTTGAATATATGCACTCCATCAATCTCCATTTATATAAAAAAAATTCATGTTGTTGATATTCTATCAAATAATCAAGATTGAGACACATGTCAATAGCACGTACAATCTCACAAACCTTTGATAAATTGACTTCACACGTGTTGTTGATCTCTATCTAACAAGATCATGTGCTCCATTATATATTTATCTAGTTATATTCAACACTCACCATTAGATACTTGATCCAATTAAATTCTCACTGTAGATCTTTGATATCACAAATTTGGCTAAGTATGGGAACTTAGTAAACTTTGTCTGAGAAGCCAACTCTGCACCTTCATAACTTTTGCTATGCTCCATTTCTAGACCTAAAATTTGAACTATATGATCTTCTCACATAGGTTAATCTATCCATATATCAAGTTACTCTTGAAACCTTCACATGTGTGAAATATGACATCATCAAACTACTTTCTCAACCTTATCTATCAACAAGACTACTTGAACCTAAACACTCATCTGACTGCTCTGATGAATTTTGTTTACTTCTATGATCACTAAAAGCCCTCATATACCCCATAGGGTGTCTAAAACATTTCCATACCATCAATATCATCCTTTAATTGCTTCACTAAGTCAACACTCTCTAAAGCATCAATCTAATCACTTTATCATTAATGCACTAGTACTACATGCTCTCTTTGACATCAATGACTATGCTAAAAAAATTCCCCCTTTGTTATTGATGGAAAATCACCCTTAGAATGACTTATTATTAATTTTAAATTCTCCATTATGATCTTTCACTCCTTTTAACATTAATGACAAAGGGTCTCTTCCTCAACATGCCAACAATCATTCCTTAACATCATATATGCATTTAAATACTATTTACGATGCTCAAGATAGTTACATACTTTTAATCATATGAATCAATTACTCCCTCTTTTACATGCACCAATATAAATGTGTACTTATATAATCCTTGAACTTGACAAACATTAATATGTTCTCCCCCTTACATTATGCACATCTCTTAGAACCATCTCATCTTCAGAACACTTCTCTCTCATATTCAACTACATAGTCCTCTGATCCTAGGACCTGACCATTTACAAATATCCCCATTTATTTATGCATGAGGATTAAATATATTTTCAAATCACCTGACTTGGTTTGAGCAAGTCATCATATCAATCTTTTTGAATTCATAATTGTAGCAGATGTCTTCACTCTTCTATCATGACTGAAGCATCTTCACATATACTCTTCATCATCATTATTCTTATGATTATGAGGGAAATTTTTAGTGAAGTGTCCTACTTTTCCATAATTGAAACATTGTAAGGGTAGATTACCCTTATACTTCGATGAGCCTATTTTTAATTTACTTGTAAACAAAGCTATTAGTTCATCATCATATATCTCATCATACTTGATATCCTTACCTTGAGTTCTTTTCTTATTTAACTTTAATTCAGTATTGAATGTTGCTTCCTCCTTTGGTAGTTTGTCATCATTGACTCTCATCTCATAGGTAGTAAGGATGGTATGCAATTCATCCATCTTCATATAATTAAGATCATGACTTTCTTCTACAATAGACACTTTAGAATCAAACTTGAGGGAGAGAGACCTTAATGCCTTTTATACTAAAGTAGATTCTTCAAGCTTCTCACCAATACCTTTGATAATGTTCAAAATCTCATCAACTCTCTACAAAAAGTATTCCATATAATCTTCATCCTTCATCTTGAGATTCTCAAATTGTCTTCGATGAGTCTACAACTTGGCTAGCTTGACCTTTGAATCCCCTTCATAAATGATCTGTAATTTATCTCATATATTTCTTGTAGATTTAAAATGAATTACCTTTGTGTAATCAGTCTTTGAAAGACCATAGGTGATGGCATTCATTGCCTTATAATTTCTCTCACATAACTTCTTATCATCTGCACTAGTTGGAGGGGTTGGGGGGATAAATATCCATCTACAACATATTTCCAAATGCCAAACCCTATTGACGTGATGTAGTTATTCATCCTTGAACTCCAAAAAACATAATTAGACCCATTAAACATTGGTGATTGCTTTTTAGATAAACCCTGCATCTGTTGGCATGATATTGTACCTTGAATCACCTTCAAGTGGTTAAAATTACAACAAAGGTCATGCTTTGATACCAATTATTAGAGGTATAATCACCGAGAGGAGGGGTTGAATCAATGATGCTAGATAATACAAACTTCAATTTCAATCCTTTCAAACCCTTAACTAAATAAAAATATCATTCATGAATCATACACATCATTAATAACAATGAATAATAAAGATAAGAAAGATCACACACATAACACAAGATCTACGTAGGAAACCCTATTAGGGAATAAAACCCACTAGAACCTACAAAATAGACTACAGTCTTATAATAACAAGATATAAATTTATACCACCACCAACTTATCAAAGAACATCCATCTTTTAAATTAATGAGACACCCATTCCATAAGGAGGAACTAACCCCCTAGGTAACCAAGCACCCACTCAACTACCTTGATTTGATTGATGTCTTCTACACTTGATGATGGAATTACATTATTTACACTCTTTCCCCCTTACACTCTCACAATATTTCACACATAAGTCATGAATTTAAAACACCCTTTTGGATCACTCTCTAAAAGCCTCTAGAGCTTACTCATTCAATCCGCCTCTTCTAGGCTTATTAGGTCCAATGACCTATGTGTTCATATACATCAACTTGATAGGATAAGCATGATTTATCCTCTTCACTCTATGATGGTCCTCATTGACATGTACCTTCTCTTTTAAAGGTTCTCTCCTTAGCTTTACTTCCTACTTTCTCAACTCTACTCTTTCCTTCAATTCATCACACACCATCAAACTTGATCATACAAGAAATGCATCCAAACACCCCTTTTGGATCAATATAGGATTATTTTCTCATCCTCAATCTACTATATACTTTAGTCTATCCATTGATCACACTCCCTCTGATCTCTTTCCTTCATCTCTATTTTTTTCACTCTCAACACATCCACATCCATGTTTAGAAACCATTGCCTTGGTATCCACTCTTTATAGAGTCTTCATTAATATCAAATTATATCCCATACATAATACTTGCCTTAACCCTAAATAATTATATCATTCTAACACATATCTCAATACCATCCTCACAGGTCGGCCATAGAATCCATGGGTCACACTTAAGTAGATACACCTTTCAATTAGGCCTTAGTATCCTTTATAGGTCTCATGGAGACCTATTACCCCTTTATCAATTCATCAATAAAATTAATAACATAATATCATTTTAAAATACATGGGTCCACTCCATTTGACCTCTAAGATATCTTCAAATTAATACTCCCACCAAAACATTCTTCTGCTAAAGTATAATTTACTCAAATAGTAGTCTTTTACACAATAACACCATGAACAAACAAATAGTCAAATTTGAAGCTCAATATATAAAATTTTGCTAACATACAAACCTTATAATAAACTTTTATGGATGTTCTTGAAATTTCTCTTTAACTTTGTTTTTTACTCCATCAACAAATTTTACCATATGCTCAAGATATAGATAAAAAAACCCATCACTAGTTTTCTTTCACAAATTAGAATATTTAAATTCCAATGGTAACTGTGTAAACACTAAACATTGGACACTTTGTCATCATATCATGCTACTTGGAAACTTTGAACAAATATGCACTGTCAATTTCCTCATAAGTCTCCTAACTTTAACCCGTAATTTCGCACCATTGATCTTAGATCTGCGCTTCCATGATCATGCCACTTGGTAGCTCTACATGCCTTCTACACACATTGAATATTTGACTCAATGTACTCCATTGATATCCATTTGTACTGAAATACCACATGTTGTTGATCTTCTATCAAATGATCAAGATTGAGACACATGTTGCTAGCACATGTAATATCAAGACAAATTGACTTCACATGTGCTATTGATATCTATTTGATAAGATCACACACTCCATTATATATTTATCTGGTAAAATTAAATGATCACCATTATATCCTTGATCTAATTTAACACTCTCCATATATCTTTGATATCACAAATTTGACTATGTATGAGAACCTTTTAAACTCTATTTGAGAAGCCAACTTTTAACCTTAATAACTTTTGCTATGATACATGTCCAAACCTAAAATTTTAACCATATGATCTTCTCACATAGATGAATCTATCCATAGATAAATATTCTCTTTAAACCTTCACACATATGAAATGTGACATCATCAAACTACTTACTTAGCCTTATCTATCAAGATGACTACTTAAACCTAAACACTCATCTGACTGCTCTTATGAATTATGTTTACTTACATAAGCATTCCAAAGACTCATAACACACAATAGGGTCTTTGCAACATTTCCATACCATCAATATCATCCATCAATTACCTCAGTAAGTTAAACACTCTCAAAACCATCAATTTGATCACTTTATAATTAGTGTACTAGTACTAAATGCTCTCTTTGACATCAAAGACAACCAAACATCAATGAATGTGCTCAACAATGGCCACTATATCTATTTTAAAACCATAATTACATAGGTTATGAACATAATTTTATATTTCATGATTATATCAGCATGGTCGATACAAATTATTTTTAGATGTGATTTATTCCTTAGGCCCTAATAAATACCTATGGCCTTAAATTTGACATTCTCTCTCCTACTTATTGCCCATCAAAATTTTATATAAATTTTAACACTTGTTGGGAATATTTTTCTACACTAAGTTTCCACATATTATATATTTTCTAAATATACTTTATCTTCCCAAACCAACATTAATTATATCACCTAATTTCATGAATTTTACGTCACTTCCTAGGCATCTACCTCATCATCCTCTAGTCATCATTTCTCATCATGCTAAAAATAGTCATTTAAAGTTTTAGGTTTCTCAAAGTATAAGATGACCAAATCATTTACCTTTTATCTTATTTAAACTACCCAATCCAAATTAAAAAAATTCTTAAGATTTACTTATAGATATTGTATTTTATTTATATCATTATTTTTGTAGCTTCTTTTGTAAAACTAGAAGAAGCACTAAGATCCTGGTGAAGTAAAGAATTTTTTGATACTAACAAAGTATTTTATTATAAAATTAGGATTTTATCTTATTGTATATGTCTACCCATCACCCTTCCAAATTGGCAAATTCCATCAACATTCACATGTAATATCATCTCTATAGTCGACAAGGTAATTGAATGTATGTATTTGAATTTATTTAATTTTATTTACTTTCATTTATTAGAACATTCCATTTACACTTTCATGTTGCATATGTATCATTCTCAAACCATAATCCTATGTCACACTATTGTGACACATGATGAGCTTCGTGTGGGGCATATGTATTACTTGATCAAAATTTGGATAAAGAGGTGTTAATATAATTAAGACAAATTGTTAAGTAAATAATAATACATAAAATATGCAATGATGACACAAATTGATTGAAGCATACTATTTTTAAAAAGTTGTTAAAATGGGGAAGTACTAAAATATAAATGACTTAGTTGGTACTTAGGTCTATAGAACTACAATAGTGACTATGTAATTTATTTTAATATGATATTAGGGTGTTTTGAATAATGAATAGGAATCCATTTTATCCTAGGATAAGGCCTCCCTATTTGGACTAGGTCATCCTCCACTATTATCTATAGGGTGCACCAATGTCCTTTAGGGTTTTTTTCCCTCTGTTTAAAATTTTATTAGTACACCTTAACCTATAGATATTATGTGTATATTCACATTATTTTTATTCACTATGAGATCCACCCTGTACCGTATTCTTCATTTTAAACCCTAGCTCAATGACAAGATGGCCTAATACTATAAAATGGTGGAAACATGCAAAGGGTTGTGTTTGACCTCATCACATCATGTGTTGAGTGTTACCTACATACTAATAATTTGAAGACGGATAAAAATACATGTAATTATCCCATGATATAGTGGTGTGTATACAATATTGGTGAAATTTAATACATTGGTGCAATCCTAGTGTAATTATGCACTTAAACAATGCCTTATGACATTATCATTGTATTCATATCGACCAAATGTATGCAATAATGAAATATTGTAAATATTTTATTTTAAAAAATATCAATAATTACTATTTAAATTAAATTATTTGAAATTTATACTAGTATAAATAATTTGGTACTTTGTTCATCAATATTATAATGATTACCTTTATAGCGAACTATTTTTATGTGAAGTGAATCACTCTAAATTTTTACCATTGATTTGACAAACTTTATATGATAATGCTTACTTGGCATTTTAGCTTCTAAATTAGGCATATATCCTAGCCCCTATTTACCTTTTTGATGAGATGATTCAATAGGGTAAGTAATACCTTGTGCATTTTCCCCTAATTTATTACCTATATACCCATATTTTATAAATATTTTAATCCAAAACCATAATTATAAGAAACCCTTACTAAAATATTAGAATTCATATCTTGGACATGCTTTTTAAGGGATTGCATTTGACTCATCATGATCCTATTAGAGAGACTATTTCATGCATAATGATCATCTATGAAGGAATCCTCATGTGACTGAGGAATAAAAAAATTAATTGAAGAATCCATTAAACAAGATGGACTAGAGATTCCAAATTTATTATTAATTTTAAATTTAGGAAACCTATCAAAATAAGGAAAGCAAGGACAAGGAAAAATATAAACCCTCGAAACATATCTAGTTAGGGTTAGGCAATGTTAAAAAATAAATGCATTCACTAATATGTTTGATAAAAATTTAGATTAAGAGGTGTTAATATAATTAATAAAAATTGTTGAGTAAATTAGAATACATAAGATATGCAATGATCCCACATAAACTAATTGGAACTTACTATTTATATAAATATGCTAAAAGGGGAAGTATTAAAATATAAATGACTTAGCATGATTATAAAATGACTATGATTATAAAATGACTATGGGGGTATTGATAATCAGGAACAAGGATTCATGTTATCTTGGGGTGTTGAAATTAATTTTAGGGTTGTTTGTGTTATTGTCTATAGGGTGCATCAATATACTTTAGGGTTTTCTCCATCTGTGTAAATTCTAATTAGTGTACCTTTGCCTTTATATCATGTCCCATTTTCAAAAAATCTAAAGGGTGGCCAAATTACTCCATTCCCATAATTCTAGAGAACTAATTGAATAATTATTTAATATTATGTGGTCCACTGTAATTCATAGTTTTGAAAAATTATTCATTAAATATCTAATATGAGTAATATTTTCCTAGTGGGGCATGTGGCATGTTTGGAGGCACAATTTGTGGAGTTTTTATGTCAACATTCATGGGTGGGAGTTACAATAAATGGATTTTGGAAAGAACATATCCAGTATAGAAACATTATGATAAATTGTATGATTGTTTTAAGAGAGTGGAAATGGAGTCTCTTATGGGAAAAATTAGCAATATATAAAAAGGAGACTATGAAAAATATTTGGCGGGTTTCTAAGTGAAGATAATGATGATTTCTAAGGGAAACATATAAAGTGGGGTGTGAATTTATAAGAGACGATAGTGATGAGATCCAAGGAAAGTTTGAGAATAGAAACTAAAGAAGGAAAAATTAGGAGCTAAGTGAAGTATGTAAAGTGGATTATGATGGAAACTATGACCATAATTAGTAGGTCTATTTTGGATGGAAAATATGGAAAGTTTCTCTTACCCATGCCTAAATATAGAATACAAAAACTTTCTATTACCCATGTCATAGAGTTAGGATATGGAAATTTTATACTTTCGGCCTTTTGGTGCAATGGGATTTGTTCCCTAACACTTATATAAGTCATATAACCTCACTAGTTTCAGATCTTTTGCCAATACAACTATTATCTATGGGTTTGATGTATTTTTGATTTAGCTACAACATTCAAGGATGAAACCCCTTGAGTTATTGGAGATCAGAGGATGAAACCATTTTGATTTTTTGAGGGAAATTTAATTAAGGTATTTTATCTACATGTCAAAGCTTCATTCAGATATCAACTTTTATGTGGTTTGTGGTATTTTATACTATATTTCTAAGTATATGTTTATGATTTCATAATTAGATGTTTTTTGAGTTTTCAGATCTAGTTTTCAGAGTGTGGCCTCATATGTGACAAGGGGTAAGTTTGATTTATTAGTTTCATGTGTGGTTGTTTGACAACATATCTAATTACTTTTCATAAAAACCATACCAAGTATTGCTCTTTCCCATGTGTGTTCAGTTTGAGAGGGTTCAAGATCTAAAGTGAAGATCTACATTATGTATGTTTCCAGTTTATTATAAAAGGGTGTGCATGTTATATATAAGTGTGTTCATGTGTCATGAATTTGTTTTATTTAAAAAAAAATTAAATTTCTCATATTTACAAAAAATATTAATTGGGATTATCACAGTGGTATCATAACCTTGATCTTGCCAGTCTATAGGGTGAACCATGTGAAGACTCTTAGAATTTTATTTTAAGCCTATAAAACCCAATTTATTTACCAAAATAAGAAAAAATAGAAATGGAGCTCATGATTTATAAGTTTGGTAGTTTGTATAAAGAGTATCATATTCTATCTAAAGATATTATGGCATACTTACCATTTTGTGACTTTTTAGTGGTGAAAGGAATCATTCCAAAAGAGGGTTTTGGGGAAGAAATCAGGAGACATGAACCAAAGAAAAAATTCTTGCAAGAAGAATAGAAGGAATAAAGAGTGGAACTAGAGGCACTCCAAGCCATAGAGGTTGAAGGTAAGAATTCTTTGGTAATCAAAAATATTTAATTGACTTATAATTGGTGTATATGTTAGGAAAATATTAATGAATTCAAATAGGAAAAGGCACCACTTTTTAGATGCAAATAACACAAGGCCAAGGAAGAAATTATGGAGATTGAGTCAAATAAAGAAGAGAAAAAAATATTACAAGAAGGTGAAAGAAATAAAATCAAAGAAGAATCCACCATATAGATGGAAGACAAGGATTTTGAAAATATTTTATTGACTTATAAGGTTTAATTTTTTTTTTTAAAATCTTCCACTTGAAGACATCAAGGAGAGGCCAAGGTTGTATGAGAGTGTCCTACCAAAAAGTCATGCTGATGAGCAAGAAGAAAAAATATAGTTGCCATAAATGTAAAGGAATTAATCCTTGGATGTATTCACCCAGAAGATAGAAGGTATGATTTTTTAGTTTGAAAGGAACCTTCTAATTTTAAAAACATATGAAGTCAAGTATCAAGATGACCTTATTTTAAGGAATAATAATAATGTATTAATAGATACTAATGTTGGATGTGAGTTTGTGAATATTTTCAAATCAATTAATGAAGCTAAACACCTTGACTATTTTTGCAATAATAATTCAAGGCATGGAAAATCTAGCACAAGTTTATTGCAGCCATTCCATATAGTTCAAATTTGTTGGCATGATTGTTTTTCTAAAATTCAAGGTTGTTTATAAATAATAATATGGGATCTAGGCAATAATCTAAGACACATTAAGGTATTTGATTTAGAGATTATTGTACCTCAACAAAAGTATTATTCAAAGCCCTCACTTTGGAATAAGTCTAAAGGGAACTTTCAGAAGGAGTCTCGGGCTTCCCCAACATAAAAATATGTACCTCTAATTGTGCATAAAAAGGTGAACAATGAAACCATGAATAATCTTAGAAGGAATAAAAGTTGTTTCTCTTTCAAAGACCCATAGACTCTAGGACACAGATGCCTCAAAAGTACGCAAGTGCATCAAATTGAGGTTGTATCAGAAAAAGAATTGAATTCAAATGCATCCAAAGAGTCTCATGATCTATAAGATCCTCACCATGAAGAAGATAAAAAGGTATATAATGAACTATATGTTGTGAGAACTAACATGGCTATGAATTAATGATAGCTACACTCCATTGGAAAACTTATTTAGGATCATGAATCTAAGGGGATTAAGTTGACCGCTAAAGGAAAAGATGTCATAGCTAAGAGGGTTTCTCCTAAAGGACAAGTTTCATTGGTATCAAGTTGTTTGGTGATGCCTAATAGTTAATCCATTGATAATAAATGTATTCACAACATTTCTATTTAGCATATTATGGTGTTTAATGACTTGCCTCAAGGATTACCACCTGATGGAAGGCTCAAGCACATCATAGAATGGGGATCAGTGTCTAAGCCTATCATGACCACACTTTACTACCACCCAAGGAGTTACAAATAGGAGATCATGAAAACCATAAAAGATAAATACCCCATTCCTAGGATCAATGAGCTCATTGATGAGTTTCATGGGGTAAAGATTGTTCAAAGGTTGATTGTAGGTCAAACCACCAACAAATTCATGTAAGGAATGAGAAGGTGATTTAGACAACATTTTGATGTCACTTGGAATATTTTTAGTTCTTGATCATGCCATTTGGTTTGGAAAATGCACCAACTAACTTCAAGTCATGTATGTATCAGTTATTTATAAATAATTTGAGAATATTTGTTTTGATTTTATTTTATGATATTTTTGTCTACAATTTGACTTGGTAAAATCATTTGGAGAATTTGGATGTAGTACTTCAATCTCTTGAGCAACAATCTCTCTTTACAAAAACAAATTAATGTGTGTTTGAGTTGAAAAATATGTGGTACTTGGGCCATGTGATTAATGCTTAAGGTATTCATATGGATCATCAAAAGATATGATATATCTTGGATTGGCCTCCTCCCACCACACTAGCATAGTTGAAAGGACTATATGGCCTTTGTAAAATATTTGCTAAGGGATATTCACAACATCACCCTTGATTGATATGATAAAGAAGGGAGCTTTTTCATCGACACAAATTGGGAAAGAAGATTTTGATAATCTTAGGAGGTAATGATTTTATGTCATGTGCTTGTTATTTCATATTTCTCACCTCCAATTATTATAGAATGATGCTTCAGGAGAAGGACTTGGATTGAAATTAGTTTAGAAATAGGATCCCATAGTCTTTGAAAGTTAGAAGTTGTAATAATGGGGCAAATAAATGCTAACCATCATACATGCTTTGGCCAAGTTACAATAGTGTTTACCTTTTTGAAATATGTGGGTTGAAGACATCTCATAATAGTTTGAAGTTCTGGGTGAGTAAACTTCAAGACTATGAGTTTGATATAGAGTAGATTAATTAGGAATGGAATGAAATAGTTGATGTTCTTTATAAAATTCCAACTCTATATTCTTATTTTGTTATTTATACCAATTGAAAGGTCTCTATTATGGAGGGATATGCCTTAAACACATTTTCTACTAACCTCCTTGGTGGTAATGTGAGAGAAAATAGATTTTTTGTGATGAATGGCCCCATACATAATAAAAACAAGTATTTTGAGAGCCTTTCATAATGCAACACTAGGGGGACATCTAGGATTCTTCGTAAATGTTGTCATGGGAGGGTCTCAAAGATAAGGTTCTTATGTATATCAGAGTAGTGTAGTAGATTCACGGTAAAGAGTTCTTGAGATTTGTTTTGGGTCCTAATAACATTTAGAGAAGAGTAATTAACACCATTATATTTTCATTTCTCGATATGAGTCAAAGAGGTATAATTATAGTCACGCATTACATAAAGATCTTTTGAAGGTTTGTATTTATGAGGTTGAGAGTTATACAAATTAATTTGATACTTATACTCATGAGGTCAAGTTGTTTTTCACAATAGTGATCAATTTACATGAGTTTCACAAGAATATTTTGGAAAATGCATCTTATAGTGATCTTTGTTAGGAGTTATCTCACTTGAAAGGTATAAGATCTAGATTATATGAGCATTATAATTTGATTCATCACTTTGGCATGATGATTCTGGAACATTCAGATTTATATTTGTTTGAGGGAAAGAAATTTAGCGAAGGGAGGATTTGTCATGTCCTACTTTCAAAAAATCTAAAGGGTGGCCAAGTTTATCCATTCCCATAATTTTTATAACTAATGAAATAAATAGTAAATAATTATTTAACATTGTGTGGTCCACCATAATTCATATTTTCCAAAAATGGGCCATTAAATATTAAATATGAGTAATATTCTCCTAGTGGGGCATGTGGCATGTTTGGAGGCATAATTTGTGGATTTTTTATGATGAAATTCATGGGTGGGAGTTATAATCAATGGATTGTGGAAAGAGCATATCCAATATAGAAACATTATGACAAATTCCATGATGGTTTTAAGAGAGATAGTGGAAGTGGAGAATCTTATAGGAAAAATTAGAAATATATAAAAAGGAGAGTATGAAAAATCTTTGGTGTGTTTCTAAGTGAAGATCATGATGAGTCAAAAAAGAAACTTACCAAGTGGGGCATGGCTTTCTAAGAGATGAAAATGATGAGATCTAAGGAAACTTATTGTTTTTATTTAAGAAGATCAAATCTAAGAAAGTTTGAGAATAGAAACCAAAGAAGTAAAAAATAGGAGCTAAGTGAATTATGGCAAGTGGAATAAGATGGAAACTATGACCATAATTAGTAGGTCTATTTTAGATGGTGAATATGGAAATTTTATCTTACCCATGCCTGGAGATAAAATACATAAACTTTCTATTACGCATGTCAAAGTTAGGATATTGAATGTTTATACTTGTGGTCTTTTGGGACATTGGGATTTATTCCCCAACACTTATATTAGTCAGGTAGCCTCCATAGTTTGGGATATTTTACCAATATAACTATTTTCTATAGGTTTTATATACTTGTGCTTCAACTACAAGATTCAAATAAGAAACCCATTAGGTTCTTAGATATTAGAGGATGAAACCCCTTTGGTTTTTTGAGGGAAACATCATTCAAGGATTGTATCTACACATCGAATCTTCCTTCAAATATCAAATTTTGTGTGGTTTGTGGCAGTTTATAGTATTTTTCCAAGTATATGTTTTTGATTTCATAGTTAGATGTTTTGTGAATTTTTATATCTAGTTTTTAGAGTGTGATTCCATATGTGCCAAGGGGTAAGCTTGATTTAATATTTACATGTGTGGATGTTTGACAACATATCTATGTAATTTTCATAAAAACCATACCAAGTATTTAATGAGGTTGATCAGAGTTTATGCACAACTAACCCATATTTGTAGAAAACATACAATAATACAATAACATATGTTTTTTTAGATGATATATTCATTAGAAAAGAATCCAATATATAGGATAGTGGTCTCATTTATACAAGGATTCAACACTGATCCTCATCCCTCATATCACTCAACTTCTCCTTAAGACTCTTTTTTACGAGATATATTGAGAGTTTTATTTTGATATTATATATATTAATATAATAAATAAATTTTATACTATTTTTTTTTTTAATTTTTCACACCCCCCATTATTATGAACATGGGGAGAAACACCATCCTTTGTCTAAGTAGCATACACATGTCTTCACCTTCCTATGTGTTACTTCTTTTCACTTCGATTGTGGGGACAAATCAACCAAAAAATGGGAACATTATCAACCAATCATAGGAACCTCCTCTAAGGTGGGAACATGTATGAACCACCAACCATGCAAAAGGAACTACATCAACTAAATTTGGGAACATAATCAAACTAATTAAAAAGTAGTGGGAATACACCTACCAACTACTTTTATCAATAACATCACCTGATTTAATACTGATGGCCTGGATCTCCTGTACTATCACACTTTTAAGGGATTACATTTGGAAATTACATGAAAAGGGATACACTTTTGTTCTTATTTCACACTATAGAAAACAAATTGAAAATAGAAAGTAAAGTGTCAGTATTGTAAAATGGTACCTCATCATTAGCGGCTAATGAGAGGTACAATTATCATCCATCCTCCTTTTTCCTTTAGTAGCCTCCAACATCAAAAGCTACTTACTCAACTGATATGTTGATGAAGCTCATGTCCTTTTGAATGGAATAAGCCCCCCCATAAGATTGACACATTTGATATTTGACTTAAGACGTCATATACAAGCAAGAATGTGTCCTTGTACATTTGAACACTTTTGATATTTTTGATTTTGATGACAATAAAAACTCAAAAAAATCTTTTTGACATTTGATAAACATAAAATTATTCTAATGATATATTTGATTTGGATTAACATGACTAAAAAACCTATCTTGACGTGTTGTAAGAAATAGACCACAATGACTTTGATACTTGAATTTATTTTTGATGATATAAAAAAATGACCAATTTTTTTAACTAAATTTATGAAAAGATGAGAATATTAACAATAGACTCAAAAAATGATATCTATAGGGAAATGACTTTACTCTTACAAGACAATTGTCTATTTTTTTGGTATTTTATAAATAAACGCATTGACTTAAGATGAACACTAAATAACCAAAATTTATCTAAATTTTTTAGAATATACTAATTCCATAATAATAAAATGAATAAAAGATTATTTTTAATCTATATATATATACATGTTTGACATAGCTCGCACAGAGGTTGAGTTTTGAAGAAGACATCGATGAATGTTGAGTGTCGTATACTGATATTGAAGGAGAGCTAAGATGATCTAATTCATATCAATTGATGATACTATGGAAGATAATATCTTACAAATTTCAAGGATTGATATTTGGTAGTATCAAAAATAAATTCATAATATCAAATCTGAATGGAGAATTGTAATGGGTTTCAAATGCAAAGAAGTACAGTGTCTTATGAAAATATATTTAAAAAATGAGTCAGATCTAGACACATGCATGATGTATCAAATCTTAAAATATAACCAAAATATTAAAATTTATAACACAAAACAAAATATAGATTAGAAGTCTAGATTATGAACACCAGGCATACATGATGATGAATGAATTCAAATTGAGCTCCTATAAAATGGGCAAGTCGGCATAATACACTAGATGTTTTGAGATTATGGAATTAAGAACTCATCCTCCTCCATGTACTTAACTATTATATTTAGTAATATGAAAAACTCATACACTATGTATGAATAATATCATTGAACCAATACAATGATAGGTCTATTTTATCCTAATAGAAATGTTTCATATATCGTACAATTAAAAGTGGAAATTGGTGAAGTAAGCCATAACTGAATGCACTTGATTTGAATATGGATACACCATCAATAAAAGAGATATATAAATTAATGCATATTATGATGCAATCATGTAAACATACTTACATGTGAGTTAAATATCTAAATGGTCCTTATGTATGTTATCTAATACTTTGATGTTGGTGCCAGTTCTACGCTCAAGATTTCATAAAAATCTATGTAATTAGGCTGTCATAGATAGATCTATAAATTATTTGATCCATAATGTATTCCAAATTGTATTGAAGTGTTGTATCCACCACATACTAAACTATATGGAGTTAATACACATATGCATTTCATACACAGGACAATAATGAATGCATATTTCTTTTAACCCAAATATTTACTCCATCATAAAAACAAGTCATCCCTTCTTTGATACAAGATAATGAGGTTGATTAGAGTTTATGCACAACTAACCCATTTTTGTAGAGAACATACAATAATCTAATAACATATATTTTTTTTAGATGATATATTCAATAGACAAGAATCCAATATATAGAATAGTGGTCTCCTTTATACAAGGAGTCAATCCTGATCCTCATCCCTCATATCACTCAACTTCTCCTTAAGATTATCTTCTACGAGATTTATTGAGAGTTTATTTAGACATTACATATATTAATATTATAAACAAATTTCATACTAAAATTTCCTAATAATATTATTCTTTCCCCTGCATGTTCAGTTTGAGAGGGTTCTAGATCTAATAGTGAAGATCTACATTATGTACTTTATTAGTTTATTATAAAGGGGTGTTCATGTTATATATAAGTGTGTGCATGTGCCATGCATTTGTGTTATTTGGCAAAAATTATTCATATTTATCGTATTTGCATAAAAAATTAATTAGGGTTATCACATATCATGTGTTTATATTTAGATAATTTTAATTCATTGTAGTGGTCATTGTGTACCTTCTTCTTCACTTGAAACCCTAACTCAATGATAAGAGGGATAAACACTTTAAAATGGGGGAAATAGGAAAGCAGATGGGGTTGTGCTTAAATTCAACACCTTGTGTGTTGAGCATTGCCTACATACCAATAATCCAAAGAGGGATCAAAATCCATGTATTTATACCATGCTATTGTGGTGCATGTACAATACTAGTGATATTATATATTGTGGCACAATCTTGGTCTAATTATGTGCTTAAACAATTCCTTGTGACTTTGGTATTATATTCAAACCTAGCTCAGGGATTTTTGGGCTATATGGACTCATAATTAGGAAGAAAAGATGTGTTCCTCTCAATGTGTAATTATATAGTTCTATTATTTTTAATAGTAGTAGCCTCTTGCCATCTAGTGAAAAAATAGGTAGAAAATGTGCTTATATAATGGTATTTTTGGTATTTCCGTAAATTTTTCTTCTGAAATGTATGTAGAATACTATGTTAGGATGAATTTTAATTTGTGAAACTAGATTTTAATTAGACGGAGGATGAGACAAATAGATTCATACGCTACCAACCTATGAGATTTTCTTGAAGGAGTAGTCTTAACTAAGGATTAGACACATTCAAACTAGAAGTCTAAATCAATCAAATAATAAGCTTAGGATGCTTGTAAAGAGAAATAAGAAATTTTATTATTAGAGTTTACTTAATATGGAGGGTCATATACATAGAGTTAGAGGAATAATGGTTTGAAATCATGGGTTTGAGCATAGCTTACATGTGCATAAGTAATGGTCATAGTGTATTATTTAACATTAAATGTTAATTTTAGTGTCTATATGTATACACTAATATTTTTCATTTTTATCTTTTACTAATGATCCTTCTTATAGGAATCATAAATGCATCAATCTCCTTGAGTTCATGTTCTAAGGAGTGTGTTAACAAATGGGTGGGGTTGTCTCATCATATTTTACGAGAGATGTTTTTAGAGTCTTCTATCATAAATTTATTATTATCATTTTTTCTTCCTTTGATTCTCTTTCCTTATTATTTCTTTGTCTTATTTTATTCATTTATGCATCCACCCTATATTTCCTATTACATTGTCATGGCTAATACATTTCATTTCATATATGTATATACTTGTACTATAGTAACATAACTAATACAATTCATATATGCATGACTCTTTTGTACTTTATTGGCACTACTGATAAATTACTAAGTTGGATAAAAGTGTTGTAATATATAGATATAGATTGATACTATTTTATTGGAATAACAACTAATTTTTGGGTTTGGATCCATTAAATAAAAGGATCATAATTATCATTCCCAAAACACAAAACTCAAATTCTCTACTTGTGCTTGAATTTCTACCCTTAAGTATAAAAAGAGGAGATGGAGGACAAAGTCTTTTTATAATAGAGTCTATTATTACTAAATGACTTTGAAGCTCAATAAGAGGAGCTGAACTGAGGAGGTATTCCATAGTATATGGAGTCCCCAACTAAGGGCATAGATGTAATCATCCTTACCATTTTAGGTCTTCACCTACAACATCTCTTGCAAAGTTCCAATTGATCTAATGGGGCGATTAATGTGATAACAAATCATTCCAAGGTAACTATCTTTATCTTTATTCTCTTTTATTTTATTTACTTAGTAGATATATGTTTTTTAATTATTTTCAAATTAATGTAGATGTTACTATCTTCACCTTTATACTAAATAAGCTAGTGTATTATAAGGTTCTTAAGCTTGTCATTACAACCATATTTTAGGGCCTAGTCTAGGGCACATTTGTTTAGACTATAATACAACCAACCTGTGTGGAATTTATATCATTTTTACTTTAGTTTATTTTTCATCCTATAAATAGGTAATCATTAATCATTTGTTATTTCATGTGGTTTTCTTATTATATCTTTGAAACCCCTTTTGTTACAACCATTGCTAAATATCATTTATTTTACCTTGGGACCTAATTGGAACACATATATCATATATTATACATAGGATTTAGAAACATATTCCCTTGATATTTATTTTGTATTACCCTCTACTATCTCTAAAATTATAATTCATACATCACTATCATTGAGTATACACATTCTCTAGTTTGATATCTTTTTTTGTTCTAGTATATAGAGAGAAAAAGGATTGTTATTTTGGTCATCCTATCCCACACATATAATTTACACTATATAAATTAAATTTAAGTACTTAAAATTTGGGTGATAAAGTGTTGAATAAGACCTTCATTATCAAAAAAAATTGCAATATTTCATGACATGAAACCACATAAATTTGCTTTGAGATGCTTGAAATAGTTACATATTTTTTAATTGAATAACATTAAATTTTTGTTGAATCAATGGATCTTGGAGATACAATGATATGTGTATGATTCAAAACATTATTATCATTAGTATGTGTATTTATAGGAATGGATGCCTTTGTAGGATTAGCATTGGTAGAAATAGAGGTATGATTGGTATTTGACTATGTCCAAGACCAAGTGATGAAATATAATAATTAGACACATTGGTCATTGGATTGATAATAGGAGGAACTGTAGAAGATTTATGTTGTATAATAATATTAGGATTAAACTAATTATGTGTATCAATATTTTGAGGCATTAAAAGATTAAAATCACTAGGTGCACTAGCCTCACCACCCAATGTAGATGTATGGCCTCTAATAAGAAGACTAGAAACATTCAAAGGTTGTATAGGAGTAGTCTCAGGTTTAGGTTCATTATTTATAATATGTTTTTTTTAAGTTTTCAACCTAAGCTTTACAAACATGCAATTTATTTTTTAATCATATGTTTAAATGATAAATTATAGAACCTCTACATGGATAGATATCATTAAAAAGCATTTATATCTTCAAAAATATAATCATTGTCATTTTCATCATCTGAAGGTATATTATAAATAATTTTATCAGAAACATATGTCACATTTTCATTTAAAATAAACCATAAGAGGAGGAACATTTCTATAATTATCCATTTTTTATTTTAAAGAAGCACACATAGAAAATAATGGTAGTTGGGTCAAATCACATGTAGCGCCACTCAATATAACCCTTCGGCTTGTAGTAAATGTGGTTATAAAATTTATAGTTGGCATAATATATAAGCATGATCAACATGAAATAATTTATACTAATGGTTAGGAAATGTAATAAAATGCAAATTTGAAAATAAAATTTTAAATGTATGAAAATAATCTTATAATAAACCGTAGAAAGGTGTATGTGCTCAAAGAATGAAGGTGTGCCCACTAATTTCTTAAGGTGGATATAAATATGAAAGTGGAAAGATAATAATTTATAAATATACATAAATAATGATAATTTAGACATTAAAGGAAAAAAATCAGACTCTGATATACAAAAAATAAGACATTAAGGGGGATGAAGGTTCAAGAAACCCTAGGTTGCATGCATCTATTTATGAAGAGATCTATGTAAATACAAAAAGAATAACTATATGAAATGGAAATACTAAATAAGTTTTTATACATGTAAAATAAGACACATTTAAATATTAGATATGAAAATCTAAAAATAAAAAATCAAACCCTAGGTGGGTGAGAAATAATAAAGTATAGGTATTTGAGGAATAGATGTGTTCACAAAAAAATACCTAAAATGAACATTATGGAAAATAATTCAATGAAAATAAGTTAAATTATTATCACAAAGGATATCATGGATAATATTATCTAAACAGTAAATCATAACATTAGGTGCTATTGAAAAATAAGGACAATAGAAAAAGTAGTAATTATATTAAGCCAAAAGTAATGAAATGACAAAGGAAATAAGAATTTGACACGCCTAGGAAAAATCCATGGATTTTGAGATTGGAATAATGATTTTGAAGTAATGATAAATTTATATGTCAAATTTATATCTATGATCATGCAAGGAAGGATTTGGAGCTTCAACTACAATAGATAAATATGCACTGAGTTGATTTGACATACTACTAAATAGGTACCTATGCAACTATTGAATGTGTTTTTAGGCATATAATTTATACTTGGAACTTTTATGTACTATGTATTTTTTGTGTAGGTGTGTTATTGGATGCCATACAGTGTTTCATGATCACAATGCAAAATTTATGGGAAAATTATTTATTTTGTCTTCCTTCCACTCTTTTTCCACTAAAAATAAAAGTGTAGCAACTATCTACAAAGGTAGTTGACATAGGTTACCCATTGAAAGTTTAAACTACATATCCTACATGCTTGGAATCAAAGTTAATGTAATAATATTGTGCATGTGAGTGGCATTTTTAGTTAGGATTTTTTTATCCTCTCCCTAATGAAATGCAATGCAAAAGACATGAGTATTCACCTAAACCCTTTCTTGGTACAAGTTTATGATGTTGCAAGGATTAAATAATACCAAAGTATTAAGGTGTAACTTTTTCATAAGTGTAGAAATAACTATGATGAATTAATGATCTAACTGACATTATAGAGAATTTTCACTCAACCCTTCAATGATACTTGACACATGGTAAAAAGACTAGGAATGATTTGTATATATAAGGATATTTAATGTAAGACATATACAAATTCCAACCATGGAAAATATAATAAATTAAATTCACAATATGGGAAATTAGTACAAGGTGAGAAGGACCCACAAAAACATAGAGGACAAATTTATTGGGTCATCAAATCTGCATGCGACAGAATTGGTGGTTTGCCTATAACCATATAGAATATTTCCTTGGAGAAATAAATGTCTATAATGAGGGAAAGTATTTTAGGAAATATATAAATAATTCTCAAAGTTGGAAATATATGAATGTTGAATACATATAGAGGGCTCAAAGGACCAAAAGAGTCTATTATAGGGTAAGAACAATCTAAATATATGCAAGTAGACCATGTGTGACAAAATTAGGAAAATACATTATGGAAAATAGTCATGCACCAAAATTAGGTCTCTACACTTTCATGATATATTTTAAATAGTTTTAAGTTTTACAAGTAATTATTTATTTAACATTTTTTTATGCATAACTTAGTTGTACCATGTTATATGTATCCATGTTGTTCTCACTATCATTATTGGTTTATTTAGAATAAAATATCATAAATATATGTTGTGTCTATGATTTATAATAAGTTTATTGATTTTAAGTTGTATTTAATTTTTTATTCATCTTAGTTATCTTTTTGTATTGAAAAAGATGATATTTATGTTTGTTAAAGACATAAGTAGAGTGATAAAATGGAAATGGCTAGAAAGGCAAATTGAACATTTCTTGTCTTTGGGTGAGAATTGACAAATTACAAACAAAATAGCATGTTATTAATATATATATATATATATATATATATATATATATATATATATATATATATATATATATATATATATATATATATATATATATATTGAGCTTGATTTTATATTAATTGGTTATAATTAGGTAGATACAAATGTATAGGAAATTTGAAAGTTATAACTTTACATTTTTTTTCTATTGTGATTTTTTTGCAACTCAATTTGATATGGGAAAAGGGTCATAAAAAATGATAATTGTTATCACAAAGTGGCATGAAAATTGTTTTTGTCATCTTCTCTTAGCATTGGTTTGGTTAGAACAAAAAATATAAAATGATAATTTGTCTATGATTATAAAGAATTGGATTGAATGTAAGTGATATGTATTATTATTTTGTCACTAGGTATGTTTTCATATAAAAAAAGGTGACATTTTTCATTACTTGAAAAAAAACGTAGAGTGATAAAATAGGAATAGTTGACCATATATAATTAGGCATGTAAATTTTATCGTCTAGGTAGTTCTATTTTTTTTTAATTCATTTCTTATTCTTTCCAATATATTAAACATATAGAATTGAATTTGAGGACAATCAATCGTATACAATATAAATATTTTTTTAAGGATTTAATTCCAATTTTAATGATTTGAATCCATTGTGATTAATTTATGTAACTTACAATGAAAGTGCATAACAAACACTATAGTTCAAAACTAATGTTTAGAATAGGAAAAATGTACACACACACACACACACACACAGATATATATATATATATATATATATATATATATATATATATATATATATATATATATATATATATAAACAAATTTATCAAACCTATATCACTTATTTAAGAAAAATTATAAAATCAAAACCACAAATATTTCCTTATAAGTTTTTTCATATTTTGGGGTAGCCACATGGATTTAATCTCAAACAGAGCATATACAAAATAAATATATCCCATTTATATTATATTTCAAATAAAATATTTAAAAATATAAAGAATTACTAATTACTAATAAATTTTTTCAACTTGCACCCATTGACAGATCAAAACTAGCCAAAATGAAGGAACAACTTATTATTATTGCTCACATTTATGTTGAAGCCTTGGTTTTTTTCTCTACACAATAAGACTACAAAATGGTTTGAACTTGCAAAAAAAACACATTCAATGAAACAAACAAGCCAAAATATCATATATGTGGAACATTGGAAACAAATCATGACATATATTAAATACATATGCATGCCAGCACAAACATCAACACACATAGTTTAAAAACTATTTTCAGTACTCTAATAATCAAGATGGATTCCAATTTTCATGATTTTGATAATATTATGATAGATTTGGAGTTAATAATCAATTTTTTTAACTGTAGTATGAAATGGGAGATTTTGATTTTATTCTTAAAGTATTTGAACTAATTTTCCCAAGTTAAAATTAGGTATAGTTTGTGATCAAGGTGAAATTTTGTTGATACTTTATTTTTTTTAGGCATCCATAATTGACTCCAAATGTATTAGCTCATAAAAATGCATCTTTTAAATAAAATTATAACATTAATTAACTAAACTTATGATTTTTTTTTCATATTATAAATGAGGGAAAAACCATCACCTAAATACGCAAGGATGAAATATGAACCATGAAAGTGTAGGGAATTAACTAAACTTCCTTATAACAGTAATTAAATACCAAAAAATCTTCAAAAAGAGCCTATACAATAATCATACTAAAATTTTATATAAAAACTAGAGAGGAAAACCACATGACATCAAGCCAACACTAGCTAATTATAGCTAAAACAACAACAAAATAAGTAACCAAGATAGTTAAATAGTAGAGAGAAACCAAAAAAATCACATTAGCCTATGCCTAATTCTTTAGGCCAATAATTTATAGAATCCCTTCAATATCATGCTAGAAGGAAGGTTGTATGCTAATAATCCCAATAAGTATACCACACAATTTGCACTAGATTGTTATTATTGAAAGGAATATATATCACTGAGATATTTTATACAGTTTTGGCCTAAGTGATTTTCATGCCCTCTAAAACCAAAATTTTGAGGACAACATACTTAATAATACAAAATTTAATTTATCAAAATTGATCAAATCCTAGTGTTGCCAATGTTTTTTTTAGATAATTAGGTAATTATTCCATGTTAAAAGGTATAAAACAAGGGTGTCTTTTAAATCCCTTAGGTTATAATTAAACAAAATCTTGAGTGAAAGACCCACTTATACATTCACACAAAAATACTTGACCCCCAACCCACTTGTGGCCAAGGGATCCTTGTGTTCCAACAATTTTACCATCTTATCCATTCTAACCTCCAAATTATTTGTCTTTATCAAACCCATAAAAATGATTTTTTGATTCACTTAGCAAAGAAACTCAAAGTATTTTATATGTATTATTTTGGTGGTGGCTCTGCACAATTTGTTGAATGAGATTATAATTTAGGTCATCAAGGTTATGGGATTCCAATTTTTTATAGAAATGAGTTCAAACTTATTCAACCACCATTTATCTTTCATAATCAACACAACTTCTCCCAACACATATTTGATGAAATAATAAACTAGAAAGTATAATGAGGTAACAATATTTTGAATAATGTCATCATTAAGAAGGATTATGAAGATAGTTTCCTCCAAATATCTCTTCATGCCTTGCCTACTAGTTATCTTCCCCTTCTCCTTTTGATTGTAATTTACCTTTGCCATATCCATTAGATAAAACATAACATCAACCTTGGTGAAAATTAAATGATGAAAGTATTGAGGAACCAAATAAATTACCTCACCTATTGCATTGTTAATCTATCTACAAATAAAAAAATCAAAAACCTAGACTCTAACACTAGACATCTACACATAGAAGGTGTGTTTACCATAATTCTTGTTTTAATTAAAATTGACTAAATAAATTACACTAATGAATATATCTAACAAATATGGAAGAAATTTACATAAATTAGATACACTTTAGTTTCTAAATTAGGAACATAAATGAATTTTAGCATAAAAATGATAATTGTAATGAAAATAAGAATAAATTAGTTGGAATGATCACACCTTAACTTATTTTTTAAATTTTAACTTGGATTTGGTATGTATAGACTATTTTCCACTTATGCATGAAATCAAAGTTCCTAGACATACTCACCACTGCTAAAAAGACTTATGATTGTTGGGAAAACTCATATTTGGGAAAACTCATTGCTAATAATGAATGTGTCTTGAGTTTGTCTAAGATAACTAAGTCTAACCTACGTAAGTTTTTTAGGACATGTTTCTTAGGGTTAATTCATTATCTGACATTGTTCTCTCCTATATGCTCACTCACTTATTTCACTAAGAAGAATATATATATTTTTTGTTTACTTTTCATTGACCTAATTCAAAACTCATAAAAAACAAATGGTTATGGAGTTGGGAAACCACTAAGATGGGATTTCAAACTATGTATCTTATAATACCAAAATCAAACCTCCATTTTTATTTTTGACCTGCTAAGCAATGTTTATCTACCCTGATTAACTAGGAATTTTATTAGGACACATGTTACATCCTTATTGGTTTTGAGCCCTTCAAAAATTCCATCTCAACTAGCACCATTAGATTTGCTTGCATAAATTAATGCAGTTTTTTGATCTCAATCTCAAGAGTTGAATGTCATTAGCTACCTCTACTATATTTCTTGTGGTTATGACATGTGTCATTACCACATTTGCTCTAAAATACATTAAAAATTCCACTTTGATCATGATCTATTAGATCATCCTCACTTGAGTAAATGCATGTTGTTGATCTTGTGTAAGATGCTTGAGCTTTAACTTGGGATTAGGACTTGACTTTTCAATGTTGATTACATAGCATCAGATTTTATAAGTATGAATCAATATGTACCATTTATCTTTGAAATATGCTTGGAATTTAATTTATGACATGTAAGTGTTCCATTTGTCATCTTTGCATTTTTTCTGAGCTTCGTTGAAAATTTTATGTTGATCTCGCACCATTGGATCATCTTCATCTGAGAAAATATGGCATTGGATCTTGATCTGAGAGGTAGACTGCCATTGGCTACTCAATATTCCTTTAATGAAATGGTGACACCTTTCACCACCTCACTTGTCTTGGATATTTGTTGAAATATTGACTTAATACACCCCATTAGATCTCCCTCATGCGAGCAAACATAGATCGTTGATCATGTGGACATGAAATATATTTACGTCAAATCTTGGGAATAATATAAAACTTAAGCTAAAGTCTTGGACCAAGGTTTTCATTTGTATTAATAAATACAAATAAATATTTAAGCTAAAGTCTTAATCTTAGTTTAAGACATATTAAATTAACCTCATGAATTATAAAAGACTTGGCATAAAGTTTTATCCTAAGTTAGAGACATAATAAAAAGGACCCTACGTTAATTTTTAATATTATTCTCACATTTTTGGATCTTGTCTAGGGTGAACATGCATCATTGATCAAAATAATTGACTTATTGACACCATCTCTCACTATTATATTAACCTCGCCCGAGTAAATGTGGGTCATTGATCTTGCAGATAAACACAATGTTTAAGTCATGCTCAAAAATTACATGGAACTTAGGGTAAAGTCTTAAGACTAAGGTTTTTTATTTGTGTTAATAAACATGAATCAAAACTTTAGGATTAAGATTTTAAGTTAAGTTTATAAAAAAGGGACCATGCATTACTTATTCCAAGATAGTAGATAAAAGGGACCAAGGGCCATGGGATATAAAAAGGACCAAGTATGAATTTTATACTAAGGTTTGGTCATGTTAATAAACATGACTAAACCTTAGTATAAAAATTAAACTAAGTTCATGTCATATTTAAAGTGTTCTCGACATAAATTGTTACAAATTTTGAATTTAAATCAAAGAGCTAAAGCTAGGGTAATTGGAACAAGGGTTTCAAGAAGATTAAACATGGATTTAATTTGATTTTCAATAGAACAAAGGTTAGTAAAAGACCAAATTAACATAAAATCATGAAACCCAGACATAGTCTATTCAAGAGGGGCTCCAATAAACCTACAAATTTTAACCTAAAAAACACATAGATCCAATCTATTAGCAAATTTAGACAAGATTAAATCAAAATCTTGAATAAATATGCCAACCAAACCAGGTGTGGATGAGCTTAAAATAAATAATATGTGCAAACATGCTAATGTCACTCTGATCAAGTGCATTTTCAATTTTAAGGTACAAATTTACACAATTTGTCACAAAGGTCCCCATTTTTTAGAAATGGGGGTATGTTGACCTCAAAAAATGGTGACTTCTAGGGGAAACATAGTAATATGTTAGAATACAAACACTCTGGTTTAGACTAATGATTAGGTTATTCATTCCACTTGATCAGTCACCATTATTCAAGTCAGCTCATGGTTAAAATAAGTCTTACACATATATAACTAGGGTCAAACATCAAAACCTAGCCATGTTGTGAGTTTGCTTTGATTCCACTTACTATTTTCCTTGGGATTTAGAGAGAAACTTCTATATTTCATGAATTTAACCATTAACATTGACTTATAAGATGTATAGATATTTATTAAAAACCATGTTTTAGCTTAGGGAAGGCTTGGGCATTGCTCTATTACTAGCCAAAAATCCATATCGCTAATAGAGATGCCTTTGGATCCACTCAAGGACTTGATCCACTGCTATCTAGGCATCCATAGCCTCGGTGGAGATTAATAGAATCACCTCGGCTTAGAAAGATCTTTGAATTTTGTAATAAGTTCCTATTTTTTATTTTTCAGATCATTTTTGGCTCTTTAGCAAAGGTTGGGAACTAGGTTAGCCAAGTTTAGGGAGTCAATAAAGTGTGTTTGATATTTAGACAATCATCCTTAGTTACAAACTTTGTCCTAGACAATAATATTGATTTAGTCTAAGCATGACTATGTTATAATAATTCAAGCCTTCACCCTAAATGTACTACCCTTATCAAAATCAATTTTAGATCAAAACAAGGCTTAAAATTTTAGGGAATAATTAGCCTATTCATTAGTCTTTACCAGTCTTCTCAAAATTAAAACGTCAAGGTCACATTTTATTCCCATGGTCAACCATTGTCTAAAGTTCATACCCACATTCCTAAATTATGGAGTTTCTTGAGCAACTAGATAAAAATTGAGCTAAGTATTGTCTTGAAAAGACTTATTAAAAGAAATTAATAAAGTAAGAGAAATAAAAAAAGTATATACATGCACTATATATAAACAAGGGATAGTAAGGAAAGAATAATAAAGAAATTAATCTAAAGCCCTACACTAACTCCATAAAAACCCTACCTCCAGGATCAAATGGAAAGTTATTTAGTCTACTAAAAAACCTTGAAAAATTATTATTTATATTCAATGGCCTCTTCTTGTGGATATGATCACTTTTATGCTTGTGTCTTTTGTATGATGCAACTTGGTTTCCTACCTCCATTCTCAAGTGCATATATTTAAGATATGGATCCAAAACCCTGCCATCTTCCTCCCAAATTCTTCTATCTTGCATAATGAGAGATAATTCTACTTTATCTATAGACTGATAATGTCTTATGTCACTTTCACTCAATAATGGTATCTTAGCTATCATTTTTAGATTGATGTCTTCATTAAGTTCTTTAGGTGGAAATGAACTATCAATGTTTGCACAAAAGCCTTCCAAATCATCCCAAGAGGCCTCTTCATCTTGATCAACTAAGTGAAAATCATTTGGGATCTTACCATTAGAAATGGGTTGATCCCATGTTCCTAAATTTTTGATGGAGTCATACGAAAATTACTGATCTATTTCACTTGCTTCATCTTTATCTTCTGTGTAGAATGGTGTCTCTTCTATCTAATCAAGTCCCACCTCATCTTTCTTTGTGATCTCTTAAATATCATTTCCTTCTCAGAATACCTCAATTTCTTTCAAAAAATCATGGTATAAATGTTTCCACTGGTCAACTTCTTTAGGGATATCCTCAATTTCAATAATGTCCTCATATAAATTATCCTCATAACTATCTTCTGAAAAGAGGTCATCTTGTATCTGATCTTGTTCATGGGGCTAATAATCTTGAATGGTTATTCCTTCTTTTAGAGCATATTCATGTTCACTTTCTTATTCAAATGGAAAATTAAATCCAATTCCATGAAGTATCTAAATGTCTTTGAAAAGCCAGATGTACCTATAACATTGTCTTAATTAAACACATGCTCAGATGTATCCTTCTCATTTTGATATGATTCAAAGACATTACAATGATTATCTAGATCTATATCACAAAGATTCATTCTATGTACATTATCAGATGATCCATTACCACTATTATCATGAACCCTATTTGAAGGTCCATTAAACCTATTAGAATCTTCCCTTGTATTTCCTACTTATTTTTATAATTAAAGAAAGTTAGTTATCGATTTTTGAACCATTTTTAATATTAAGTCATTTGAGTTTTTTTGTGCCTCAAGGTTATGAACTAGGGTATTACTACTGGTTGTGGGTACTAGGGTTCTATGATTTTTTTGATGAAGTCCACTAGCAGTGCCATTCAATAACCCTAGGTTTTATCCAGGATATGGATGACTCAAGGGACATTGGTTCAAGACTAATCCTTGATATAAGGAAAACACACTTTGACTAGCATTAGTAATGATATTTAGTCTTGGAAAATTGGGGTTGACATTTGGGATAACATATAAAAGGTGAACTTGAGGCTGATTGTGATCATTGATTATTACAGCTTCAACATAAGCCAATGCTAAGGTGTTTATGAATCCAATCGACCTTTTAATAAACACAAAAGTCATGGGATCCAAAACATCCTTTTAAATCTCGAATTCTAAAGCCTCATCAGGTCTATAAAGGGATACGGTTCTACTAAACATCTTCTGGAATCTAGCATTAATGGATCCAATGGTCTCATTGGAATCTCTCTTAAAAGTGACAAATTTTTGATACAAAATACATGGACTAATGATTTTACCAAATTGATCAATAAAGATTCTATTAAAAGCATCCCAGCTAGCTATGTAATTCTCTAAAAGTTTAAGGAACCATTCATATGCACTTTAAATGTAAATGGAAGCAATCTATATGCTACATCTTCATGAAAAACATTTAAGACTCTTAATGCAGACTTAAAGATTTTAAAATGTTCTTCAACTGTGACAACACCATCAAGACTAAAAAATGCAAATACCTTTCCATATTTCTTGAAAGATCATGTATTATAATTGGCATTTTGATTGAATAACCACCTAGTTAAGCCATACCTTGAACACATGAGCACTCTGAACTAGTGAAGGAGGTTGGGACCTTGAGAAATTTTGGTCACCTCATTTGACCTAGCTTTCTATGAATATCTAAAGGGAGAGGAGGTACTCTTGTCTTTGATCCTTGGTAATTCCAACTTGTGTACTTTGAAACCTATTTAAAATATGCTGCATCAAATTGATACTTACAATTATTGAGTTTGCATGTTAAGCCAATTTTGCACAAAAACATGTAAAACATGACTATTTTTAACTAAATAAGCTCAAATATACATCTAACTAATGAATGAGAGGGATATTTACACCTCTAAGCTTTAATAAAACTAGATATGCAAAGAATTAGTCAAAATTTGAACAAAATTACTATTACTAACCTTAAATGTAGTAAATACACAAAGCTTGAACTACCTTTGCACGAATATCTATGTATATTCAATGAATATCAATATTTAGCTAAAGGGAACCCAAAGATTGGTCTAAACCCATAAATATGGATGATCTTTACACTGTTATGCTCAAAAGAACATAAATATGCAAATAATGCACTGATCTTTGATCATAATACACAAAATTTAGTAAAGATTCTACAAATTCACAAAGATCTAACTAAAGGCCCTCCTTCTAACACCAGTAAATCTCCTCCTATTGATGCCTAAATATGTATCATAGGTGCCTATAGTGTTTAATAACACTTCTCATTTTAGAATTATAATAATTCAACACATGAGTTTCATGTTGTGATAGTCCTATTATCTATGGATGGAATAGAGGCAAAACAAGTCGACTGTTTCACAATATTTATACTGTTTGGTGGTTAGGAGCCACCATGGCCAAATAGTTAATCTATGCAAAATATGAATTAATCTATGCTAAAAATAGTGAGTTATGATCAATAACTCATCTAAAGACTAATCTAAGATGGATATTTTTGATAAAAATTAAGCTAGAGTGATTTGGTTAAAAAGATCAAAAGGAAGGGTAGGGTAGAGAAGAAATGTTGTTGATATTCATTCCA
This sequence comes from Torreya grandis, assembly GCA_037957365.1. Taxonomy (NCBI): domain Eukaryota; kingdom Viridiplantae; phylum Streptophyta; class Pinopsida; order Cupressales; family Taxaceae; genus Torreya; species Torreya grandis. Next base: position 449,275 of record JARHVA010001788.1, read on the forward strand.
AACATCATGAAAAAGTTCAAATACCATCTAGGCATGCACTTAACCAATGTATGGCATGAAGTAGTGTAAGCTCAAATCCTATCACACATCAAGAAAATATCTAAGGAATGTGGGAAATAATGCAAATAAGAACTAATTTCACTTTAAAGATTTACCCCTACAACTAAACAACATTATCCCAAAAGAAAGAAGAGTAAGAAAATGAAATGAACCTATGAAATTCCAATTAACCTAGCATTGGCACAAGTTAAAAACTCTACATTAAAATGTACACATCAATAATTCATAAGAACCAATCAAATCTGAAAGTCAAAACAAAGAAGTGAGAGAGAAGCCATGATAACAAAAGACATAAGAAAATTTGGACAAAATTTGCAAAATTATTTGCTTATATTAATTGCTCAAATTTTAGAAAGTAATTTTGGCTCTAAAAACTCCCTCTCCCTTTTATAATTGACAATACCCCTTATATAGAGTGTTAAGGAGGTATGTCAGTCAGTCATGCCAAATTACAATAGTACATGTGTCTTAGATATTTAACCCTTATAACTTTCTAGAATGCTCTAGACACTTCCTAATGAACTGACCTACAGGTAATGTGTTTTACAAATTACACATGCCTTTACAAAAAGAATATTATCTTTTCAAAATATTATACATGTTAAGTTAAAAAAATAATATTCCTAATCCAACTAACTTTAGGACCTTCTATTGTAGTCTTCTATCTTTCCAACAAGATTTTCATTCTATAATATTGCTCCTTAATTATCTCAAGGTCAACAATTATTTTCATGAAGAGCTCCTTCATTTGACTTGCTAAGCTCTTGTGGTCTTTATCTACCCTACTTAATGCCTCATTGATGTTTTTGGCTTTATTAATCTTTTCCTTTGCAGTTAGAATCATATTCATGATCTTATTATTATTAGTAGCAATCTTACCTATGCTTTGGTTTCTTACCCCTTGCATAAACTAGGAATCTCTTTGCTTGAACTAATCGTCTATAATTAGAGCAACTGGACTGAGTGTAGTAGGATCCTTGACTAGGCTTCCCCATGTGAGCACTACTCTATCCTCCAATTGTTAGAGATCGATTGAAAGATCTCCCATCTCCTAGGACCATTTGCTTATATCCTTGATATTATATACTAATATATCCAGAGCCATGTTTAGGTAAATTATGTTTACTATTTTGAAACCATGAATTTGATCATCTATGAAGGCATTGATCAAGTCCTTTACCTTGTTGTTTGAGGTTTGCCACTAGATGACCTGGTTTGTAACTAAAGTTTCATGCTTATTTGTTTCATCTTATCTAGATCTTATGGTCTTTGAGAAGCTAATAAAATCATCCATGGTGGTCTCAAATTTTTTGATCATGGTTTCTAGAACTGACAAGATGGATTGTTTTTATAAATTCGTATTCTATTATTGTAGGCCTTTGAGGGCTACCTGTAACTGCTCTACATGTGTTTGGGCCATCTTTATGTCATTTTCCTTAAAAACACTTTTTTGGGTTTCCATTGTTTCAAATTATATCAAATTGCTCACTAGTGACTATAATTAAACTCTAGATCGAATTATCTTTGCACAAGCAACAATCCACTTCTCCTTAACTCAGTCAAAATGTATACAAGAGAAAATCATGTCTTCTATATGCTTTTAAGGATTCTTTGGCATTAAAATAGGTTCATAATGAGATTTAATGGTGTGTATATGCTCAAATTACAAGCTTCATGTCTTATACTGCATTCAAATTTGTCTATTTATACCTTTGCATCCCCTTAGGTCCACAAGATCCTTAGTTTTGTCATTTTTTACTTATGTGGAATCACTTTGCTATTTTGTTCATTAATATTTTAAATATGACCATTTATATACTAGGAAATGTGTCACTTACTTATTGGTTCTGATCCCTTTGAAAATTCTATCTTGGTTTGCACCATTGGATTTGCTTGCATGGATCAATGTAGTGCATTGATCTTGATCTTGAGAATTGAACACCATTAGTTAGCTCTGTTATGTTTCTTGCAATTATAACACATGTCATTACCACATTTACTTTGGGCTACATTAAAAATTCCACTTTGATCATGCACTTTTGGATCATCTTCACTTGAGAAAATGCATGTCATTGATATTGTGTAAGATGCTTGAGCTTTAACTCGAGACTAGGGCTTGAATTCTCAATGTTTATTATGCACCATCACATCTTGTGGGTATGAATCAATGTGTATCATTTATATTTTAAAGATGCCTATGCTTTAATTTATGGCATGTATTTGTACCACTTTTCATCTCTATGTTTGTTCTGATCTTTGTTGAAAAGTCTACATTGATCTCATACCATTGGATCTTGATCCGAGAGGTGGACTGCCATTGGCTACTCAATATTATTTTAACAAAATGGTGACACCTATCACCACCTCACTTGTCTCTAAGATTCATTGAAATATTGACTTAATACACCCCATTATATCTCCCTCATGTGACCAAACATAGATCGTTGATCCTGTGGACAAGAAAGATATTTAATTCAAAGCTTAGGAGTAATATAAAACATAAGCTAAAGTCTTAGACCAATGTTTTCATTTGTATTAATAAATTGAATAAATATTTAAGCTAAAGTCTTAATCTAATTTTAAAACATATTAAAGTGACCTCATGAATTATAAAAGACTTGGCATAAAGTTCTAGCCTAAGTTAGAAACATAATAAAAAAAGACCCTATGTTAGCTTTTAATATTGATCTCATGCCATTGGATCTTGTCTAGTGTAAACATGTATCATTGATCAAAATAATTGAATTATTGACCCCATATAACATCGTTATATTAACCTTGATTGAGTAAACATAGGTCATTGATCCTGTAGACAAACACAATGTTTAAGTCATGCTCAGGAATTACATGGAACTTAGGGTAAAGTCTTAAGACTAAGGTTTTTTTTATTTATGTTAATAAACATGAATCCAAATTTTAGGATTAGGATTTTAAGATAAGTTTATAAAAAATGGACCATGCATTACTTAGACCAAGCTAGTAGATAAAAGGGACCAAGTATGAATTTTAGACTAAGGTTTGGTCATGTTAATAAACACGACTAAACCTTAGTATAAAAATTACACTAAGTTCATGGCATATTTAAAGTGTTCTCACATAAATTATTCCCACAAAATTTGAATTTAAATCAAAGGGCCTAAGCTAGGGTTTTAAGAAGCTTAAACATCAAAGGTTAGTAAAAGACCAAATTAACATAAAATCATAAAACCTAGACATAGTCTATTTAAGGGGGGCTCCAATAAACCTGCAGCTTGTGAAACACATAGAACCAATGTAATAGAAAATTTAGACAAGATTAAACTAGAATATTAAACAAATTGCCAACCAAACCAGGTGTGGATAATCTTCAAATAAATAATATGTGCAAACATGCTAGTGACATTCTGATAAAGTAATTTTTTTATTTTAAAGTACAAATTTGCACAATTTGATACAAGGGTCCCCATTTTTAAGAAATGGGGGTATGTTGACCTAAACAAAATATAGGAGTAATGATGGGTGAATATTAAGGAATGTGAATTATGACAAAGGGCATAAGGACCCATAAAATTATCCTAAGAAAATTCATCAGACCTTGTCAAGGAAGACTTGTACCAACTATGAGTTTGACTAGGGATGAATATGAGCTCTAGTCTTGATGCACAACATGGATATGTGTGGTATTCATCTTAGTACTACTAATGGATAGATTTTAATAATTATTAAACATGCTTTCAAAATTTAATGGCCAACATAAATATTAAATTTGGATAAGGATAAGTCATATGAAATGGAAATTAAGAAAAATTAACTCAATTGTGATAAGTTATGGGAAATATACTAAGGAAATGAATCTTGTACCAAATTTAAGTGTATAAATAAATATATTATCCTAATTTAACAATGTAAGTGCATGATTAACTATATAGTTTAACAAATTTATTTAAAATAAACATAACAAATTTATTTAAAATAACCAAGTGTATAGTCTCACACCCATGTTCAAAATAGTCAATGTCAACCATGAATTAATAAATACAAACTATAATTTTTTCATAGCTTCCCCTAATTTATGTGTATTTTCTAAATCAAGTATATACTTATTCATAGACACCCACATACATTAAGTATACCTATCGCATATAGAAAATCGAATAAATCATGCCTATATCAATTATTCATGAAAAAGGGGAAAGTGGAAACAATACAAAACTTTCCTTATGGATTTACTTCAAACATATATGAGCACGTATTTCTTGGTCACATATAAATTTTTACAATACACACATTATGTATGTATGTATATGTATGTATGTATGTATGTATATGTATATGTGTGTGTGTGTGTGTGTGTGTGTGTGTGTGTGTATCTATGTGCATGTATGTGTATGTGTGTATTTTCTTATTTTTATTTTTACAATCAAAACAAGTACAATATTTAGATAAACTGTACTAATTGTCTTATGTGTATTTACACACTTTGTATAAGTAATATTCATTAAGGCTTCCATGTTTTTAGAAGGAATATATATATATATATATATATATATATATATATATGTATATATATATATATGATATTCATCTTAGTATTACTAATGGATAGATTTTAATAATTATTAGACATGCTTTCAAAATTTAATGGCCAACATAAATATTAATGTGGATAAGGATAAGTCATATGAAAGGGAAATTAAGAAATATTAACTCAATTGTGATAAGTAATGGGAAATATACTAAGGAAATGAATCTTTTACCAAATTTAAGTGTCTAAAGAAATATATTATCCTAATTTAACAATGTAAGTGCATGATTAACTATATAGTTTAACAAATTTATTTAAAATAAACATAACAAATTTATTTAAAATAACCAAGTGTATAGTCTCACACCCATGTTCAAAATAGTCAATGTCAACCATGAATTAATAAATACAAACTATAATTTTTTCATAACTTCCCCTAAATTATGTGTATTTTCTAAATCAAGTATTTAATTATTCATAGACACCCACATACATTAAGTATACTTATAGCATATAGAAAATTAAATAAATCATGCCTATATCAATTATTCATGAAAAAGGGGAAAGTGGAAACAATACAAACCTTTCCTTATGTATTTACTTCAAACATATATGAGCACGTATTTATTTGTCACATATAACTTTTTACAATACACACATTATGTATGTATGAATGCATGCATGTATGTATTTATGTATATGTATATGTATGTGTGTATGTATCTATGTGCATGTATGTGTATGTGTGTATTTTCTTATTTTTATTTTTACAATGAAAACAAGTACAACATTTAGATAAACTCTACTAATTGTCTTATGTGTATTTACACACTTTGTATAAGTAATATTCATTAAGGCTTTCATGTTTTTAGAAGGAATATATATATATATATATATATATATATATATATATATGTATGTATGTATGTATGTATGTATGTATGTATGTATGTATGCATGCATGTATGTATGTATGTATGTATGTATGTACACACACACACACACACAGAGCTTGATCGAGAGGGAGATATACCTAAGTTAAAATGGTCTATACACTTATACAGCCTTTCAATTTTTTGTTTAATTTGTAGTTCTCCCACTTGTCTTGATAATTATTTACCTTTATTTGGGTTGAGTTACCAGTTCCCCATTGGGTACTCTTCTACTGTTTGGATAGTTCCATCTCTTTTGGTACTTTTTTCTCTTTTAACCCCTTTGGTTTGGTTTATTGTCTCCCTTTCCTATGGGGAAGGGATTACTAGTTGTATCTTTTACTATAATGAATAAGGATACTGACACTTTTGTTTTTAAAAAATACACACATACACACATCGAAAAAACATAAAACTTATCTTCTCAATATATTAAAAATATAAAATCATATGCCTCTTTTTGGCCACTCACATGGTTTTTTTTAACAAATAATGCATAAGTTCAATGGTTTTAACCCACTTATATTAAATTTTAAAGGAAAAAATTTTCATTACAAATAAAGAGTACATATCACACACATTCATAGATTAAAGATGCTCAAAAATGAAAAATACACACTACCAATGTTCTCATCTATGTTGATTTTTTTTTATTTTTATTTACAAGATAAAATTATAAAATAACATAAATTAACCAAAGAGAATGTTTGTGAATGCAATAACAAGCCAACAAAATGACATTTTGGGGTATCACAAGAAAGGGAGTGATTTAATTTTATCTTTAAATATGTGAAATAATATTACCAAGACAATATAAATTATAAGTTGTGACCAAGGTGACATTTTACCAATAATTTATTTTTTAGTTTTTTAGTAATATTTAATTAATTTAAGTGTAGCAAACGAAAATATTATATACATTAATAATTTTTTCAATACTTCTCTTTGGGTATATTAATCATCCACTACAAAATAAAAAATAGAATTAATCCAAACCCTTCATGTTGGGTTTCCTTAAAATATATATGAACATGTACTAATGAGGCAGGTGTATGGTTTCTTTAAAATACACATGGTGAATATATTTCAAAGCTTGTTTTAAAGTTAAAAAAAACTCCAAAAATAAGAAAAAATTCCATCAAAGCATCTTCACAACTAAGGCATATATGTAATTAATATATCTATTTATATTATGTTTCAAATAAAATATATAGTAACAAAAATAAGTGTTCATTTCTAACAAAGAGTTGCATGTTGCACTTGTTCACAATTTGAAGACACCTAGAATGGAGGAATAACATAATGTCAATAATCTCTTCTATATTCAATTCTTATAGATTTTTCCTTGCATAATAAAATAATAAAAAACTTTGAAAATGTAATCTTTCTTTTTAAATATTCTAAAACAAAAAAAAATACTATTACTAGCACCCATATGACTTTTTTAGACAAACTACACACACACAGCTTATGTTCTTTTTTTTTCACTAACAAATACAAACTACAAGTTTTCCATGAAATTCCCTTTTGATTTTTCTCCAAAATAAAGTTCACAACTATTGTTCAATACCCACATCCCTTGTATATACTTATAGAATATATAGAAACTAAATACATTCAACTTATATCATTTATTTAATAAATAAAATAAAATAAAAATAATTCAAAACTATAAATCTAGTGGTTGAAAAAATAAACTAAGGTTTACAATTATTGATCGATACCCACATCATTTATATATACTTATAGAATATATATACAATAAATATATTCAACTTATATCTTTTATTCAAGAAAAAAATAGAATGAAATTAATTCAAAACTATAAATCAAGTAGTAGTGTTTCATGTAAATTTTGATTTATTTCTTAATAAAAAAGTTGTAAAATTTGAAATAAGGGTGACGTTAGTATAGCCTATATTTGGTTTGCGCGTGTTGATCCAAATAGTTGTAGATACTCCTCTTTGTCTTGGGAGGAATGATCTGAAAATAAAACATCATTAAAGAGATGGTTGATTAATTAGATAGTAGGGTGGACTACCTAGCAAGCTAGATCCTAGAAGCATGAGCTTCTTTAGAGGCTATCAATCCACACTTTTAAACAATCAAGTTATGAAAATGAAAGATAAATTACTTACATAAATAACATAAGGTACTAAAATCAAATACAAGAAGTGCTTGATAAATGAATAGGTGAATTTGACTAATTATAGTAATAAACATATTGATATTAATGCTAAATGATCTAGATATGGTTTAAAAATAGGGTGATGCTCTATGATCAAGAAAAGAGGTAGAAAGTGGAATTTGGTTGAGGTATAATGGGTGAAAATAGCTTGTTGTTTATCTGTCACATAGTGACCATCGGTGGTTAGGGTGACTGTCAGCAATTAGGGTGATCACTATGGTTACTATGGGTTCTAGGTTGGTTTAATAAATTGGTTGAGAAGGTTATAGAATGAGATTCTAGAAGGTGGGTTTGGGATGGGTTGTTTGAAAAATAGAATCAAAATAAACTAGTTACTAAAAATAGATGCTTAGCTTATTGATTTGAAGAAGGGTTGAGTTGTGTGGTTGTGAATTCATTAATGGAGTCTAGAGCAATTTTGGTAGAATAATAGAACTTGGTTGTTGACTGATGAGTTGTCATAGCACTTTAAATAGCTAGCCTAGTTGTTGGTTCACTAAGAGAATACCTATAAAATAAGATATGATGTAAGAAGTTCTGATAATTGTTGGTGATATTTGATGCTTGATTACTCTAATTTTTGATGTGGATCCATTTCACCTCCTCCTCTATTTTTATAAAAGGAAGGCAGAGGTGAAATAATAAGTTCAACAAGGTGTCTAGGGGTTTTCTAATTTTATTATGTAACATTAATTGATTCGCATGCAGATCAGGCAAGCTAAATATTAAAAATCAAGTTGGAGTTGAAGTGGGAGTTAACTCTTTAAGGTAGTTAATGGATAAATAGTTAGGCCTAACTATCGATAGTTGATCGGTTAAAGGTTAAGTTGGTCAAAGCTAGTCAATTTGACTTAGGTTTATGGTTGAAAGGTTATGGGATAGTCCCGAGAGGTCCTGAGGTGGTCTAGGGGTTAGTTCAACATCTAAAATCATTATGTGTAGTTTTTTAGTGTTTACATTTTCCCCCTTTTTTATGCAATTTATATCAACAAGTTATAAAAAAATAAATTATGGCTCAAAGGTTAGGTTTCCCCAAACATGAGATGAGGTGCTCCCCCTCAAACTGAGATTTGATTAGTTGAAATAGAATCAGGTGAAAGTTTGATGAGTGGGTAAGTTGGTGATATGAAGTGGGTGATAAGTTAGGTATTGAAGCACAAACACATGCACAAAGTGAAACTAAGTGTGATAGCCAAGATTGTACCTTGATTAGGTTGTCATGTTTGGTAAAAATAAGGTAAACACTAGAAGGATAGGTGACAAGTGGACTACGTAACCATATTTAAGCATGGTGGTTGGGTTACACTTGTAAACATAATTCTCTGAGATAAGGTCAACATTTTTGTAGGTATTCAAGGTAGGAAGTGATCCCAAGAAGACATAATTGGTCAGTTATGTGCAAGGTAGTGTAAGTTTAAAATGTTTAACTTGGCAAATTTAGTTGATGCAATCAAAATGACCAAAATAATGTCATTGCAAAATATGCAAATGTTGGGTAAAAAAGACCATGATCATATTTGTTTGATAATGTTATATCTAGTGGTAAGCACTTGGATTGGATTATGTTAAAAATATGTTGAAAAGGTGTGGATAGGAGGGAAAAACCCTAAATTATTTGATTGTCGATGGTCAAGGCCAACTATTGGTGGTCACCTAGGTCATCAATGGTCATATGTCAGACTAGAAAGGGTGAAGATATAAGATTCACCATGATTTTATTCTCTCATTGTGAATTTTTACCCTCGATGATTACACTTTGGTGTTTTGATTAAAAAAGTGGTGATGATTTGCTAGTGAGTGATTGAGTGTATTGGATTGAGTAGATTAATTTGAGGTTGATCAAGTGATCAAAGGTATAGAGGGGATAATTAAGAGTATGAGGTTAGGTGATGGTCCTCAGAGTACCTCTATGATGATGGCCAAGGAATGAGGTAGGGTTTGATCTTAAATTAGGTAGTTTGGATTCAATTTTGTAAATGAAATGTTTATTGAATTCATTTGTTATTTTAGGTATGGGTGGGTGTTGACCTAGGGCTTAGTTTGTTGATAGTATTTATGGGTTTGGGGTTTAATTTGGTAATTTTAAGTCAAATTGGCAAGGGTAGGGTAGATAAGGGAGGGTAAGGTGAAGATTATGCAAGTGTGTTTTAGTTGTTTATGGTTTTTGGTAGGTAGTTTTAGGGGGTAGGGTTTGGTTTGATCACCAATAGTCACTACATAGTAACCATCGATGGTCATTACTAGTCATCAAAAGTCATTATAGATCATTAGTGGTCATTATCGATCATCAGTGGTCAATATTCAATTATTGATAAGTCACTTTGTTGTGACTATTGGTGGTTGGTTACCTAACCATTTGCAATCAACTATAGGAATAGTTGACTATTGGCGATCAATGAATGGATTGAAATTTTAGTGAATGGTTAAGAGTTAATGGTTGATAGACACTAGTTAATGGGTAATAGTTGAGGTTAATGGGTTAAGGTAAGGTTAAGGTGTTAGGTGAAGGTTTGTGTATAGGTCAATAAGGTTGAATGATGGGGTTAAGTAATAGGTATATGTCATATTAGGAAAATGTTATGAGTTGGATAGATTAGAATAGGAGGTAGATGCAAGTGATATAATTTGTAGGAAAAATATGTTAGTGAACTAAGGTTTTCATTATCAAACCTTGTAGGCATGAGAGATGATATAGATGAGGGATAGAGTTCCCTAGATACTGAATGAGATTCAACAAGGCATGATGTATGTAGACTAGGAGTATATGGAGGATGTGGGCCTTGGAGGCATGAGGTACTACCGGCATGTACCTCAAGATGTAGTGATTGTAGTGGCACTCATCAAAATATGGTACTCTACCACTAACACCTTCTTACTTCTTATAGGCAAGATGACCATCTTGCCTAAGGACATCCACAAGATCATGCAACTATCCATACAGGGTGAGTCAATCTACCATATTGAGAGCGATGAGTGGGATAGGTAGATGGATCTCTTGTATGAATAGGACCTTTATTTTATGAGGTGGAACTCTAGAGGGTTCCACTACATGCCACTATACTAAAGGGATAGGGATGCAAGGCAATTGTTTATTATGATGATGATAGTGGTCACTTGTTATACTTTACTAAATTTGAATAGTGGGAGATTCCATTACTTGTTGTTAGTGGTTCTTATGGAGATGTGGTTAGGTCATATAATATTCATGTGGGAACCTATGCCATTATTTTAGATTTATCAAGAGTTATGGGGGTTCCATGCCCATAGGAGATATAAGATTAGTGTTAGTTTTGTTCTCCATTACTAGGTCTATGAGCACATCCAAATACTAATACCTATGGGAATACCATGGGAGGGTTTCATGTAGATAGATTTTAGAGTTGGATATATGAGGTGGAGGACCTACAGGAAGGGCATATGACATAAATTGGTATAGGGACCGATTGGATGCTTTGGTTGTAGGAGATATGATTTGGATATCATATGTTAGGTTTCTTGGATGGGCATACTATAGGAGACATACCCTATCTCTTTATATATGTAGACGGATCTATGGTATATGAGACCATAAAATAGAGTTGATTCCATTTGATAGGGTATAGAGATAGTTCAGCCTTATGTAAGATGTACCCATGGCATTCTCTAGGTATAGAAGGGAGGATGTAGATTTTCTATTACCCATTCCATAGCCAGTGCATGATTTTATTGACCATGAATAGTTGTCTTCAAGGATAGATATGGATGATCCAGGTGTTATAGATGACTATCTTGCATGGTAATAGGCACACTATGTCATGACCAACTTTGGAGGTGATGATGGTGATTGGTAGGACATGGATGTTGATGAAGGGAGAGATGGTTAGTAAGTTTAGATATATGGGGTTATCCCAGATGTACATGTAGTGATCACTGAGAGGAACCAAGAAAAATAAGCTCTAGCTATAGCTTAGGAATATATGGTAGTAACACAAGCATCCTTGGTAGTAGCACAAGGTCAAGTAGCCACTCTTATAGGATAAAGAGAGATCAGGCTAGGGCTCAGCTAGCCATGGTGACATAGGAGAGAGATTATCTCTAATAAGTAGGAAGAGGAGTATTAGTAGTTATAGGACCATTAGGGATTATATTGATGTAGAGATATGTAGAAACCATGGAGGATATATGGTATTATGAGGCTTTGGTCTTTAGTAATTATCTAGATAAGCCCCAATGGGGTGAGTATAGAGTCAAGATTGTAGGAGGTGCTGGTATGGTGACACCAGGTTAGTGAGCCACATCTACAAGAGGATAGGTAGGTGCAAGAGGGTGGGCTCCAGGAGGTAGTGCTTCCCCAATATTGTAGCTTGATTATGAGACATTATATTTTTAGTGTATTTTATGATTTTGATACTGACCTACAAGTTGATGCAGTGAGATGTATATTTTTTGAGAGACATGTATATTTTTGTATACATGATGATGGTTATTTATGAGATATAGATGTAAACCTTGCTTAGGGTTTGTAGGTCATGGTTATTATGTTCATGATACTTATTTATAATATTATGTTGATATGATTATGTTCATGATGAAGTTCATGTGTACTTACCTAGGTAGGCATGTGATGATGTGTATTTTTTATTTATGTTCATGATGATGTTGATATGAATTGATGTTGTTTATGTGATTATGATGTGATTGTTATAGATTTATTGGACATGGATATGATGTTTTGGGATGATTTTTATGGTTATGGTTTATGGATAATAGTTATATGGATATAATGAATGATAGGATAATGATGGTGCTATGATGATCTTTATGAGTTAATGATTTTCTTCATGGATGTGATCATTTACTCCATGTTTAAAGACGATCATGATTGTAATATTGGCATGATTATGGTTATGGATGATGTTATTATGGTTATGGTTCCAATGGACATGATTATGGTTTAGGTTTATGATCATGTGATGATGATATTGGTTATGATGTTATGATGATAATGATGATTATTTTCATTCCTAATTTTAATGAGTATATGCTTCCTCATCTAGATTGAGACATGTGGTGGATAACATGTGTGAATGACCTAATTTTATTTTGATGTATGATACATTATGGTTGATATGATAGATGGTTTAGTTGATGTAGGAGATGTTTAATTCATTAAAATGTTCTTATGGTTAAAAATATTTAAATAAATAAGGTAAAAAATATGGTTAAATGCATTCATTTTGATAAAGGTGTTGTAATTTTAAAACACATAAAGTAGGTTGGATAATTTCATAAAGTGTGAGAAAATATAGATAAGATAATCAAAAGACAAAACGTCTTAATGAATGTATCAACTAGTATGAGATAATGAAAAGAAGGCCCAATGTTTTTTCTTTGGCAAAGATAAAAACAAACCGAAGTTGGATCAAATTAAGGAATATAAGCCCTTAGAATGCTTCTCAAGAGCATTCATTAGTGGGTTAAAAACTTGATTACATGATTTCATGTAAGCTCAAAATCCTTTGCTTAAAAGGGGAGGGAGATGAAAATGGAACCTTCTTGGGAGACTAGCTTGCCTCTTTTGTAGGTCTTTTGTAGGTCACGAAAGAGCTAGTATAAATAAGTCCATGTCATATAAGTTGTAGACTGAACGATGTGGGAAGTCTACTATGAGAGTTGATTGTGGCTTTCAAAAGGTATTTTGATTTTTATGACGTTTGATAATGGGTCTTTTGCTATTTTGTTATTGCTTGGGAGGGTTGGAGAAGTTGATCGATGTGAGAAGCTTCCAATAAATTGCTATGTTATGACAAATACTTTAATCCATTATCCTTCAAGGGAGTGGTCTATGTTTGTGTGCTTTGTTTGAGGCTTTTGATAGTTATCCTTCAAGGGAGCAATCTACCTTATATTGATCAATTTTGATATGTTTTGGTAACTATCCTTCGAGGGAGCAGTCTGTGCATGTCAAGAGTGACCCATGATTGTTTTTGGTTATGATTTTGATTTTGTTTGACATAGACTTGCTTAAATAGGTTTAAAGTTTCTCCTTTATGAAGGCAAAATTAAAGCACAAGAAGGTTGATTAGGTGAAACATAGGTTTAAGTGACAATGACCATGGGTATCTATCCTATAAAAGGGGTGGAAAGTAACATGAAAATCATGCCATGGGTAGAGCCATATTACCTATTATTCAAGATTAGGCTATGATTGTGATGGATAATCACATGATTTAGTTTTAATTAGTTGTCCCTAAAATAAGGAGATATATGTGGTTTGAAAACAAGGGATGAGATTAAGTTAGACAAAAAGGTGAGTTTGATCCTATTTTTACCAAAAGAAAGGATGTAGATGCAAAGAATTGAGGGGCTCAAGTTTTACGCTACCTTCAAGAGAGGAAAACTAGTAAGCTCCTGATCCATACTTGTGTGTTATGATATAAGGTCCATTCCAGTTGAAAGTAAATTTTTCCTGCTTGCTTTTCTCCATATTGGTGACATGTTTATTTTCTTTTAAGATGAGATCTTCAATGTTGAATTCTCTCACTTTAATAGGTTTATTATAAGCACATTTTAATAGCTCTTGATAGACATGAAGGTGAGTAAGAGTGCTAAATGATGCTCATCAAGGATCTCAAGTTGGGTTATATGTGCTTGATGATACTTGCTCTCAGAGATGAGATCTTGCAAGGATATGAGAAGACAGGGAATTTGAACTTCAAGAGGCAAGGCAGCCTCTGCTCCAAAAATTGGAGAGAAAGGGGTAGCACCTACAGGGGTTTGAATGCTAGTACTATAGGCCCATAAGGTGAAGGGGATGTGTAAATGTTAATCCTAGCCAAATGCATTAACCATTTTAGTTAGCATGTTATTGAGAGTTTTATTAGAGGCTTCCACCTATCCATTTACTTATGGATGATAGGGGATGATAAAAATTAACTTGATATAGAACATGTCACAAAGACCTTGAACTTGTTTTTTTTTAAGGATTTGCCATTATTAGTAATATTTTTGTGAGGAACACCTAAATGAAAGATAATGTGATGGTTGATAAAGTCGATAATATTTTTAGATTTGGTTGAGACGAAAAGAATAGCCTCTACCCATTTGGTGAAATATTCTATTGTAGTGATGATAAAATGATGTCATTATGAAGAATGGGGGTTAATTTCACCAATGAGATCTAGAAGCCATTATGAGAAGGGCCAAAAATATTTGGATACTTGAAGACTATGGCTAAGTGTGTGATGTAGATTGGTGTCTTGTTGACATTTGATGCACATTTTCACATAATCACTACAATCTTTGTTAAGGTTGGGGAAATAATAGCCAAGGCAAAGGATGCAATTAGTGACAGCTAAGCCACTAAAGTTTCCTCCACATATTCCATCATGTGTTTCCCTGATAGTATGGTATAATGTGAAGTTCTCTAAATAAACTTTCTTTAATCAATCTTGGTATAACCTAAATAAGGAGTGATGGCAAGGTTGAGGTAGTCAAAGGTTTAATGATACTAAAGGTTAGGTTGGGTCTCCTCCACATTGAAGATGGTGGGAGAGTTTGATTTAACATAAAAGAGTTGGGTAGGTTGATGGATAATGATATATAGATTAGAATTAGAGGGTACAGATAGGATTTAGGAAGTGAGGGAAGCCATCATATTGACAAACTTGTTCATAGATCATAGAGTGGTTTGAATATGGTAGTGTTTAAAGGATGTCAAGAGTACATCAAATATTTGTTTGTATTGTTACAAAACATCATTATTGCATTGATAAGAGCCATTTATTTGATTGACCATGAGTTGAGAGTCACTAAAAATATTGATCATTTTGACTCTTAAGGCTAATGCAATTTGGAAACCTATCACTAGGGCTTCGTACTCAACCATATTGTTGGTACATCAAAAATCTAGCTTGAAGGATAAATGAAAAGGTTCACCATGAAGGGGATAAGGATGATGTCAGTTCCCTCACCATGTTGACACTTTGATCCATTGAAGAACATGGTCACTTGATAGGTGAATTTTTCTTGAGAGAGGGTTGTGATGGACACATCTAGGAACTAAAGAGGAGGAGGTTGGTTGTCTGATAATGGTGATTTGATAAATTGGTCAGTAATGACTTGTCCTTTAATTAACTTATATTGAAGGAAATAAAGGTCAAAATTAACAAAAATCATGAGCAACTTGGCCATACACTAGTTTTGGTATGGCTTGGAGTGCATATACTTGAGTGAGTCAGTATTGGTTATGACATAGGTCTTCTGGTTGAGAAGGTAATGGCAGAGTTTGGTGGCCACAAATACCAAGGCAAGGCAAAGTTTCTCGATATGGGTGTATTTATTCTTGTATTATACAAGTGTATGACTAATGTAGTAGATGACTTACTCTTTATGTTACTCATCTCAATGAGCCAACATTGCCCCTAAGGAATGGTTGGTGGTAGAAATATAAAGGTAAAAAGGTTGATCTTCCTTAGGAGGAATGAGGATGGGTGGAGACATAAGGTAAATTTTAAGTGAATCAAAGGCCTTTTTATAGTCGCCAGTCCACTTAAAAGATACATCCTTCTTCAGAAGGTGATGGAAAGGTTGGCATCAATCTAAGAGCTGAGAGATAAAGCGATGAATGGATTGGAGCTGTAAGATAAAAATTTGATTAAAGTGGGTGGGAGGAATAATGTCAAGGATTGTTTTAATTTTGGTAGGATTGAATTCAATTCCTTGAAGGGAGATGATAAATCGAAGAATCTTTCCTGACAAGACCCCAAAGATACACTTCTTGGGATTAATGAAGACATGGTAATGGATGAGTCAATCAAAGATAATATTAAGAATGGCCAAATGATATTTACAAAATTTGTATTTCTAATGAAGGTCATTGACATAGTATTCAACAATTATATGAATAAGGTCATGGAAGATATAAGTCATGGCACATTGGTAAGTTATACCAGCATTATTTAGTCTAAAAGGCACGACCCTATATCAAAAACCTCCCCAAAGGGAGATAAAGGTGGTTTTATGTTGATCTTCAAGAGAAATTAAAATCTGATTGTAACCCAATAATCCATCTATAAGAGAGCATCTCATGGCTGATTGTAAGATCAAAAAGCTGGTCAATGCTTGGTAAAAGAAAGTCATCCTTTGGGCAAGAAAGTTTAAGGTCATAAAAGTATACATAAATGCAAAGTCCCCCTATGGATTTGGTGATAGGTATGACATTTGAGACCCATTAGGGATAGTAAATGGGTTGAATTAAATTGATGGATAGGAGATGTTAAAGCTCTTCTTTGATGAGAAGGGCTACATGAAGGTGCATTCATCTAAGTTTTTACCTATCTTAGCATTGTGGTTGTTGACTATGTTATGGGTAAATATGGAGGGATATATTCCTATCATGTCACTATAATACCAAGAAAATTCTATGTTATGATCTTACAAGGAGGGGAAATCCTGAAGATCCTTAGAATTTAGTGATTGGCCAATTTTGAAAATGCATGGGTTATCTGGAGTGCCCAAGTTGATATCCATGGTGGATTCATTCAACATGGTTAAAGTCTTAGGAAGAAGACATTTTTGGATAGAATAACCTTCTACGCCAAGATAGGTGAGAATGGAATCATCATTCTAACAATGAATGGTATTAATGGTAGGAGAGTCATCTCTTACCATCTCAGGATGGGTCAAAGGAATGATTACGATTGCCCTGACCTTTTGATAATTCAGGGGTCCAAGACTAATCATGTTGATGGTAAAAAAATTAGGGGGGTGATGTCAAAATCATTAGCTATCGATGGTGGAGTGGATGATAAATATGGGATTTCCTCATCAATGATGGTAATGGGAGGTGGGTTGGCTTGTTGTTTAGGTTGTGTGAAAATGAGGCCATGTGTTTCATGTAGTTTTTGGGTTTTAATTGGAAGCAATTCATGTAGCCTATATTCATATCGACCTAAGACAAATCCCTTCCATGTACACATTTAGAGGTATGTCTTGGAAAATTCCAGAATATCCAAATAAGAGAAATAGGAGTTGAATCACTGAGGAGAAAAGGAGGTGGCATAAGTGTCAAGAAGTTTGTCGAATCCCCCATAAATGAAATGGGTTTGATAATTTTAAGTCCTAGTGGGAATAATGGATACAATGTTGGGGTCATACCCGGGTTGGTGGTCAAGTTTCCCATACTCTTGAAGAGTCAAAAAGTGTCTAGTGTCAAAAGGCAATACTCCACCAATGAAAGATGTTGGAAGGTTGATTCCAAAGGGTTCATTGTGGAGATTTGGGTGAAATTAATAAATGAACTAGTGGAATATTCCTTGGTAGAAGAGGATGGGGATTCATATTTTATTGGTGAAGGTTTCTTCTATGGGATAAGGATAACGTCATTGGGTCAGTACATCATGTTGCATGATGTAAAAGGACTTAGGTCAGCTTGTATGGTAATAACTTGACCTTGATGTTCAAATTTGATGCATCAATGTAGGGTGGATGGAACACAGCCCATAGAATGGATCCAAGGGCATCCCAATCAAACATTTTACTAGAAATCACCTTCTACTATGTAGAAAAATATTAGCCAGTGTGTGGGGTCCTAGATGAATGTGAAGGACAACAGTTCCTAGAGTCATGGCCATGGTATCATTGAATGATTAGAGCACTATTGAGGTTTTTGACATAATTTTATCAGGTAATTTGAGTTGGTTTTATGAATGGGAGGAGATAATATTTATGCTAGCTCCCCCATCAATGATAACCCTCTTGATGTGGGTTTGGTTGATGTACATGGTAATGAAGAGGGGAGGATCTAGGTCATCTAGGTAGATGGAGGGTATTTACGAATCCTTGAAGGTAACAAGGTTGTAATGTTTAAGAGATTCAACAAAGGTTGATAGAGGTTATGGGTATTTTGGTGGGACCTCTATGGATTGAAAAGCCTCTATCATCACTTGATGGTGATGAAGTGAGGTATTGATCAATTCATAAAAACTCATCTTCACCAGTGTTTAGTGAAGTTGTTTCAGAACTACTCATTGGATTGATTTAGATGGATTAGATTGAAAGGGTCCCAAGATGGATACTTTGGGTTTGGATGAAGGTAAAGGTTCTTGGTGTGTCCATCTAATGGACACCTTTTCTTTTCCCTTATCCTTTGGTTGAACCTGTGATTGTGTGAGCACATAGATGGTATGGATTTGGGGAGGAGTCAGGCTAGAGGGCTAAATAGACTCTACTTCACTCTAAGATACGAGTGGGAGAATAGGTAAGTGTTGGTTGATGTTTCCTAGATTTTGGATTGATGTTGGTCTCATAAGAGGCTCATCTAACAATAAGTCATCCTCCTAATACAGTCGATGGCCTAATACTTGGAGAGCCTTACAGTTCTCAGTATCATGCCTAGGTGTTCTATGATATGAGCATACTAATTTATCATTATACCAAGATGGTTTAGGATTGTGTGGGTAAAATGGTCTCATAGGTGGCAAGTTTAAGCAATATGCTTGCAATAATCTTTGTGATGTAGAAAAGATAGGACAACCTTCTGGAAGCCATAACTTTTGACCTATAGCTCCATTTGAGCTCTTCCACATGACAAAACAACCATATCAAAAAGTTTGTTGTTATTTTAGGCCTTTTAGAGGCCATACATGATCATCTAAGGGTTCAAAACTATGACTTAATTATTTATTTGTGTTTTTTCTATTTTTAAAAATTGTATATTTTTAGAACCAGACTTCAAATTTATTTGAATTTCATCTCATAGTCTAATTATAGTGTTTTGGATATTTTAAGAGATTTTTAGAATATTTAGAGAGTTTTTAAAAATAGGTTTTTTTTTTAGATTTTAGTTTTTGAATTTTGCATGTAAACTCTAATTTTTGAGTTGAGGCTTATTTAAGCATGGTTTAGGTTTGTAATTATTTCAAGTCATTTAATATAAATCAATAAAATTTATTGTTCAGAATTTTAGCCTATCGGTAATTTTATTTATCTTGTTATTTCTTGGGTTCATTATCTAGTATCATAGCTAGGTTTGAATCTTGGAGGAGAGAAGAATGGTGAGAGGATGAGGAGGTATGTCATAGATGAACTAGACTATACAAGAGCTATAGAGGCAAGTTCAAATATTAATAGAGGTTACCACCAATCAAGCAAAGAGACAAGGTGGTGGTGAGGAAGACACAGATCATGATGAAGAAATTCAGAAAGAAGAAGAACAAAAAGAGTAGCCACCATCGATGGAAGAGAGGATGGTTTGAGATTTATAAGGAAGAAATGAAGGAATCAAGGATGATGTTCTAGATTATGGAGGTATTTTAAAACTATAGGATTTAATAGATTGGATGAATAACATAGAAAAGTTCTTCGAGTGGAAGACTATGAGAGAAGACAAGAAGGTAAAGTTTGCATGCATGAAATTGAAAGGTCATGCAATGATTTGGTGGGATCACTTATAGAAAGAGAGATAGAGAAAAGGTAAAGAGAAGATTAATTCATGGAAAAATATGGAGAATAAGCTGAGGGAGAAATTTCTTCCTATGAATTATGCACAACCCTTATATAGAAGATTTTAGAATTTGAGGCAAAAAGATCATAGTAGACAAGAGTATATAGATGCATTTTATAATATTTTCATACGAGTGGAACATGATGACACATAAGAAAAAATGGCTAAAAAATATGTAAATGGTTAGAAATTTTATATTCAAGATGAATTAAGCATGCATAAAATACTTAACATGGAGGAGGCTTATCAATAAGCTTTGAAGGTAGAAGAAAAACAAAATAGATAGAATTTTAGAAAGACATCTACTGGTCCACAAAGAGGTGGATCCCCTCCAAAAAGGGGATGAGGTTGGTTTAATACCATTATAGGTTTATTTTATGCTAATAAAGGTGAATCACTACATGATATATAAAGGCAAGATGATAATAGGCAAGAAGATATAAAAAGAGGAAGAATATTTTAGAGAGGAAGAGGTTATGGTGGTGCTAGAGGATGGTTTTTGACTCACTGTATATTTTATGTTTCTTATAGATGTGGAGAAGAAGGCCACAGAGTGTTTGAGTGCCCGCACTATCAATATCAATAAAGGAGGCAAGAAGATCACCCAAGAGTAAATCTAGTTGAGGTTAAAATAAAAGAGCAAAATATTGAAGTTGTACTAGCAGATGTTGGAGAGAATCTCATGATGAGAAGAACCATGATCACTCCAAGAAAGGATCAAGTGTAGAATAAGGAAGGTGGTGATGAATGATTTTGATAAAATATTTTTTGAATAAGATGTACCTCAGGTGGAAAGGTATGCAAAGTAATTATAGGTGGTGGTAGTTGTGAAAATATGGTTTCTAAAGAAATGATTGAAAAACTAAATCTGCAATGTGAAAAGCATCATAATCCTTATCAAATTTCATGGTTTAAGAAAGGGAATGAAGTTATAGTAGATAAAAGGTGCTTAATCAATTTTTCTCCATGAAATATTTATAATGATGAAATATGGTATGATGTTATTCCAATGGTTTCATGTCATGTGTTATTGGAAAGACCATGGTAATTTGATAGGAAATTTATTCATGATAGAGAAAAGAACACATACACTTTTTGGAAAGGTGGTACAAAGCTAGTTTTGTTACCTCTTAAAGAGGAAGAGAAGACATAAATCATGCTTTCTACTAAATAATTTGTCCAAGATATGAAGGTAGTAGGTTTTTGTTATGCATTAGTAGAAAAGAATGAAGAAACAAAAATGGTGCCAATACCAATAGAAGTAGCAAGAGTGTTGAAAGAATATGCAGATGTTATGCCTGGTGAGTTAACAAATGGTTTACCACTAAAGAGAGATATATAACATCACATTGATTTGATTCTAGGATTAGCTCTAAACAATCAAGTAGCTTATAATATGAGTCCAATAGAACATGCAAAATTAAATAAATAGGTTACTAAATTACTAAGGAAGAAGGTGATAAGGGATAGTATGAGTCTGTGTGCAACACCGGCATTCCTAACTCTAAAGAAAGATGGAGGATGGAGAATGTGTGTGGATAGTAGACCAATTAACAAAATTACAATAAAGTATAGGTTTCATATGCCTCATTTAGATGATATGATGGATGTGCTTGTAGGAGCAAAATATTTTACCAAGATTGATCTAAGGAGTGGTTATTATTAGATTTAAATTCATGAAGGAGATGAGTGGAAAACTACATTTAAGACTAGGGATGAATTATATGAGTGGATGGTGATGCCATTTGCATTATCTAATGCACCTAGCACATTTATGAGGGTGATGAATATAGTGTTATGAGAATATATTGGTAATTTTTTGGTTGTTTATTTTGATGATATTTTGATATTTAGTAAGACTAGAGAAGAACACTTACAACATTTGAGAATGGTAATGGATTTATTAATAAAGGAGAAGTTGTATGCAAATTTGAAGTGCAAATTTATGTAGAATAATTGGTATTCTAGGGATTTATAGTTTTGGCAGATGGTGTGAAAATGGATGAAGAAAAGATAAAGGCGATTATTGAGTGGCCTATTCCAAAAATCATTATAGAGGTAAGAAGTTTCCATGGTTTAGCAAATTTTTACATAAAATTTATTAAAAAATTTATTAGTATTGTGGCAACAATAAAAGATTGCATGAGAGGGAAATAATTTGCGTCGACTAAAGTGGCCACAAAAAGATTTGAATTTTTGAAGAAGATTATAGAAAGACCAATTTTAGCATTACCAAATTTCAACAAAGTGTTTGAGGTTGATTGTGATGCTTTATTTGTGGGAATTGATGTTGTACTGAGTCAATAAAGAAACCCAATAGCATATTTTAGTGATAAATTGAATGAGGTAAGAATAAATTATTCTAGTTATGATGTTAAACTTTATGCAATTGTATAGGCATTAAGACATTGGAGGCATTCCCTGGTGCCTGAGGAGTTTATACTATTTACAGATCATGAAGCTTTGAAGTATGTGAATACACAAAAGAAGTTGAATAGTAGTCATGCAAAGTGGGTTTATTTGTTGTAGGGGTATACTTTTGTGTTGAAACATAAATCAAGAAAACAAAATTAGGTAGATGATGCATTGAGCAGGAGGGTAGCATTATTAACTAGTATGGTGAGTGAAGTAGTTGGATTTGAAGCTATCAATGAATTATATGATACTAATCCATATTTTAGCAAGGTAGTTGAGAAGTGCAGGAATCCATTAATAGGTGGGACATATGTTATTCATGATGATTATATTATTTAGAAAGGTTATCTCTTTAAATGGAATAATTATGCATTTCAATTGGGTCTCTATGAGATAATATAATAAGAGAATTACATACAGGTGGTTTGGCTAGACATTTTGGTAAGACGAAGATAATAGCTTTGGTGGAGGAAAAATATTTTTGACCAATGATGAAGAGAGATGTGACAAGGTATGTTTCAAGGTGAAAAATATGTCAGGTGGCTAAAGGACATGCACAAAATACTGGACTATACATGCCATTATTAGTTCCAAGAAGACCATGGATAAATTTGAGTATAGACTTTGTGTTGGGATTCGTAAACACACAAAGAGGTAACGATTCAATTTTATTGTTGTAGATAGATTTTCTAAAATGGTTCATTTAATTGCATGTAAGAAACCTAATGATGCCACTAGGGTTTCAGAATTATTTTTCACATATATTGTGAGATTGCATGGTGTTCCAAAAATCATTACTTCAAATAGGGACATGACATTTCTAAGTCATTTTTGAAGGACTTTTTGGAAGAAGATGGATACTAAGCTATAATTCAATAGTGCATATCACCCACAAACAGATGGACAAATAGAAGTTATAAATAGGAGCTTAAGAAATTTATTGAGATGCATAGTGGGTGAGAAGCCAAATCAATGGGACTTGGCTTTACCACAAGCTGAGTTTGCATATAACAGTTTAGTGAATAGATCAACAGGAAAATCACCATTTCAAATTTTTAATGGGAGAAATCTTATGGGTATTTTAGACTTGGTATAAGTTCCAATTGTAGATCAAATTAGTGATGATGCAGAAGCATTTGCAGAGAATATGCAACAGTTGCAAGGAGTAAGAAGAAAGTTAAAGTAATGAGAAATATAAAGTAGTAGCAGATGTTAGAAGAAGATCCAAGATATTTAAAGGAGAGTTGGTAATGATTTACTTGAGGAAAGAAAGAATTCCAAAATGTGCATACAATAAGTTGAAGTACAAGAAAATTGGACCTTACAAAATTATGAAGAAAATTAATGATAATGCATATGAGGTAAGTTTACCATATAATTTTGATATATCTTTAGTATTTAATGTTTCAAATCTATATGAATTCCATGGATAAAATGGTGAAGATGACAAAGATGAAGAAGTAAACTGGGAGCAATAGGTTCTAAAGAAGAAGAAAGAAAAAATAGTGTAGGTTTTGGATATGAAGACAGTGAGCACAAGGCAAGGGAATTATAACACATATTTGGTGAAGTGAAAAGGATTGCAACAAGAAGAAAAAACTTGGATGAAAGAATGGGAGTTGAAGAAGATTGACAAGGAAAAATGGTAGAAATATAATCAGGCCAACTCGTAGGAGCTAAGTTGTTTTCAACCAAAGGAGAATGATGCAGAAAAAATAGGCCAACCTTTCAGTGGCCATAAATTTTGACTTGTAGCTCTATTTGAGCTCTTTCACATGCCAAAATGACCATATCAAAAATTTTGTTGCTGTCCTATGATGTTCCATTATCCTAGCAATGCTTTTGATATTTTTTAGATCCCATACGTGATCATCTAAGGGTCCAAAATTATGATTTAATTATTTTTTTGAGTTTTTTTTTTAGAAATTGTATATTTTTATAAATGGACATCAACTTCAATTGAATTTCATCCCATAAGGATATTTCAAGAGTTTTTAAAAATAGGTATTTTTTTTAGATTTTAGTTTTTTTCAAAGTTTGCATGTAAACTCTAATTTTTGAGTTGAGGCTTATTTAAGCATGGTTTGGGTTTATAATTATTTTATGTCATTCAATAATAATAAATAAAAGTTATTTTTCAAAATCTTGGCCTATTGGTAATTTTATTTGTCTTGTTAGTTTTTGGGTTCATTACTTTGTAAGATGGTTGAGTAAGACTCAGGTAATGATGGTAAAGGTGTGGAGGTCTTAGGTTTGCTAGTTGAGGTGGAAGCCCTTGTAGGGGTGGGTGTATGGTTAGAGATTTGGGTGAAGAAGAATTCTTGGTGGATGGTTTCAATTTTGGTAGAGAAGTTGATAGCTTAGGGTTAAAAGTTTTTGAGGTGGAAATTTGAGAGGTAAGTGATTTTTTTATAAAATATTGGGAGATATAAGGTTTAGTTATGGGTGGTTCAATGAAAATAGGTGTGGATGAAACCAGGAGTGATGGTGTAACCAAAAGTGGTGGTTGGTTTTTGATATGGATGGTTGGTTTCCCAATTAATGTAGAGGGATGAGATCCCAAAATAGAGGGTAAAGTGGAAAGGGGAGGTAGAGTTTTGGTTTTTGGGCTTCTAGGTGGTTTTACCTTCTTTGTTGACTTAGTTTGGGGTTTATTTGATACGTTTAGTGGGATTAAATCCAAATTTACTGGTAGGTTAGTAATGTTATGAGTAGGAAATATGCCAAGGTTCTTGGTGGGTTTGGTTAGAATGATAGAAGGTGATTTGGTGACTTTGGGTGAGTTTAGTTCTAATAGTGCTACTATAGTTAAACAGGTAGAGATGTCTAATCATTGGGTTGTGATGATAGTGGAAAGGATAGGTTGTTCTGATGAAGAAGGCTCTTGCTTATTTACATAAGGGAGCCCAAGCTATTTCCAAAAGGTATCCCGATCTAGGTTAGGATCAGATATGAAATCTAAGTTTTTAACCAATCTGAGAAAGGTTTATAGATGGGTCTAAGTCCCCCAGTAATGGATTCAAAGGATAGGCCCAGGTGTTGAGAGGGAGGAATGGTTACCTCATCCTTTTCCTGATTACCAAGTTCTAACATCTGGGAAGGTAATTCCTTGGTGGGAAGTGTAGATAAAGTAGTTTCTTCCTTAGGAGTGATCTCTTAAGGAAGAGTGGATTATTGTATGATTGAGTAAAATGGTAAAGTGGAATGATTTTCTCATATAATGTGCATATGAAAGGAGATGTTGGTGACTCTACCACCTTAATAACTAGAGTAGGGGAAGAGGTGATTTGGTCGATGGTCTCCTCAGTAATAAGTTCACCAAGAACCATGTTGACAATATGGGCCTCATGATTATGAGAGGATTATGCTTTGTTTTTATTGTTGGTAGAAGGAGTATGGTTGGGAAATGGTTGTCTAAAGATGTCAATTTATTGGTTTGAGGATGCATGGGGTTATCCAACATAAGTTCCCCCTTATCAATGAGATTTTGGATGACATTTTTGAAGGTATTTCACTTACTAACATTATACCTAATGACACGGTGAAAGGTACACAATTCATTCTCCTTATACTAACTAGGTACAAGATGAAAGGAATCAAATTGTTGTGGAGGTTTGATTAGAGGGAGCTATATGATATTGGCTTTTAACAATTTCTCCAAGATCAAAGCATATGATTCCCCAAGTGGAGTAAATTAGTTCTAGGTGTTGTAGTTTTTATTCTTGGTGGTTTGATTGGAGGAATTGTAAGAGTTAGGCTAGTTAACAATGGGTGGAGTGGTTTTAAGGACAACCACATTTTTGGTTCCCTTAGTTTTGGTTTTAGTGTTGGTTTGATTATTGGGTTTAGAGGAAGAAGCTTCATTTGATTATAAAGTAGAGTTCTTATTTCTCAACTTCAATTTTCCCTCATTAATGGCTTTATTTTCTAGTTCTTGTGCCATGTTAAAATCCTTTTCAAAGGTCTTGAAGCTCTGGACTTGTAATGCTGAAGAAATGTGTTTGGCATAAGCTCGAGCAAAGAGTTTAATTATTTCAGGTTGGGGAAAAGAGAAAGAGAGTTAGATTATCAAATTATCTAATGGGATACGAAGTTAGCAATTGATTCATCATCAAATTGCTAAATGGAGTAGAAATCAATGATGGAAACCTTCTTAGAGATGCTTATAGAAAAGTGATCCAAGAAATTTTGAGCCAACTGGGTGAAAGAAAAGAGAGAGTGCTTTTTTATAGCATTTTACCAATCTAGTGTTAGACCAGATAGAGACATGGGGAAGGTACAAAGAAGGATAGCATCATCGTATGCAATCAAATAGCATGAGTGTCTAAATGCTCTTAAGTGTTTTTGAGGGTCTTCCTTTGAAATTTAGAAAAATTGGTAAGTTCCCACTTAGGAGCATAGGGTCAAATGGGGAAGAATGGGTGAATTGGTTCGTTATAGATTTGGTTATATGAAAATATTATGAGCTCCAAAAATGGATGACTCTAAAGTAGTCATTTTGACCATTAGAATTTTGACAAGGTCCATTTGTGGTTGTGCACTCCCATAGTTGTAGGGTAGATTATGTTGGGTTTGGGTAGGTGCAACATATGGATAGTTGGTGGGGGTTGAGAGGATTCCAAATATTGGTATGTGGATATGGGTGGTTAGGATGATGCCACATATGCATACATGGAGATAGGTGGTTGGGGGGAAGGTATGGGTACATACCCATGTGGGTTAGGGATGTAGCTTCCCTTTTGTGAAATGGTCACTTATTGAGAGATTAAAACAGGTTGGGTAGGAGCTATGGTCGAGTTATTAGATATAAGGTAGGTGGTAACTATGGTACTAATGGGTGGAAGGGTAGAAGGTATGGGAACCACCAAAATCTAGAATGGAGTGGAGGTAGGTAGAGTAGGAATAAGAAGAATAGTGGTGACATTAGTATAGGGTACTCCTACAGTAAGGGAAGTACTGATGACCAAAGGTTGGGTTGATCTTATAGTAGGGGTTATTAGTTAAGGAAGATGGTGTTTGGGTATTGGTTTGTTGAGTGGGTTGGTTTTGTATGGTGGTATCAGTGGGGTTATTGGTAGAGAAGGATGCGTGGGTGACTAAAGGTTGGGTGGAGATAGTGGAAATAATAGTTTCCCACATAATATGGGATGACATGCCATAGGGTGGTTCAACAAGAGAAACCAAAGTAGGGGTATAGTGATATATGGTGTTAAGGTAATGCTAGAAGGCTATGGGGTTGTTATCTGAAAAGGTGGAAAAATATGCATCACCTTGAGCAATCATCTGAGGGATGGTACAGAAGGATGAGGAGAACTCTCTACATCTAAGATGTACTCCATGGATGAGGGAGAAGAGGAAGATAAATGATTAAGAAGCGGGTCCTGATTTACTTGGTTTCTAGTTATTGTCTAATCAAAACCATACAGATAATGAAAAGAAGATATAAGCAATCTTGAAACTCAAACAAAGAGAAGACAAGAAAAAGTCAAGGAAATGAAACACACACTAAAGCACGTTAAATCCTAAGGTTATTTTTATTATCTCTTGTATCTTATGCCTTAAGCTTTAAGAATTGTGTGACTCAACTTGGCATGTAGAGTGGGTATAGAAAATAAGTCTACGATTGGTTTCAGATAGTGTTTAGGCTCTCAAAGGGATCTATATTAGAAATCAATATGTGGCTTGATAGTGGGGCCTACCCCCTCACTTCACACACCATAGTGATAAGGGTGTCAGGTGCTTAGCCAAGATATATCGATTGCTAGAGATTATACTCAGCCAAAAAATTGAGTTGGTTCTCCCCTTGGTAATGAAATCCAAATAGGATAGCTGAAAAAGGTGACCACTGGGTGATGAAATCTCAGTCGAGCCTTATGTCAATGTTTTTATGCTTGATTAAGTGTAAGTGGTTTGGTCTTGTGTGTGTGATAAGAGTGAAGTTATGATTAATTCACTTGATTAATTAAGCTATATGAGCTAAAATAATTAAACAAATAATGGATGTAGTCAATTTTAAGCCCAAGATGAAATTTTGATTTTGTTGTATGAGTAGATAGATAAGAAGAAGTAGCTAGATGTAGCTATGAATCCAAGAAAATACTCAAGGGTCCCATTGGGCATGCCAGAATGTTTTAAGTAAATTTTGTCTTATTTATTAAGAAGAAAGTTGTAAAACTTGAAATAAGGCTGAGGTTAGTATAACTTGGATTTTGATTGCACACATTGATTCAGACGGTTATAGATACTCATCTTTAGATTGGGAGGAATGACCAATAGATAAAACACACTAAAGAGATGGTTCGTTAATTAGATAGTAGGGTAGACTACCTAGCTAGCTAGATCCAAGAAGCATGAGATTCCTTGGAGGTTGTCAATCCTAACTTTTAAACAATCAAGTTCTGAAAATGAAAAGATAAATTACTTGCATAAATAACAAAAGGCACTAAAATCAAATACAATAAGTGCTTGATAAATTAATAGGTGAATTTGACTAATTATAGAAATAAACATATTGATATTAATGATAAATGATCCAACTATGGTTCAAAAAATAAGGTGATGCTCTATGATCAAGTAGAGAATCTGAAAGTGAAATTTGGTAGAGGTCTGATGGGTGAAAATAGCTTGTTGTTTATTTGTCACATAGTGACCATCGATGGTTAAGCTAACTGTCAATGATTAGGGTAACCATCAATGGTTATGGATAGATCATTGATGATCAGGGTGATCGTCAGTGGTTACTATGGGTTCTAGGTTATTTTAATAAATTAGTTGACAAGGTTACAAAATGAGATTCTAAAAGGTGGATTTGGGCTAGGTTGTTTGTGAAATAGAAACAAAGTAAACTAATTATTGAAAACATATGCGTAGCTTATTGATCTGAAGTGTGTGGCTAAGAATTCGTTGATGGAGTTTGGAGTAATTTTGGTAGAGTAACAGAACTTGGTTGTTGACTGATGAGTTGTTGTAGCACTTCAAATCTTTGGCCTAGTTGTTAGTTCACTGGGAGAATACTTGAAAAAAAAGCTCTGATGCAAGAAGCTTTGATAATTGTTGGTGATCTCTGATGCTTGATTGTTATGATTCTGGATGTGGATCCCTTTCACCTCCTCCTCCTCTCTTTTTCCAAAAGTAAGGGAGAGCTGAAACAATATGTTCAACAAGGTGTCAAGGGGTTGTCTAGTTTTAGTCTTTAACATGCACTGATTCACACATGGATCAAGCAAGTGAAATATTAAAAAAAATTGTTGGAGTTGAAGTGGGAGTTAACCCTTTAAGGTGGTTAACAGTTAACCATCAACAATTAGGCCTAACCTTCATCAATTAGGCCTAATCATTGGTGGTTGATAGGTCAAAGGTTAAGTTGGTCAAAGCTAGTCAATTTGACTTAGATTTGTGGTCGAAAGGTTATGGGATAGTCCTAAGGTGGTCTAGGA
The DNA here is from genome assembly GCA_037957365.1 of Torreya grandis. Classification (NCBI taxonomy): domain Eukaryota; kingdom Viridiplantae; phylum Streptophyta; class Pinopsida; order Cupressales; family Taxaceae; genus Torreya; species Torreya grandis. The sequence continues at coordinate 479,294 of JARHVA010001788.1, forward strand.
GTTAGTTCAACATCTAGAATCATCATGTGCAGTTTTATAGTGTCTACAAGTTGTTTTGAATATATTCAACTTATTTATTTTTAAACAAAAAATAAACCACAAATAACAAAACTTTCCTTGAAGGTATCCTATAAATATAAATGCATGTTTCTTTTGTGAAACCCATGACTTAGTTCAAAAATAATGTATATATGTAATGAATATATTCCACTTGTATTATATTTCAAAGAAAAAATATAGGGACAAAAAAATTTAGTTAAAACTATATCACTTATTGAAGAAAAAGTAAAAATTGAAACATTACAAAACTTTACTTTTGTATTTGTTACAAATATAAATGAAAATGCATTGTTGTGAAATGCATATGTTTTTTTCCAATATACAATGACTAATTTGTTGAATATATCCAAATTATATCTTTAAAAAAATATAAAAACAAAAAAAATCCCATATAAGTATCCTCCAAATAGAAATGCATGTAGTTATTTTAGCATACCCAAATATCTTGTCCATGCTTACATCATATATAGACGTTGAATATATTTAGCATATATGGCCTTTTGAAGAAAAACTAAGAAAAAACAATGCAAAGGTTCCCTTTCTAGGTTTGCTTCAAACATATGAATAATATTTTTAGCACAGACATGATTGTCTTACAATGTACATTATATTTATATTTATATATATATATATATATATATATACACACACACACACACACACACACACACACACACACACACACACATATATAAATTTATTTTCTAAGGAAAAAATAAAATACAAAAAAGCAGTACTTTTCCTTGTGGGTATCCTACAAACAAAAATTTATGTCTATTTTGTGACATACATATGAATTCTCTCTCTCTCTCTCTCTCTCTCTCTCACACACACACACACACACACACACACACACACACACACACACACAAAAACACAATGAATATACATACTTATAACATATTTTAAAATGTAAACATATAGGTGCAAACAAGTGCTCATTATTAATAAAGAATTGCATATGCACTCACCCACAAGTCAAAGACACTCAGAATGAAGGGATAACACATTGTCAATTTTGTCGTCTATGCCATAGTATTATGTTTTTTCTCTACATAATAAGCACATGTTGAATATATCTAACCTAAACCATCCATAAAAAAACAAGTACAAAATTCAAACAATATCAAATAAAAATTTCATATTATACAAAGTGACTATATAACGTTCTTTAAAGAAGAAAAACCTAAAAATTTACACTTTTTCCAAGTGGGTATCCTGCAAATAAAAATGCATGTCTATTTAGGAAAAGAGATCATTTTTTAAAAAAATAAGTCATAATACATAATGAATATGCCCACTTATATTATATTTTAATAAGGAAATATAGAAACAAAAATAAGTGTTCATTACTAACAATGAACTACAAATTATATCTTCCTGCAAGTCAAAGACACCTACAATGAATAAGAAAAACTACAATATTGAAACAAATAAAAATTTTCATTTTGGTTTTTTTTGGTATATCCATGACATAATTTATTTTGAAAAAAGTATAAACTACAAAAAAAACCCAAAACCTCCCTTGTGGGTATTCTGCTAACAAATATTTATGTCTATTTTTTTGTGACCTACATGGATTTCCTCACAAATATTAAATGTATACAATAAATATATCTCACTTATATTATATTAAAAATGAGTATGCATTATCAATAAACACTTGCACGTTATCTTATTTATAGATGAAACACATCCTCAATGAAAGATTACAACTACGTGCTAATGATGTCATCTTTGTCGAAGCCCTCTAGATTTTGATATGCTCATCAAAACTTGCAAATCATATAAACTAATAAAAAAATCCCATTCAATACAAGCAAAAATTGCCAACATGACATGATCACCCCATTAAAATTGAAGTAGAACAAATATTAAATGTAAATAAAGATAAAGATATGCATATATATATATATATATATATATATATATATATATATATAAATAATAGTCCACCTAACAAAAGTTTCACGTGGCACTTTTTTATTGACAAGTGAAAAAATAATATTTTTTATAAGTGAATTTTTTTGGTATGTTTAAAAGATTTTTTCTCCTAATTAGATTATAAATAACTATTCTATTTATATAAAAAAGAGACACATTTTTATTAAGCAAAGAGAAAACAACTAATAATTAAGTTGAGGCCTATATTACTTATCTTCCATAAAATAATAAAAAGAAATTAAAATATAAAAAATAATTTTAGAATTGTGAATTAGAAGCAAAGTGTTTGAATGTAAGGCATACATTTAATTTAGTAAGGAATCAAGAATTAATTTCTTAGAAAAAAAAATAATCTATTACCAGATGAATAATCAAATATTTAAAAAAATAAAAATAAAAAATAATTAAAGATAAATGTATATCTAAATGATCTTCTAGTATTTGGATTTGTAAAAGAAATAAATTTATTAAACATACTCACACTTTTCTTATTGACATTGGTGTGTGTCATGTTGCTAACTATCTTACATTTTTCTCTTTGAAATAAGATAAATTTATAATTATTACCCTGGACACTAAATAAAATCTATTAAAAAGATAATTTCAATATAATAAGTGGACTTCTTTACATGATGACCCACAATATGTGTTTGATCTCTAATCACCCATATCGAGCTAAAATATGGATGTATCCAACCAAAGTATTGAGGTGACAATTGCAACATAACAATAGCTATTTCATGTTTATTAATATTATGTGAAAAATTTAACTTATAATGGTTTATGACTAATCATTAATTATTATTTTTTAATGAAATTCTCTTGTCGTAAATAAAATGAATTACCTAATAAAAGTATATTGAATACAAGTATTTTATGTCTCAAATAAAATGGATTACCTAATAAAAGTATATTGAATACAAGTATTTTATATATAAAAACAGAAAATAAAAACGAATACTATATATATATATATAATAGATGTATTGAATATAATTTTTTTTTTATAAAGATAAAAAATAAACAAAGTATATATTTATATATTAAATTAATAAATAAATTTTTTAACATAACTTATTTGTGGATTGAAATGTATTTGTATATAAATTTATATTTTAATTAAAAAATATTATTATATATTTATTCATCAACCTATCTATATATTAAATATATTTCATATATTTATTTTAAAAAAATGATTGTAGACAATTGAAATTCAAATTAAGTTCTGTATTAATATTCTAAGAAAAAAGTAACAATTAAAAAGATAAAAACATGGGACAAAAAGGATATGTGCACCTAGTCAAAATCATAATTAAAAAGTCTCATGCAGGTATGTATAGATGATGAATATTTAAAACAAATATCAAAAATTTACAATTGATAAAATAGTTTAAAATATTTGAATAAAAATAAAAATAAAGAAAATAAAGAAAAGATAAATAAATAATATGACAATTCATAAAATATAAAAATAAAATTTGATTTAAATTAATAATTAATAAATACACATCATATTAAAATCATATAATTTTAGGACTAATAAATATTTAAGAATTATTTTTTAATATTAATATTTATAAATATTTAAATTTATTTTTAAATAAAAATATATTTTATAAATATTATATTATAAATAGAAATAATATATAGAAAAGTAATTTTAAAGAAGATAAATAATTAAATGTTACAACTATATTAATATGTTTTCATTTTTTTTTCTAAAATAAAAACTTATATGCTTTTGAAAAATCAGGCGGTCCACATATATTTTATTAAAAAAAAAACCCACCAACCAAAAAGCTTAAACCTTTGTGCGGTGTAGGGGAAAAAACAAAACCTTGCAATGTGAACAAAATATTGGACATAATGAAAACCTATCATTATTTTTGTTCTTTGAAAGTGAGAAATGTAAATCCATCCATACTTCAATGTAGCATATACCATGATAACATGGTTTTCAGAATATATGACCATGGTATATATTTGATGCAAATCTATATGCTTTTATAGTTAGCATCGTATATTTTGATTAAGTCGCCTTTGTTGAAGGCATCCAAAGTTTCTTTGAATATTGGAATAAAATATAAAATATATTAATAAATAATTTAAAAAAATTATTTAATTTAAAAAATATTATATATTTTTATTAGTAAGTGAAATGATTTTTATATAATAAAAAATGAAGTATTCATATATATGTTTGTATTAATATGTAATATAATTTTAGAATTATTTTATCAAAAATAATAATAGTTTCATAAAATTAAGTATTTTTTAAAAAATTAAAGATTATATATTTTTAGTATAATTAAATAGAATTATAATTGTGATGAAATTTATAATAATATTTCAATTCAATTCATTTTTCAATATAGAAATATAGAAATACCAATTTATAATATATATATATATTTAAAATTATTAAAAAAATTGATTTATTTTATATTTTAGCTACAAAGAAACTCAAATACTAATTTATAATGTAATTTTTACTGGATTTAATAAAAATAAATACATAAAATATAATTTTAAAATTTTGAATAAAAATAAAATATTTGAACCATCACAAATATAAATTGATTTTAATAGAGAATCAAATAATAATTCTTTAGAAAAAAAAATAAGTTACTTAATTATTTGGATCTAACATATATTGTTGGAAAAAAAAAGAAACAATAAAATGCAAAGATATATTTAAACAATTTTAGTATCATTTTGAATTAAAAAAGAAATAGAGGTAAAATATACTTACTCTCTTTATCTTCCATTTCACATGAAAGTGTTTTATAATTGTTGACTATATTGCAGTTTTCTTCTGATGATAAAATAAATATATATACCCTGCACTCAACAAAATGTATCAAAAAGATAATTTCAATATAATAAGTGAATTCTTTTACATTCATAATGTCTGTTTTATATGATGGGTTTATCTTACCTTTTATATTGAAATCAAATATGGATGTAAGCCCACCAAGATATTGAGGCCATGATTGCTACATAATGATAGTCACTTCATGTCTCTGGATATTATCTTATACAGAATAAACACTATATATTTTAAAATTCAATATGCCTTCGAAACATTAATTTTTATTTTAGCTTTTTCACTTGATGAAAGTAACAATAATTTTGTATCCATTAAATTCAAGTGAAAAAATTAAATTACCAAAATTAACGACCAATAAAAATTTACTAGAACAATAATTTAAATATATCCTAAATATTCATTACAATATAAAATAGTGTATAACTAATTACGCTAATGTTTGTGAGACATCTGAATTCTATATATAAATTATAGACATGTAAATATCCTCACAAGAACCAGGACCTCAATACCTTGGTGAGTTTAGATCATTATCATCTAGGTGCCAAAACAATATGAAATCATTAGAAGGATATAAAAATTGAAGAACAATATAAAATTGCAGAGTGAAAATACAAAACATGAAAAAACCAAGAAAAGGATTCAATATATGTAATAAACACCCAGGTAGCACCTACCCCATGAAAACAAGCAGCACTGGGGAATAACTTTTGCAGTAAAAAAATAATAATAAATATAGAAAAGAGATTCTTACAATAATGAAGCCTTTGAAAGCACAGATTCCTAAACAGGAAAGGCGAACATTGCAATTTTATGAGTAGATGCTTATAATCGTACATGTACTTCACTGCTTTAAAGGAAGGGAATCTCACGATTCCATATGATTAACTTATATATATAGTAAATTGTTTTTGTTCTTTTGAAAGTAATTTTATTTTATTAAAAGCTAAAGTTGTAAGATTTTTATTTTGGGAATCTCTCTGAGTAGGAAATAGGTATTATTGAAGTTGCTTGGCATCCACGCATTAAAGTTCAGCAGTAGCCAACGGAAATGATAGTGAATGGGCATTGTTGTAGGTACCACTCACCCGTACTGCCGGTCATTTTATACCAATTATGATATTGAGCGATGGCGATGCAACTTTACCCCTCGATTTGACTGAATATACTTCCCACAATGTAGCAAATTTTTGGCGTTTGCTTCTCTTTATTCTAAATATATGATTATAGATTTAAAAATGAATTTTTTAAAAGGGTTATAAAAAGGTTATTGCTATATTAAGAAATGTTCTACAATGATATTTAGAGGTAACGGTGAATTATAATTTAATAAATGTTCATTTTTAAATTTAATTTTGAATTTTATATATTCAATTTTTATATTAAATTAATAATTTTTTTTTAAATATATACTTCAGATAACTTTATGTAAATATTGAGAGAAATATCTTTTTAAGTATATTAATTTATTTATTTTACATAATTTTTTAAAAACATGTAATAAATATATATTTTAATAAATCTATGTTTTTTATTGGTTTAGCAAGAAAAAGGGTACCTAAACTCTATACAAAGCAGTATTCAGAGCAAAAAAAAAAAAAAGGCTACCCACAGGGCAAAAACAATGCAGTGACAGTATTCTAACAGTAAATCTAAAACAACGAAGCAATCAAAAGGCAACAACATTACAATAAATAACAAACTATACAATAACAAAACCTGACTTAGCAGGTCGAACACCCTTGACCTGAAAGCAGGTCTGAGAAATGTGCTTAGGAAGACCTCACTTCTTCCTTTGGACAATAGTCTAAAAAGCATCAAAATATCCATTTGCAGAAATAGGAAATGAAGGAGGTGAGAAACTCACCAAGTCCTTAGAAGGGGGTGGAGACTGGGGAACAAACACAACATCAGCCCTAATAGCAAACTACATACCTACAGCAGCAGTCCTTGACTTAGTAGCAACAACAGTGGAGATCCCTATGATAGTCCTAGCAATAACAACAACAGGGGAGACATCAAGGGAGGTCCATGTTACAGTTCCAACAGTAGAATAACTAAGCAAATCTGATGGTACTACAACAGTAACATCAGGGGAGATCCCAACAACAATCCCATCAATAACAGCAGTAGGGAAAGTCCAAACAATAGTCTCAAAAGTATCAACAATAGTAAGGGAGGTCCCAGCAACAATCCTCACAATAGAAGAGTCATGTAGTGGGAGAAAATAATTATTCTCATCATCAAAAGGAGGCTCAAAAGCTTCTAAGCCTGAACCATCATCGTCAACATCTATTGTAAGGTGTCCATGTAGAGCATCCTTCCACCAAGATGAAGGCCAAAAAACCTTCAAACGGGAGCATTCAAATGTTAGACAAATCGTATTAAAGCATCTCCAAAAATGAAATGGGATACCTTCGTAATTGAAGGGTTGACACCAAGAGCGATCAACAACTTGTAAAACAACCTCTGCTGGAATAGGCATAGACAAATCCAAATCCACAAAAATACTAGCATAAGTGGTGTGACAGAAGTGAGTAGTGGCATGGTCCACCATGTTAAAACGACCTATCGATTTGCCAATGCCTTTATAGAAAGATTCACACCAAAAATGAAGAAGTAGATTTGGTAGACGAATCCAAACTGGCAGTCTATTGAAAGATCCATTGAGAGGGTTAAAGGTAGGAACCCAAGGCTTTAGCAGCAGTGCATGCTATCCCTAAAACCAAGATTGACCATCAAAAATAACATTTCCATCAGGGAGAGAATAAAAAATAATTACAAAGAATCCTTTAGCACATGGGTAAATTTATATTTTCCCTTTTGTAAGGGGACACCACTGCTCAAATATTCAAGTGTTTAGAACCTAGAGCCATGGCCAAAATCTATCAAATCTATAAATCAAACCCTTTTGAAAAAAGTATTCCTTATTTTTAACACTTCATCCCCTAAAATCACAACAGGAGGGGGTAGTGCTAAAAGTTTCACCTTACCCCCAATCATTGAAGAAGAATGAGTAGCAATCTTCTTTTGAGGAGATGAGGCTCTAGCACGAACCACAATAACAAAAGAGACTATAACAATAGAGGAAGAACCTGAAACAGGGGTTGTGCTAGAAGTAGAAACCCTAGACATGGATGTCGCACTAGTAGCAACCACCCCAACAACAAGTAGCGTCGCAATAGTGAGAGAACCTTGCAATCCCTCAGATGATGCCCTAACAACATAAAAACTCCCTGGTGTGAATGATGCACCAACAACAACACCAGACAACACACTAGAAACAACAGATGACCCTACAACAGTCTTAACAGCAGTAGACCCAGTAGCATTCGAACCTTGCAAACAAAGCACATGGGCAGGAATACGAGTGGGAAAGGTCAATTTTGAAGTTAAAAATCTATGTTAAATACATTAATATATATCACTTTCTAAAGAAGTTAAAATATATACTAGATACTTTGAGAATGATATATGTCAAAGGTAAATATTTATTATTCATTGAAAAAATGTAAATATTTAATATAGTTTTAAAATGAAAAATATAATATTAATTATACATACATATATACATACATACATACATACATACATACATACATACATACATACATACATACATACATACATACATACATACATACATAAATGTAATATTAACATGGAAATAGAGAACATTATGGTATCAGTAAAATTTAAATCTATATATTATCTATAAATTAATTATGATTATTTATATATTACGATGTGATAATTTATTTTTAATGATAATTTTATTGTTATTTTATTTATATATGTGATGTGGTAAAATTTCTATACTACTTATAAATTAAATAAATTAATTATGATTATCTCCATATTTTCTATTTATTTATTATAATGTGGAAATATTTTTTATGATAATTTATTTTTACAATTTCATTGTTATGATTATTTATAAATATGAAATGGTAAAATTTATATATTACTTATAAACTAGTTTTAAATAGGAAATAGTCAACTACCAATGACAAGGGAGACTCGAACACAAAACCTCATGAGTAAAGCCCACCACTTTCCTTTCTCTGTTTGATCACTGCTACAAGGACTTATTTTTATAATTCATTATCATGATATGATTTTTTATAAATATAACGTAGTTAAATTAATATATGTTATCTATAAATTAATTATTTTTATAATTTCATTGTTATGATTATTTATAAATATGATGCGATAAAATTATATATTACTTTAAAATTAATTATGATTAACTTATATTATTTATTTATCTATTTATCTATATATTATATATTTCTTTATTATGATGTGCTAATATTTAAAGTGGAAATCAATTTCACACTAAAAGTAATAAGGGAAGTTGTATAGAAAAATAATGAGAAAGTAATTTTAAAATATTTAATGTATTTTTTTGCTTTAAATTTGTGTGTGTGTGTGTAATGATTATCTGTATATTATTTATTTATTATGATGTGGTAATATTTTTTATAATAATTTACTTATACAATTTCATTTTTATAATTACTTATAAATAAAATGTGGTAAAATCTATATATTTATTATGAATTATATATGATTATCTATATATTATAATATATATAATGTGGTAATATGATTATTTATTTATTAATTATGATGTAATATAATGTGTCAAGTGAAAATTAATTTCACACTAAAATCAATGAGATAACTTGTACAGAAAAATAATGATTAAAATATCAAATGTTAAAAGTATGTATCAATATGGAATGACAGTTCAATATATTATATATTATTTATTATCATGTGATAATATTTTTTATGATAATTTATTTTTAAAATTTTATTGTTTTTTATAAATATGATGCGGTAAATTAATTATCATTTTTTTTTTATAATTAAATTTTTTACTGATATCAAAAAAACCAAGAAGATAAATTACAAGTACAACAAGAAGTTAGCTTTAGTAAGAAAACTAGCTAAATTCTTCCATGCGAATCTAGTCAAGACTAACTTTCTAAAAAGGCCAAACATTATTTTAGCAATTTTAATGAATATGAATGCAAGTCAATCCATTGGGTAGCTTTATTTGCCTTACTATTTTATAAAATAACAACATTACTTTTGTTTTTAGAGTCATAGAATCCTCTTTCCAACAATCTAGTCATTGTTTTTTCCTATCAAAGCAAGTTCCCTAACTGCATGCATGCAAAGATCCAAAAGAATATTTGCATGCATGCAACTCAAAGAGAGTCCATGCACGACTATCTTATGCATGCATCTATTAACAGAATATGCATGCATGTTCTTCACATTTAAACTGAAACTAGACATATTACTGAATTAAACCAGATTAATAACAATTTTTCTTTTTTTCATCCAAATTTTTTGGGCTGATTTGAAGCTAAAAATATTATCTCTCTTCTAGTTTTGAGGCTTGATTATTTTCATTTAGATAATGACTTATCTAATCCTTTATTCTCTTCATTATTGATTCTTGATTTTTTTCTAAGGGAAAATCTATTTTTCCATCCATATTATTGACAATGATTTCCATTTTCTATGGAATTTGTGATTCTTCTAATTTTTTCTAGGGAATTTCTAGTATCATTCCTTCCTTAGATTCCTTCTTTTGATCAATAGCATCACCTGATGTGTGATCCAGTGTGGCTCCCTTCCACCAAATAGTTTTCTATTTTCTATTTTCTATTTCTTTGAATAACAGGGAAACCATTATTGCTTGAGATGGTATTCTTATCTAATGGGTTTTGACTTGAAGCCTATAGCCATGGACATGTAGTAGCTACATAAATATATTTAAAACATTGCCTACATCTGAAATTAATATTTTCATAATCTATCTTTGGGTTCTTGATGAACCACCCCAAACTAATAAAAATTCAATAGAGAGCCCTTTGCTCAAGTCTATAATAACACAAATTAAATCACACATTGATTTGAATTTTTCCTTTATTGAGGAGTCTTGGCTATAAAAAACACCTATATCATCTCTGATCTATTTTAGGGTTGGTAGGTTCCAAAAGTCTAGAGGCAAATTTGGAAGCCTAACCCAAACTGGAACATGGGAGAGGTTTTCAGTCAGAGGGTCAAAGTTTGGAAATCAAGGATTCATGAGAAATCTCACCCCTTTATGAAACTAGGTCTCCTTTTTGAGAATATCGTCTCATTTTGACTGGTCTAAAAATAATGCAATGAATAAACCTTGTACACAAGGGAATATTTCCACCTCTTCTATAAGGATAGAATCTCAATGTTGGCTTATCCATTCATGAAGATTGGGAAGAGTAGGCCAAAATCTATTAAATTTATAAATTAATCCTCTTTCATCAAGGATATTTAGAAAATTAGATATATCCTCAGTATCTGGGCAAATCGTGAGGGGATCAACCAATTTATCAATAATAAAACCTTGCTTAAGAAAAGAAAAGGAAACATTACCCATACCATAATATTTATTTGTAGCTACCGCACGTCCTTTTTTTCATAGATTCATATCCTTTATGTTAATCATATTATCATGATTCAAAATAACCTTTTTGAATGAGGCTTTCCCACGAGTCTTTTCTTCACTAGATATCCTACTTGCGCTTTAGAAGGTTAGCTTGCGTTCTTCTTTTGGATGATCCTCCTGCCAAATCTTTGGAACTCTTTTTCTATTGCATGCATTATCAGGGATAGGCTTAGGGCTTGTAACCAATGGATCCTTCTTCAAAAGGGAAGAAACCTCTCCAGAACTCTTGCATGCATCCTTAGATTTTTCTCTTGAGGATTTCCCCATCTTCTTCTATGAAAAAATAAAATGGATATAAACTAATTATGATTATCTGCATATTATTTATTTATTTATTTATTATGATGTACTATTTTTTATGATAATTTTTTTATAATTCATTATTATGATATTATTATTTATAAATATATAAATTTATTATTTTTACAATTTCATTGTTATGTTTATTTATAAATATGATGTGATAAAATCTATATATTACCTATAAATTAGTTATGATTATCTATTTATTATTTGTTCATAATGTGAAAATATTTTTTATGATAATTTATTTATATAATTTCATTGTTTTTAATTATTTCAGTAGGAAAAAAGGGTCCTGAGCCCTATACAAAGCATCCCCTAGGGCGAAAAGGTGACAAACATGCCAAAAATAGTACAATAACAACAAAAAGTAAAAATGGATTTTGAAAGCGACTGGACCCTTGTGCAAGAGGGCAAATTCAATAATGAAGCCTAGAAAAATAAGCACCCCCATAAGTTTTTTGAGGGTGAAAAACAAAACAAAATAGCCTAAAGGGATAAGCAAAGGCCACACATAGGCCAGAAACAACACAATGACAATAGATGAACAACAAATCCTAGAAGGCTAAGCAACAAAAGAGCAGTAAGGCTACAAGGAATAATAAACTAAATAATTATAGAACTTGACCTAGTAGGTAAAACACCCTTGGATCAAGTTCAAGTCTGAGAAATGTGCTTAGGAAGACCTCGCTTCTTATTTTGGACAATAGTGCAATAAACATCATTATATCCATTCATATAATTAGGAGATGTAGGAGGTAAAAATCTCACCAAATCCTCAAAAGGGGGTAGAGCTTAGGGAGAGGACACAATATCATCAGCCCCAAAAATAGAATTTTCACCTATAATAGTAGTCTGAGTCTCAATAAGAACAATAGATGAAAACCCCGTAGAAGTCCTAGTACCAATAACAATAATAATGGAGGTCCTTGTTATATTTTTAGCAATAGAAAAAGCATGCAGAATTGATGGTACTAAAACAATAATAATAGGGGAGATCCTAGCAGTAGTCCCAACAATAGTAGTAGCAGTGGAGGTCCTAACAACAGTATAATAATCAATAGCAATAGCAGGGGAGGTCCCTACAACAGTCCCACTAGTAGAAGAACCATGCAATGGGGGAAGAGAATCCTTCTCATCATCAAAAGGAGGATCAGAAGCTTCTAAGCTAGAATTATCATCATCAACATCTACCATAAGGTGTTCATGTAGAGCATCCTTTCACCAGGATGAAGACTGAGAAACCTTCAAGTGGGGGCATTTTGATGCTAATTGACTCGTATTAAAGCACCTCCAACAATGAAATGGGAAACCTTCGTAATCCAAGGGTTGACACCAAGAGCGATCTGTAACTTGTAAAACAACCTCTGCCAAGAGAGGCATAGACAAATCCAATTACACTAAAATATGAGCATAAGTGGTAAAATATATTATTATAATTGTTATTATTATATTTATAAATAAAATTGGTAAAATCTATATATTACCTATAAATTATTTATGATTATCTATTTTTTTATTATGATGTTTTAATATTTTTTATTATAATTTATTTTTACAATTTATTTGTTATAATTAATTAATTAATATGATGTCATAATATATATGATGTGGTGATATGATTATTTATTTATTAATTATGATGTTGTAATATAATGCAATCGATTAATTGGAAATTAATTTCAGACTAAAAGCAATGAGGGAAGTTGTAAAAAAAATGAGAAAAGAAGTAATCTTTAAAACATTAAATGTAAAACATATGTATCAATATGGAATGATAATTTAATTCACCCCATTTTTTAATTATTTCTTTAATTTTTATTTCTCTTGTTCTACTTTAAATTTTTGTTTTTTTGTTTGAATTTGTTTTTAGTATTGGTAAAGGTGGATTTTTTAAAAATGGGGACTCTACCCCTTATAGAGCAAAAATACAAGTATCAATGGATTTTTTAAATGGGGACCCTACCCCTCACAAAGCTATAATAATAAGGTCTAAAACACATATATGACCAATCTTAATACAAAGAGAGAACAAAAGAAGAAACAAAAAGAAAGGAGAAAAACAACAAAAAAGAAGCAAACTAATTTTTAGGATTCATCTAGTCTTTGTAGTCCTTAGCCCACTTCTGAGTGAGATGTTCTAAAGAGGATATTCTATTAGGAGTAAACTCGAATGCATCCATACTATAAATTCCCTTTAGTTTTGAATATTTATAATGAGATGCAACATTTTCATCTTTTCCCTTTGCCAAGGAGTTTAAAGTATCCATACTTCACATACTCTTCAGCATAGTGAATTTGTTGTAGTTGATCAAGCTTCTTAGATCCTCATTAAGGGAGGCATTTTGCTTTTCCATATTGAGTAGCCTTTCCTTTATTTGGTGAAATTTAAAATTGATTTCAATGAGATCATTTTTGGTACAATATATACCATCATTGAGACTTAGTTTGTTAAGTTTGTCTTTGAATCTTTTTTAGTCTTTCACACACTAATAAAGGATGGATTTGTGCAAGTCTATTTCATCTTAAAGCTTAATTAGCCTAGAAAGTTACTTATCATTATCCAAAATTTCCTTGAATTAATGAGGAGGGGAAGAGAAAGCAGGTAGGGAAGCAGAAACAAGATGTAGGGGGATCAGGAGAGGGGTAGATAGGATACTTTTTAAAGCATTTGCAGGCTATTTGAAATGTCAACCAATTTTCTATCCTCTAAGATAGAGGTAGAGGGGTGTTGAGAAGGAGTGGGGGTGTGGATAATAGGGGAGTGATAAGGGGGAGATTTTGGAAGGGAGGTGGGAGGAGGGATAGAGGAGTGAGGGGAAGGGAGAAGGTGGTAGAGAGTTGGGAACAAGGGAAGAGTGAGAAGTAGATTTAGGTACTTTCCTTTTTTGGTAGCTGAGATGGAAGGATCAGGCAAAAATCTAATTTGTTTACAAGGAGAAAATTTATTTGGTTTATAAATAGTTCTAGGTTTCTTTAAATGAGCTAATTTATTTGGTTTAGAAGGATGGCATTAGTCTTGATTGTTGTCATCACTAGCAATGTCAATGCAAAATGAGGGTGTAGACTTTGTAGAACTCCTCAGGATTTTTGAGGACCTAGAAGGGATATTGCACAAGGGAATGGGTTTATGAGTGGGTTTGGGGGGTTTGTGGGGAATAGGAGGTGGGGTGGATAAAGCTAGGAAGAATTTAGGAATTAATAAAATGATAGCTTGGTGAAATGGTTCATTCTTTTTATCCATTTGACCTCAAAAATGGAAGATTCCAAGGAATGCAGTATGTAAAAAGGAAGGTTGAGAGGGATCTTGTGATGAAAGTAATTGAGAATAGGAAGATAGAAGTGATGAAAAAGTGAGTACCTATCATCCAAAGTGATGTAACACATGATATACTTAACAAATCTATCAAATGGAGTGGAAGCATCCTTCTGCAAGAATTCACCTATTCACTCATGCATCAGTTCACCGTCCTGAAGAAACTTATCACGTTCCTCTCTATAATTCCTTTCAATTTTTATAAATTTAATATCTTTAATTTTTATACCATTGACATAAGTGATGAGGCCTTCAGTTACCTCAATAGAGACATTATTAATTATGATGACTCTATCCTCCCAAAATTTAGCTAATTTGCATGAGAGAAGCTTATCATATCCATATATATTAGAGATGAAGTTTGTTAGGCCACTTGTTTTTAAAATTTCCTAGACTAGTTCATCATTCTTGAGAAGATCATAGGTTATAGGGTCTATTTTGTTGAGGTCTCCTCCCATGGTGGAAAGGAAAAGATGGCAAAAAGGCAAAAGGTAGAGATTGAGGTAGAAGGGAGAGCAAAGGGTGAAAGTAACATGGAGTCTTCTAGAATGGCTAAGTAAAAAGAGAGTTTTGATGATGTTCACACATGAGAGAAGGTTAGTAGAGTGGGGATAGTGATGTTTCAAAATTATTAGAGATAGGCAAAGTAGGGTGAATGGCATGAACATCATTAGGAAGGGGGATGTCTATCTTTATTAATGATTTCAAGACAATCATTAGGGAGTGAGTTATCCATGGTC